>OX359280.1:36339054-36849054 GCA_947179155.2 Hedera helix | reverse complement strand
ATGATTATTTTGATGAAAAAGTACAGTATTATCCACTGGCTCAACATTCCAATCATCTATATATGACCTATCATAAGAAAATAATATTTCATAAAAAAATATATAATACTAAATAATTTAATATTTTCTGAATAATATTGATATGTTTTATTTGAAAAATATATTTCAACAAATAATTCACAATCAACAACATCATGCATTGACATTATATTATATAGTACTAATTAATTTAATATTTTTTGTATCAAATTGATATAATATTTTCAAAATATATTTCGCAAAAAAATTGCCAATCAACAATAGTACACAATAACATTATATTATATAGTACTAATTAGTTTTAAAATTTATTGTAGCAAATTTGTATATTTTTTAAAAATATATTTCATAAAATTTTTTAATATAACAAACATTTTATAATAAAACATTCGGTTAAAATAAATCTAACTTGCAAAACTTAGTTGTTGTGAAAGATTATGCTGGGTTGTCCTTTTTCCTTCACTCTAAGCACCGACTTTCTTTGAGCAAATGTCAGTGAATGAATATATGATAAGAGCAAATAAATGGTAATATAGAAGGAAGGAAATGGCTCCCCACACATTTTTGACCAACACTGTGCAGTCACAAACGACTCTTTTTCCCAACACTAAGGGAGATGGGAGCAGCTCCCAATACTTAGTAGCAGTAGTCACGAGATGACAGTATAAAGTTGTGCTAGTGTTTGTATTTTGTGATTCTTTTTAAACTTTTGTAGCGCACAAAAAGGAAAAAAAAAACAAAAAAAATCCCCCACTTGTTAAATATGTTAACAGGTTGTAGGAAGGAAATAACTCCCCGCACCTTTTTGACCAACACTGTGCAGTTATAAGCGGCTCTTTTTTCGAACACTGAGTATCAGTCAAGAGATAAGAGCGGCTCCCAATACTTAGTAGCAGTAGTCACGAGATGATAGTATAAAGTTGTATTAGTGTATGCATTTTGTGATTTTTTTTTAAAACTTTTGGTAGCGCACAAAAAAGAAAAAAATCTCCCACTCATTAACTATGTTAGCGGGTTGTACATTTTTTTTTTTTTTTTTGCTGTTGGTACTTTGAAAAAACAAAAAGACAAAAAAAACAAAATATTCTCCACCCGTTAACTATGTTAACGGCTTGATAAGTTAAGAATTGAATGCCACAGAATAATATGACAAGTTCAAGTAGTTCTTAAAGAACTAAAATAAAGAAAACTCTTTCAAAGAAATATTATTGATTGAATGAATTATGTTTACAATGATCAACTATGCCCCCTATTTATACTTGTACATGAAGGATCTAAAATCCCTAATTAACAAAAAAATCCTAATAAAACTCATAAACTAAAACGAAAACTAATTACGTAAACAACAGAATACTAAATACATTAAAATTCTTGTTCCTTGTCGCCTCATTGCTTTTGTTGTGTTTTCCCAACTTCTAGAAGCATGTTTTGCTGCAATTTGAAAGATTGAAGATGGTTTGTCGTGAATTAAAGCTTAACTCCTACAAAATATCATGTAAATTGCCGCAAATCTCCTATAAGTTATTCGCTTCCTTCCTTGTTTTACAATGCCGCAAATTGGAATTGAGAATTACTGAGGTTCTCCTATAATTTAGCATTCCCTCATTAGTTTGTCATGTTTTGTTCCTTGAAGCTCCCTATAATTTAGCCTTCCCTCAGCTCCAAGAAAATAGCCTTCCCTTGATGCTTTTAGAAGCTTTACTTGGGCTACTGAATTGGATTGGTTTAAGGCCCAAATTGGACTCCTTCTAGGTTACCTATTATCCTAAAACTAGACCATTGCATTCCTTTGAATTGATGTTAAATTGAATTTGTTTTAGCCTTGTTTAAGCTGTCTAGATTAACACTCCTTTTGGGCTACGAGATTTTACTCCCTTGGCTGCATATTGAGCTCCATTGATATCATGTTAAATACTTTAAACTAAGCTCATTTATTGATTTTCCTTGAAGTATTTTCAATCCAAATACCTTGAATTAGTCCATTGAAGTCTCCTTTGAACTTTTTAGGTCCTGCTCTTGAGACTGGTCCAACGGGAACTAGAATTGAATCACTTGAATAAGCTTCGTTTGATGTAGCCCTGATCAGGTACGTATTAGTTTCGTTAGACGCCACGACATATATGTGTGAGGTGACCGTCGCCTGGATTGTTTCAAGCAAAGCTGTAGATGAAACGCCAACGACACCATAACTCGTTGCTTATATATAAGTAGGAACTTTGGTACAATTGAAAGTGTATGGTAATGATGCCACAAATAACTACAAATTATTGCTTGACTAGTCAAGAATTGAACACCACAAAATAATTTGATAAGTTCAAGTAGTTCTCAAAGAACTAAAAGAAAGAAAACTCTCTCAAAGAAATATTATTAATTGAACGAATTGTGTTTACAATGATCAACTACGCCCCCTATTTATACTATTATATAGAAGAATCTAGAATCTGTAATTAACAAGAAATCCTAATGAAACTCATAAACTAAAAAAAAAATTAATTACATAAATAATAGAATCCTAAATAAATTAAAATTCTTGCTCCTTGCTGCCTTATTGCTTTTGTCGTGTTTTCCCAGCTTCTAAAAGCATGTTTTGCCACAATTTAAAGGACTGAGGATGGTTTGTCGTGAATTAAAGCGTAACTCCTACAAAATAGCATGCAAATTATTATAAATCTCCTGAAAATTAACCACTTCTTTCCTTAGTTTACAATGTCGCGAATTGGAATTGAGAATTGTCAAGGTTCTCTTCTAATTTAGCCTTCCCTTATTAGTTTGTCGTGTTTTGTTCCTTAAAACTCCCTATAATTTAGCATTCCCTTAGCTTCTAGAAAATAGCCTTCCCCTGATGCTTCTAGAACCTTTACTTGGGCTGCTGAATTGTATTAGTTTAAGACCTAAATTGGACTCCTTATAAGCTGCCCACTCTCAATTAAATTAGGCCCTTACATTCACTTGACTTGATGTTAAATTAAACTGGTTTTGACCTTGTTTAAGATGTCTAGATTAACTCTCATTTTGGGTTGCAAGATTTTACTTCCTTGGCTGCATATTAAGCTTTATTGATCCTTTAAGGCCTGGATCATGTTAGATACTTTAAGTTCAACTCCTTTATTGATTTCTCTTGAAGTATTTTCAACCCCAATACCTTGAATCAGTCCATTGAAGCCACCTTTGAACATTTTAGCTCTTATTCTTGAGATTGGTCCAACAGGAACTAGAATTGAATCACTTAATCAGCTTCGTTCGATGTAGCCTTATTCAGGATTGTGTTAATAATCATAACTAAATAAAATTTATAATAATTCATTCAAATATTTTACTTAATAAGTGATTAAAAGAATCTACAATATATAATTCAATCATTAGTTATTTGAATAATTTTGTTGTTGTTTCCCAGATGTATATGATTATGATCTAGAAGAGGTGGTTGAATAAATCATTATACAATTATATATAACTTTTCTTTTTAAGCACTTTTTACCAAATAATTTAGTAATTATATGCGTAGCGGAATTAGTTTATTTGGTAAAACTCTTTTCTGATCATAAATAACAAGAAACTCAGTTATGTATAAGATTTGTTGTTGGAAAGTCATTGTAAACAGTTATAACATACAAAACATACATATATACATATTAAAGATGAAGAACGGGGTGAATAGACATTGAGAACACATGGATTTTTAAGAGGGTCGGAGTCCAAACTACCTCTACTCATCTCTTCCAATCCGTTGAGTAGGGATATTTTACTAAGGATAAATGGATACTAAGTGTTGAACATTGAATGATTAAATTTGATGATTAGAAATAATGTACAAGGGCTGTATTAGATAAGATCAAAACTGTTAGGTTGATCTATTGTTAATTGTATAAAAGTCTTGTGTGTTGTACTAAGACTTAGAGAGATCAAAACTGTTAAGTTGATCTGTTGATGTAATAAAATCGTAGAAAGAACTCTACGATTTGTGTCAAGGAAACTCTACGATTCGAACAGACTCTACGATTAAGGCAACATATCGTAGAATGGACTCTACGACTGTGATTCAGAAGACTCTATGATCAAGATAACCAATCGTAGAATGGACTCTACGATTGTGGTCCAGAAGACTCTACGACCAACCAGACTATGTTCTTTACGAGAAACCTTAAATTGGACTCTACGATCAACAGTCTAACAGTTGAGTAAACTCTACGATGATCAGTAAGAGATGATCCTTTACAGATCAATCACGTAAGCAAGGATATTCGTAGAGTTGATCATATAAGATCGTTGAGCAAAAAGGCAAGAGACATCACGTTTCTCAGATCAGGAGCCATTCTATTCAAGCATTTAATCTTCATCAAAGTAACCAAAAAGGAAGCCTCTGCAAATCGATCAAGTCAGAAAAGTCAGGAGTCTGACCCAAGCGCACTATGGAACAGAAAGAAGACTTTTAAGGCAGAAAAGTTAGAGGACTGTGTCCTATCAGACCTATAGTTTGGAAGGACCAAACGACTCTATAAAAGTTAGTGGGAACCTACGACTGACATATCTGTCCCAGAGGAAAAAGGAAAACAACCTTGCATGGACTAACAGGTCAGATCAAATAATATCTCATCAGAGCTTTAATGAGCTTTATTAATATAATATTCAGCAGCTCTCCTCTGTGAGGTAACGGAAAGAAATACACGTTCAAACAGATGATCCAACGGGAAGAAATCTGAAGCCCTTACTTCTTAAATACTAAGATCAGCAGAAGAAAAGAAGAAGAGCACTGCACAAAAAGAAAAACGCAAGAAGTAAAAAAGATTGAACTGATAAGAAAGCCTGCATTGCTACTAAGCCCTTCAAACACTCAAGCTGATAAGCAACTTAGTAGCACATCCAAATATACATCAATCCAGAAGAGTTCTTTGTGAACTGGTGTAAACAAGTCTGTTAGACTTGGAGAGTTCTTTGTGAACTAGTGTAAGCAAGTCTGTTAGACTTGTAAAGTTCTTTGTGAACTAAAATTCCAAGACTGCGGGTCTTGAAGGAATCTTAGTGATTCAGATATTGTAAAAGTATCCTTAGTGGATTTGCTGCTGGAAGAGCAGAACAGTGGAGTAGGAGTATTGTGTGCTCTGAACCACTTAAAACCCAGAGTCTCTCTCATTGTGTCTTTCATTTGCTATATCTGCCATATAATTGTTTGTTGAATTATTAAATTAACTTTTCAAGAAAAGAATAACTAAATCATATTATGCTGTGTTAAACTTCTGTTTAAGAATTAATTAAGTGAGATCTTTTCAAAGAGAAGAAATTTTAAAAGAATCTATTCAACCCCCCCTCCTTTCTAGATTTCTATCGTGTCATTGGGAACTAACACTAAGTCCTTACAATTTGGACATTGAGTCCAGGACACTAAGTCCTCCCACTAAGGGTTTGATTAACTAAGAATCAGGTGGGTCACTAAGCCCCGCCTTATCTCATTAGGACACTAAGTCATATTCCCCTAACAGGGGCTGATTCCTCTAAATCAGATGGGCATCGCCCAATTTTCTCCTTAGGACATTAAGTCCTCTTCTCATCTTGGGGCAGATTCTTTTGAATCTGTCGGGTCACTAAGTCCCGACTTTCTTGTTGTTTCAGTTGGTGTTGAGGGTGCTGCCAAGTTTACTTTAAGCTCAATTTAAATGAACTTGGCCGCTGAGAAATAATTCCAAGAGCCTTCAAGATACTTCTTGTCAGCTTCTGCTCTAGAATCATTTTGGATTGGTCATTCAAAATGTTAAGTGACTTTGGGTTGATGATAGCTCTATTTAGCTGATTGATCTCTTCTACGGTCTATGATAGATTGGTCTTTTCTTTCTTATACTTCTTTAATTTGTAGACCAATCTTCTTCGTTCAGTTCTGACCATTTTTCCTTTGACCTGATAAATCTCTATTGATCGACTAAGTTTTCCCCCCATTTTCTCTCTTCGACCTGATGCTTGCGTTGATTTTTTTTTTCTTTTCTCTTTTTTCTGTCTCATTTCTTCTGCTTCGCTCTTTCTCTTGTTTTCTTTTCAAATGAGAGTTTTTATAAAGAGATGTTTGATGTTTTACTCGTTGGAGAGTAGCCATTGTTTCATTCAATACGTTGATTCTTGAAGATTTCTGATATTGATATTTAGAAGCAAATGACAGCTTGCTTTCGACTCTGTCTTCATTTTTAGTATGCTAAAAATGAAAACCACGCGGTTGATTTCATACTGTCAAAGTAGCTGTTAAACACATCTTCTTCTGCCGTTCATTTTAAAACATCTAACGGTCAACTAATGTACCTCTTGAGATTTTCACTATTCAAGATTGCTCATTGTCAACTTTATGTAATATCAGATTAAACATACATGAATCTCCCAATCGTATAGTTCCTTAGGGATTGTGATGTTTGACTTGATTAAATTTAGGATCTACAGTTCTACGATCAGCTTTGCGTTCTGACAACTCTACAAACTACTCTACAATTTGCAGACCTTACGTTTTACATGATTATGCAAATTGTTCTGCAATATGTATTTCATTCTACGTTCTTGGAGCGAACTCTAAAATTATTCTTCGATCTTCGATTTTGTTACGATCTTTTAGAGTTACCTTGTTCAATAATTTACTGTGTCAGTTGCTGTTCAATGATCTTATATTCTTCCATTTAATCTGTTAGACACTATGATCAACTTCACTATCCTTTAGCTCTACGATTCTTTATTCTACCTTACAAACTTAGAGTTACCTTTGTGAAATCTTCTTTGCTCTACATATTCTGACTCGTCTTTACGAATTTTGGGCTTTTCAATAATCCATTCTCACCTTCTTTGCCTGGAGTCATTTGGTAATCTTCAAGTTAATTTTGATTCATTTCCTGAGAATTGAGACTTCTACTTTTTTGAACTTGATTGTCTTTCTGAAGTTCATTCTTCTTTTTCTTCTTGATCAGTTCCTCGTTACTTGGACACTTGGTGTCATATGTCTTCCTTTTCTGATGAACCAGCCTCTTCTGAATATTACTTTTCTCCTTGTCTTCTTTGGCTGATTTACCTAAGATTATTTTTTTATGGAGAAATCTTGATGTGGATATCCCAATCATATGTCGTAGAAAACCTGTCTCTCAGTGCTGCGACATTATGTTCTATGATAGATATAGCATTAGCACAGCTTATCAATAATGTAACTCTATGTTCTGAAGTGGCTCAACGAAATTTGTAGCTCAACAATATGGGGATATTTAGTTCAGCTTTATTCTGCGATCTCGAGTATTTTAACCTATTTAGCATTTGTGAGCTTTTACCTTTACTTCTTTAGCTAGAGCTTTTTGTTTTTGTTGTGTTGTGATGAGTTTGTTTGATAGAACTCTACTAACTTTTTCTACGCGTTGATCTTGTGGGATGATCTCTGCTTCTTCTGGATCTTTCTCCTATTTAGAGGTAATTATGATTTCTCCAATTCAGTGTTTTAGCATTTTTCTTTTATCTGCTTAGCATATGATTTCTTAAAATCTTATTGTGGTTGTTCAATTTATATCCTTAGTAGATTTGTCTTCTTCATTGATCTCCTATCAATGATTCATTTCTTATGTTGTGCTTTGCAATCTTCTATTTACTCGATGATTCTACTTTGTTCTACATTCTACGATTTTGATATTCATGTCAGCTGCACTTTACTAAATGATCTGAGAACCTTGTACCGTAGAGTTAACTCTACTCAACGATTATAGCTAATTCTACGATTTTAGCTATTCAGCTCATTTACTTTGCGATCTCTTAGTTCTTCTGTTTAGCTGTTTGTTTTATTCTTTTGATTCTATAGCTTTGTTTGGTTCAACGATTCTGTTTTGCTCTGGTTAACGATGTCTTTGTTCCGCGTTTGATAATTCTGTCATCGTAGACTTAAGCATTTTACTTGACGATTTGACTTTTCTGTTCTACACACGAACTTTACGAACTTCCAGTTTTCTTTCTACTTTTCTGATTTTGCTTCTACTTTATTCTTTTTCCTAATCTATTACATTTTGATGATAATATTTTGTATTTGGATTCAACCTAAAAAATTTGATCCTTAATGTCCTTTTACAATAATATTCTTTTAAGGATAATACATAGTTTATCTTTTGGATCAACCTAATAAGTTTGATTCTCTAGCTAGTCTGTCTTTTTTTTTTTTATTATGGTTCAACCTAACACATTTAAACCCTAAGTCCTTTTACAATGGTTGTTCTTTTTAATGACTATACAAAGCTACAACAAATATTTATATATATTCACATTTGTCTTTATATCATTGATTCTCCTTATTTTTTTATTCAAATATAACTCTACAAAAAGTATAATATCATTTAATCATATTAAGTCACATAACACATATTCAGAATAAATATTACTTCATTATTTTGTTATCATTTAATCCAAATAGGCTCATACATAAATTTGCTAACATATTTAACTATTGAATAGCTACAACTATGTTCTTGAAAGCACAATTTTTTTTAATTATTAGTATAATAAATTATTATTCATGTTGCATGTGCTTCGCACGGGGTTGGTGGACTTGTATAATTAAATGTACAAACTTGATTTCACAAATTTTTGGATCAACTTTTTCTTTTCTATTCAAATTAGTATAAGTCTATCTGAATTTGAAACAATTAAATACTTTCTAAATTTGTAAAGAATTCAAAAAATTAAAATAACAAACAAAAAAACATCTAAATTGTTAGGAAAAACAAAAGTGTTTTTTATTTTTATATCTCTAATAGAAACATGATCTTTTAAAAGAATTTTTATTTTTACATTTACCAATGTTATTATAAGTTTTTTCTATCATAAATTTATGTAAGAAAATATATTTTAACAAATTTTATGTAAAATAATTTTATTAATAAAATTTTATTAAGATATCAAAAATCTCTTAATAAATCATATGATTTGATGATATTAGTATTAGTTAGGTCTGACAAAATATTGTTATGGGTTGGTTTGGTTTATAAAATTTGGTTATGGTTTCCTTTAAGAACTAAACCACATTATTTATCTATTTTTAATACGGGTTGCGTGAGTTGGAATCATATAGTTATGGGTTAAATATAAGTCAACCCATATTTTAAAATTCTAGCTTACCATTATTATATTTCAATTAAATAAATTATTTATGATATTTAATTTTTATATTCCTTTACCTTCTATCTCTTATGTTTTATAAATTCTTCCTCTATTTAAATTTTTTTATACACACTCTCTAAAATTTTTAGATTTTCTCTCTCTAATTTTTTTTATACACACTCTATCTCTAATGTTATTTAAACTTCCTCTCTCTAAAAACTTATTACACTTTCTCTCTCTAAATCTGATTACACTTTCTCACTCTAAATTCTGATTACATTTTCTCTCTCTAAAATCCGTAACATTTTCTCTCTCTCTCTCTCTCTCTCAAATCTGATTACATTTTCTCTCTTTAAAATCTTATTATACTTTCTTTCTCTAAAATCTGATTACACTTTCATATTGAACTGATGTGAAACTACCAATGAAAGCAAAATAATTGAACAAACAAAAATATACTACATCCGTTACAAAATTAAATATACATTTTGATTTTTTAGAGTCAATTCACAAAATCTTAAAATTTAAAATTGATATAAAATTATTTACTTTTAGTACAAACAAAATGTAACAATTGTTATCCAGTATCCATGAATGCTTATATATATATATATGCTGAATTACTGAAAATAATAAAATTTGTGCTGGAATTATCATTCATTCAAAATAAATGACCAAAACATACTGTTGGAGTACGTCAATAAAAATATGCAGGTTTAAAAATTTATCCTGTCGATTACTCCCCAGGGATCCACTAGGCATTGAACTCTCAGAAAAGCTTGTGTATTCTTTAAGTAGGAGTATGCTTTTTAAAAATAATTGTCTATTAAACAAGTAATGATATATAAAATTGATATGAAAAATTAGAATAAACGTGAAAATGGGTTAAAACATGGTTATTCAGTTTGGACATGTTTTTTTATTTTAAAAGTATAGTTTCAAACTTTAACCAACTCAACTCCTATAAAATAGTTAACCAACCAAATACTTCTAATTAAATTTGAGTTGATCCATGATTTATAATTTATATTACCAGGCCTAGTATTAGTTGTGAATGTTATTATTAAATTAATATTTTGAATAAATTAAATTTATTAAAACTTAAAGTTTTATCAAATCACGTGATTAATTGTATTAATAATAAATCTAAATTTTAGTAATAGTTGTAAGTTAATTAGAAAATTATAGTAAATTCATTACTAACTAATTATCATAAGTAAATTAAATTTAGAGTTAAATGCTCTTTGCACCCCAAGTTTATCTCATTTTTCATATTACATCTCATAATTCAAAACGTTATACTTTGAATCTCACACTTTTAACGAACTGACACATAACATCCTCTGACCTAAAATCCATTAACTGGACTGACAGAGTTAGTATTTTTTTATACTTGTTCACTTTGACTACTTTTAATAAGCTAATTTACCAACTAATATATTTTAAATTTTATAAAAAATAAATTTACTAACTAAATAATAATTTAGAAGAAACCCCAACCTATTAATAATAATAATTTTATTATTACAAATTTATTAAGATATCAAAAAAATCTCTTAACATATTACGCTATTTAATTATATTAATATTTGTTGTGAATTTCATTATTTAATTAATATTCTAACTAAGTTAAATTCATTAAAATTTGAAATTTTATCAAATCACACGATTAATTATATTAATAATATATGTGATTTTTTAAAAAACACAATAACTAAAAATTATTTGAAAAATTATAGTGATTAATGATTCTATTAGGATAAGAATTTTAAGTAAATTTTGTTAATATAAACAGTAATATAGAATTCTATTACAAACTTAATCAAAGAGTTGAAGATTTGCTCTTTTTCAAAAATCGAAGAGTTACGGATTCTTTTATTTTTCTCCACTGTCACTAGTAATGGTGGACATTCATACAAAATGAGATGCAATGTATGCTTGGTCGCTCACATCATAAGCCTTTTGAATTTCAATTGACGAATGTATGAATCTTAAACTCATGCAACTATAAATAGCACTAAATGGGGCGTTGCCGGAAGGAGATTCAGAACCTGTGTGAAACAAGATGGCGAAAGACGGGCAAAATTAAACGACCTTAAGACCATGACACAATTATGTTGTTGGTGGCGGGTTGGGACTAGCCCAGGTGAAGAAAGAGGAAAGAGGAGGAAAAAAAGTGATATTTGAGAGAATAGTGGCTACGGCCTAAGGGCTGTTCATGGAGGATTGAAGAAGGAAAGGGACAATGGAGAACAATTTCATTTATGTCTTAAGGGGTTGTTCGGGTTATTAGTTATGGGATAAGTATAAGTGTACAACACTAAACACAACATTTTGATCTCAACCATTGAAAGATGGTCTGACACGGAATTTCGTGTCAAGTCCCACTTTTTAATGGTTGAGATATATGGGGCGTGGTATAATGTTTGGTTGTAGTATATGTAAAATTATTTTTAGTTATGTGGACGTCAAAGAGGATAAATTCCTATATGACAAGCATCTAATTAATCTTATAATAATAATCTGTTATTAATTTTTATTTATCGTTGATATAATTAACAGTTGTGCACAACAAACTATAAATGAAAACCTTAGTTTACAAACAATGATTAATTTGGCCAAATCCGTGTGTAATAATATAATAAATGAAATTGATTGTTAAATTATATATTGAATTATTGGCAAATGAATTTATATTATCTTACTCACTATTTTGCCATTTTTTTTTATGAGAAAGACGTCAGCTTTATTAAAAAGATTAAGAATTTAATACATCTTGAGCCGTAGCGGTCTCAATAATGGATGGATTTTCCACAATCCAAGTTACAAATGAGTCATGATTTTTGGCGTATTGGGCCAAAATGTGGACTGGTCTATTCCATTGACGACGTACGTGAGAAAATTGTATTGCTCTAAAGTTTTGAATCCGAGACAAACATGCTGTGATGACGTTGGAGATGTTAGTAGAAACATTGGCACTTGACCTCCTCTGGCACTTGATGTTGGTTCAACATGTTGGGGATGAATTTTTGGGACTTATTGTGACTATTGCATGGTGCCTTTGGCATGAAAGAAACATTGCTAGAACAGGTGGAACACGACAGACTAGCAATCGCATCCTCCAGAAAGCAACGTTTCTGCTTGAAGAATTTCGAAATGCTAATCACAACTTCCAGTCACCCACTGTACCACACACCATCACTTGGTCCCTACCGAACAGCCCCTGGTACAAGATAAACGCAGACGGCGCCGTCTTCAAACAAACGCAAGCCACGGGTATTGGAGTGGTAGCTCGTGATCACGAAGGACAAGTCATTGCAGACATGAGTAAGAAGCTTTGGGTGCCACTCGGCCCACTAGAAACAGAAGTCTAGGCTATGGAGGAAGGTATTTTATTTGCATGGGACATGGGCTTCAGGACGTAATATTTGAGTGTGACTCTGAACTTCTCTTTCATGCACTCACGGGTACAGCAACTCCTTCTACTATTTTGTGAACTTGATGGTTAAAAGACCCACAGGTTACATATCAGTTTTTCTTTAGCACCAATTCTCCTATGTCCCTCAGCTTGCTTCTTATATAGGTTTTTTCAGAACTCGAACAGTTTACGAGGAGGAGCTTGTTTAATGCTTATGTACTATGCATTACTGTGCATACGAATTGGACAAAATGTGATTAATATTGCCTCCTATTTTTCTTATTCCATGTCAATTAGATCCTTTGATGAATGATGTCTGATACTCCTCCTAAGAGTGACCAGGAGTTTATATATATGCTCACTTAAATATGCTTATATACAATAGAAACTTGGTAGAATCTTAGACAATTGAACATTGAGAGGGGGTAAAACCCAGAGAAAACAGAAAGACTGAAGTGGCTGTCACCAGTCACTAACCAAAGAGCTTTCCCTGCTATTCTTATACTCAATTATGCAACACACATAAGATTGGGTTATGAGTGGTATATTTTACCTTCCACTTTACAGAATATTTGGCTACTTTGTCGTGCTTGGATTCAGAAGCTATGCTTTACGCACAAAATCCATGAAATCCAGTCAAACAATTGTTTCCCGAATTTGTTTTGGGTAATAAATGAGTTTATACTTACAAGTGTAATGTTTGGGTAATAAATGAGTTTATACTTAAAAGTGTAATGTAAGACGTAATTTTGTACAAGTTACTGATATAGTAGCACTCTGATAGACATGGTCATTAATTCAACCCTAGCAGAATTTTCTTGGGAGCTCTCTCTTAAACAATGTTTCTGTTATGCAAATGCCAAATAGCTGTCTGTCTTTAACAAAACTACCAGTGCTTCTTGAAAAGTCTGGTTTTCCTAATTCCATCTGCTCCATCCCCAACTCTGCAGTTTCGGTTAAAAAATACCAATTCCTCTTTTCCTACTTTCTCAACCTAGTTGTTTCATAATTCAATTTGTTTTATTGGTTGATTTTTTCATTGAGTTTCTTCACTTGGTTGAAACTTGTCTATGGTCTTAGATTCTGCAAGTTGGTTGTCTTACTACACTGAGATTTTTTCCGGTTGCATTTTTTTTTTTTTAGTGATAATGTGGAGTTTTCCAACCACAGTCGGACTAATCTCCCCAACCCGGACCAGCCCTTCTAAGATCCGTGACCCCAGTCTTATTGTTGTATAACATATGAAGTGAAGAAGAAGCATTAGGTTCATACAGTCCTTGGAAAATTTTCATTGCCATTTGCTGAATAAGCCATTGACCATTCAATATTATTGGCATACTTAAATTTTGGATTGCAGAGATGGCCAATAGATATACAGATTCTAAAAGGACTGTATTAGACTCGGGGAATTTTGCATGAAGCATCTTTTTTGGTTCATCAGTTCTAGCTAGGGTCTTTGTGGGGGAATACTAGGTTTATTGTTGTAGTTTTAATTTCAATGTTTATTTTTCTTGATAAGCTTCGTACTTCATATTTTAGCTTCATCTAAAATGCTTTGTTAAAGCTTCTTTCCTTGTTAACTAAATAGTATGCTTGCAGGAGGAACTATACCTGGGTTGGATGAGTGGCGCTTCTGCATCTAGCGGGTTTCCGGCACCTTTCTCCTATTGCATACAAGTACGAAATTATGACTACCACCATTACCTCTGCCTTCTTGAACTTCCGCCAGACATGTGGAGGGCTGCATTTGCTCTCCGTGCTTTCAATGTTGAAACAGCTAGAGCTATGGATGTTGCTTCTGATCCGAAAATTGGGCCTATGCGCCTGCTGTGGTGGCAAGAAGCTATAGACAAGATCTTTGCAAACAAGTTAACTGAGAACCCAACTGCTCAGGCCCTTGCATCTGCAATATCAGAGCATAAAGTCGGCAAGAGCTGGCTAAAGCGATCTGTTGAAGCTAGGATCAATGATGCCTAAAGAGAGGTGATTCACATCCCACAGACTGTTAATGACTTTGGAGAAATATGCTGAGGATACTGTATCAACTAAATTGTACACGACCCTTAAAGTAAGTGGTATCAGGTCCACAACAGCAGATCATGCAGCATCACATATAGGCAAGGCAAGCGGTGTTCTGTTGCTGCTAAAGTCACTGCCTTACCATGCGAGTTGTAACCGCCACTTTTCATATATACCAGACGAGGTAGCGGAAAAACATGGGTTGTTGGTTAAGCAAGGTGGTCAATCAGAGATCCGCATGGATTCCTGTGAGGGCCTGTGTGATGCAGTTTTTGAGATAGCAACTGTACCTAATGCTCATCTGCAGTAGGCTCGTGAATTGGCAAGAACAGTGCCAGAAGAGGCTTGTCCAGTGCTTCTGCCTTCTGTGCCTGCCCGGGCTCTTTTGGATTCTCTGAGACACGTGAAATTCGATGTCTTTGGTCCAAGACTCAGTTGAAGCTCAAGTGGCATTCATGGAGGGGTAAGTACTAGAGTTTCTTTCGTTTTGCATTCCCGGTGGACTAAAAATAAAATCACCCAATGGAAAGTGAAATTATAAATTTGTGATTTGTATCCGCTATCATGTTTTTCAGTGAAGCCTTCAAAGCATTTTTTTGAAGGCATGATTGCGAGTTTTATCGATGGCAGAAATGAAGGGGAAGGGTGCAAATGCAGCTGGTAGAACTAAGTGTGTTCCTCTAACACTTGTATTTGAGGATTTGGCATTAGACATAAGAAGTTTTGCATCATACTATCATAGTTTCTCTCCTATTATTCTAGCGTTCGGCAAGTGCTGTAATAATACATTATTATACAATCTGTATACTGATCTTCTTTATAAATTTCACTGATCTTCGGCAGGTGCTGTAACAATACATTATTAGCATAGCTTGGTAGAGATGAAACCAATAAAACTAAAAAGACAACACTTTATTTACCATCCAATTAAAAATCCAGTCAATAACCAAAATATGAAAAGCTAGCAGCTCTTATTCACATTTGACTGCCAAGTACAAAAACAACTTACAAAGAAGATTATGAAAACCTTTGAGATCTGATATATGCTCCGGAGCTAGCACAGTAATCTATAGACCTAATGATTTAAGTCAACCACCTAATGGCAAGAACTTCTGACGCATAGCAAGGAGAGTCGGATCTTGTTCTTTTGTTAAGAGTAGATCCACTAACATGGAGGTGGTAGATGCATCTCCCGAGAAGCCCCTGCCAACCATTTTTTCAATGAATGCACTAGCTTCATCATACTTCTTATTTTGAAAACATCCGCGGATAATAGTGTTGTAAGTGACATCATCTGGAAAACAATCATTAGCTTCCATTTCCACAAGTAGCTCATTTGCTTTCTCCAATAATCCTTCTTGACAAAGTGCTCGGATCATCATTGTATATGTCTTTACATTAGGCTGCAACCCTTTTGAAAAAAGGCTATCAAAAAGGTTTCTTGCCATATCTAGCTTTCCGTCTTTGCAAAGTCCATCTATGATGATATTGTAAATACAAATATTAGGAATTAAACCATTAAATTCCATTTCGTGAAACAAGGACAACGCTTCATCAATATACTGGTTCTTGCAAAGGCCTTCTAACAAGATACCACATGTCAAAATATCTGGTCTATAGCCTTGAGCTTGCATCTCATAAAAAAAAATTTGAGCTGCAGCACATTTGCCCTTCTTAAATAGCCCTTGCAAAATAGTGTTATAAGTTACAATTGTGGGTTTCAAACCTTCAAGGTGCATTTGTCGGAAGAGATCCATAGCTTTGTCTACTTCCAACTTCTTGCAATATCCATTTATCAAAATGGAATAGCTATAACCATCTGGCACTAGCCCCTTGTTCATCATGGTACTCAACACTGTCCATGCTCCATCCATTTCGCCTCGCAAACAGTACCCATCCATAAGCGCATTGTAGGTGACGGCGTTAGGATTCACACCTCTTTTACTCATTTTTTCGAACACATTTTCTGCATCTTTTACCTTCCCTTCCTTGCAATACGAATCAACCAACATAGTGAAGGTAATCACGTCTGGACAAACTTTCATCCTGTCCATCTCACTTAATATTTGGTTAGTCTCTCCCCATCGACCCAAGTTGCATAGACCCTGAAGTAATGAATTGTAAGTTATAACACTCGGTGGTATGCCTTTCTTAATCATTTTAGAGAAAAGATCCAAAGCATCATCTACTAGTTTATCCTTGCATAAACTATCAATGATGGTGTTATAAACCACATTATTAGGTTCACAACTTCCATGTTCCATTACTCTGAGCAACCTAATGGCCATGGAAGTGTTGCCTGTTTTGCAAAGCCCATTTATAATGGTCCCGTGCGTAACTACAGAAGGTTCAATTTCTTTTGCCCTTGACAACTTCTTGAACAATTCCTCTGCCTCCAGAAACTTGTTTTCTGAAAGCAACCCCCTTAATAGAGTAGTGTAGGTCACGACACTAGGAACAAAACCACGCTTGAAGATCCCACCCAACATAGAAAACCCACAATCCACACGATTCAAGTGACAACAACAGTTAATGACCGTGTTTATTGTATATATATTAATTGGAATGCTAAAAGCGCATATGTCTTTAAACAGAGAGACAACAGTTGAGTAAAGTTTCATTTTGACCATAGCAGCTAATAATCGACTGAAATCGATGACAGAAGGGAGGGGTCGCATTTGGAGCATTGAATCGTACAAAAGAAGAGCATCGTCAGGATTATCAAACCCAGATCTGCATTTGTGTAGGAGAAATTGCTGAAGTTGTGTACGAGGAGGAAGGGGTTTAGGATTAGGGTTAAGGCTTGTTGAGGATGGAGAAGTATGAAATAGAACATGTTGGCATAACAAAAATGGAGGATTCAAGTAGTAGCAATTGAGAGATGTACCTCCAGCTCGTGATCTGGAACTCAAAAAACCTCCACAATTATATACCTTTGCCATCTCTGATTTGATTTGATCCGATCCGTTTAAAATCGTCTATCTCCTCCTCCTGTTTACTACTATATATACTACGGACGGGAAAGGAAAATGAAAAGAAATAGGGAGAAGATAGAAAAATGAATGGTTGTATAGATCAGATTGCTGTTCCTATCGCAGCCTGAGGTTGCAATCATTTATTTTGTTACCTCGGGGATGGTTCTACCTTTAAATTTCCTAGTAAAGATCCGCAGCACTTTTGAGTCTGAACTTTCCTGGAATGATTAATTTATTGTTCGGGTAGTACTGAGTTAGTCTCATTTTAAGTAATATTATTTTGCATTCCATTTCTTGGGTCCCATTTTTTGCAATTTGGAAGTCATGTCTGTAGCCTTTGGCCACTACAAACTTGCACATCAATAACAGAATCCCATGGCCAGCCAAACCCCATAGCAGATCTCAAATCTAGGTTGACTGTGGTATCAAAAGTAGAGTGTTGTATTTTGGCATTGATGTCTATCGTCTTATAAAATGTTTAATACACACGAGATGTATCGCATCATTTGCAGGGGCCGAAAATATCATCTCCATTTATATTAAGAATTAAGAATGCTGGTATGATATATATATATATATATATATATTTCAAGATATTGCCAATTTGAATGCTCCCCGTTTCAGGATAAAAGTCATGGTTGGCTTTTTGGGCATATTAAAAATAAGATAAAATAATAAAATTGTCTATATTTAAATTCTCATTTAATTGTATAGTTTTCTACACATGACATGACTAGTGATACTCTATAAATATGAATAGAAATAAGGTAAACAGACATTTAATTTAAGACTATCTAAAATAATAATAAGAATTTTTATTCTAGGAGGGGGTAGTTTTTGAATGAAGAAATGAAATAGAAAGCTCCCCTCTTTTCGAGTGGATTTTGGAAAAACTGCGATGTTTTATTAATTATTAGTTTCACAATTGTCCCAGCACAAAACGTGCAAAATAAAACTTAGGAGAAGTATATAAACAACAAAAGACATCAAGCCTCTCCCTGTGATCCCCTATAAAAGCAGTAGAGCCCAAATGTAATGCCCATAGCCATCCAGCCTCCAATCAGCACCCTAGCACCAGACTTGAACACTGGAGTCCTTCCCATCACAGCTCCAACCCATCCAAACACTACCAATGCCAATGTCCCTACAGCCACCACCCCATCAAGCCTCACCCTATGATCCCCTATAAAAGCAGCAGCTAGTAGTGGCAGTATGGCTCCTACCATAAATGCAAGGGCTGATGCTATAGCTGCCTGCAGGGGATTTGGCAACTTTTCCTTCTCATTCTCTTCTTCAATGGACAAAATTTCTTTTGTTCTCGTCCCTCTTCATTTGAGCTACCTCAATGTCAAGTTGGGTGTATACAGAAACAAACTCTCCAATTGCCATACTACAAGCACCGGCAACTAGCCCTGCAAAGTCGGTAAGGATCATGGCTTTGACATCTTTTTTAACAGCTCCAACTCCCATCATTAGTGAACCAATGGACACCAATCCATCATTGGCTCCCAGCACAGCGGCTCTAAGCCATTGCGCCCTTTGTGAGTAGTCAACCTCCTCATCTTCAGGTGCTTGTTGTTTTGGTAATTGGGTGTTATTTGGGGTAGCCATGTGTGTAGTTAAGTGAGGAGGATAACTATTAAACAAGAGAATGTAGAGAATATGATGAGTTTCTTGTGGAAGACACAGTGCCCTTGTGGAAGACACATTGCCCGATATTTATAGAGCAGGAAGGATAACAAATTTAGGTTAGTGTTGATAGTGCTATGTGTAATAGTGGTCTAAAAGGATATGATAGTGTGGAAGCCACAAGCCCTTGGTGGTGTATTTAAACTTTAAATAAATGAACGAGTTAAATTTCCATACACGGTAGTGTATATACGAGTGGTGTTAGGATTATGTCGTATCATTGATAAAGTACTTAAGTGGACAAAATTATCCTTATTTTAATGATACGTTATTATTCTAACGGCGCTCGTGTAATACCCTATTCCATATATTTTTGATATGGGGACTGTAAATTGTTTACCGTCTCCTCTTAGTCTATATAGCTATGCTAATTTTCCTTCTCTCTCCCCTTATGTGCACATGATTAAGCTAGCCGCCAATTGTGCTAGATTTGTGTTTACTGCAGCCTCTAGTGTATGGTATCTCTACTGTTTCTCATACTTGATCTCAAGTACTAGTGTGTCAAACTTATAACCTTATAGTCATAGCTAGTGATCATTTCTTGGAAATAGGGACTGGAGTTTCTAAGAGCTATCTAGTTTATGTTTTTTGACTCATTACCTCAAAAAAATTTATGACAACACATCCAATTACTTAAGATAATGAAAAGTAACTAGGCTGCGATTCTTCTGGTTTAAAAAGTTCTATTTATTTATTTATTTATTTCTAAAACTTAATTAGTCCATCCATATAAACAAACTTTGAAGAGTGATTGCTTCTGGAAAATTACAGTAGTAACATCCCAAAACCATCTACTTTTGATTATTTGAAACATTTGGAAGATGAATAAGAGCATCATTTAGGCACTTAGTTTTTTTCCTTTGGAGGAAACATTTTATCGACTTTTCTTTTCAATAATGCAACTCTTTTAGCAGCAGTTTGAAGAGTAAATGCTAGATAATTATCTTGAAGAAATTACAATAAGTAGATGCTTTACATAATTATGTTAGGTTCTATTTTAGATGGAGTGCTGCATAAGCACATATGTAAATTGGGAAGATACATAGCTGTTATAACTTATAAGAATGTTTTGAGTGTGCATTCCACACACAAGTGGGAAAACAAAGCATTAGAAAATTGTTGGGAGTGTGGAATCCACATGCACCAAGACCACAGGCTCCTCATTATAAAAATCGAAACTTAAAAGGAAAAGTTTATTGTTTCATCCTTACAAACTCCTTTCCACTCAAGAAAATACCAAATGGGCTTGCTTTCTGCTGCATTTTTCTGAGGGATCTATGGGTTCATCTGGTGGGTTGGTTGTAGGTTCTTTAATATTCTGTCACTATATTTAAGTTTGTGGCCTTTGACATGGTCTAGTGCCAAGTGATATTCCCTTTAATTTCTTGCTAGTTTTATTTCATCATTTACTTCATGTAACTGCTAAAGAACATTTATTTTACAGAATAGTATTTGAGTTTATCGTAATTAGTCTTGGAAATTCCAATTCCATAGAGAAAATTAGGTTGCTTGAGTATGAAAACGGTTAGAATGACGACTAAAAATGACAGGAGTACAGGAACTCGGTGACATTTTTAGTGAAAAACATGACAAGGATTCTGGTATGACTTAATGCTACTTATGCTTGCTTAGTTTAAGCTACTGAGGCTCTCAAACGGCATTTTGTAGAAAAACGCAAATATTATCCACTGTTTGTGAATGTCATTGAGATTTTTAGTGTCCATTAAATACCTCACTTGCTGCTGCAATTCATGGTGGTCCTCACATAGTTTCTTTAAGCTGATTCTTTTTCCCATTTTTTTTCTTGTACCATTTGTAGTTCTATTAAGCAGAAAATGCAGAATGATAGTTGAGGTCTAGTTCTGTTGTCAGGCTCAGCCTTTTCCTCTAGACTTGCATAGATTCTCTAACAAGTACTTCAATCCCTATAGTTAAAAGTGGGAAGCAAACATCCATACCCTTGCCGTGTTTAGTTTTTGGACAAAAATGTCCTCACTTCCCTTCACTTGAAAGTTTAGCATTAAGGCTGTTGTTCATATTGCCAGAGTAAAAATGATGCTGCATGCCGGAGCAAATATACAATTTAGGACGCTTTCATAATATATTATCCTAGCAACACTAATAACACTTCAAACGACATGACACTTATTGCTCTGGCAACATAATTTTTGCCTTGACAATATCAACCACCGTAAGGATATTTTGTGAAAAAATGTAGATGGAGTGGCCATCGTACCGCAACAGTTATGGAGGTTAGCAGTTTGATGGTAAAAGTGTACTTTAGCCTTAGTAAGTTAAGAGGGTATAGACCAAAGAAGTATATTTTCATAGGCAGTTAGTGAAGTTCTTAAGTACCACTATTTTAAGAAGATCAAGAAGTAACACCAGTTTCTTCTCCAATTCAACCTGTCACACAAGTCCGCATGGAAAATTTTGAATATTAAATCTTAACATTCACTACATGGAAGTTTTAGACAAGTAAAAGTACAAGGGAAAGAAATGTGTACACATTCAGTGAAGTAAATGTGAAACTGTTTACTTCAACACATTGTCTAGCACCCTATCTTCTCTTCTTTGCTTGTGGGTGTTTCTTTTGTTTGCACATGTACTTGGGTTGCAAATGAGAAAGTCACAATCTTTCCTTTCTAATATGAAACTAAATTTACATTTTTCACACTAGCAAAAAAGGGGGAAACCACATACATAACATTGTAAACTAAATTGACTGGAAAAGGGAAAAGAGATAAAGGCAATGCTAAAAATCACATTTCAATGAAATTTACAATCCACTTAACACTATATGAAGATAAACCCTCTTATTGCTTGCTAGACTATTGGCACCCTGCAGGTAACCCTGCAAAGCCGGTAAGGATCATGGCTTTGTTGTCCTTTCTAACAGCCCAACTCCCATCATAAGTGAAGCAACCGAAACCAACCCATCATTGGATCCCAATACAGCTGCTCTAAGCCATTGTGCCCTTTGTAAGTAGCCCAAGTCATTGTCTTTAGGCGCCTGGTCTTTTCTTTGCTCAGTGTCATTCTTAAAAATTGTAGCTTGAATATAATTCTGGGATGCCATGAAGGCAAAAGAGAAATGATCAAGTAATTGTCCAATTGAATGAGAATGAAGAGGTTATGAGCTTATTTTGGAAGAAAGGACCTGCAATGAAGGGTATATTTAGAGTAGAAATATTAAGAATTAGGTATTATTGATATTAATCAGAGGAATAATGGTACAAAAGGATGAGATAGTGTGGAGAGCACAAGCTATTCATGGTGGGATTAGTCAATAACTGCGAATCAAAAAACTAAACACTTTTTCAAATTGCAGTAACCTTAACCTTGTGAGATTTTTTCAATTTCCCCCCCAACATTTTCTTACTGTTACTGACGTTGTGTGATATCCTTATCATCATTTAACAGTTTTCTTGATACTCCCTTTTGGTTCTTTTGATTGAAATTTAAGTGCGCGATTTTAAAATGTGAAAAACTATGGAATATGACTCTTATTAAAGAAAATTAGACCAAAGATCTTTATTTATTGGATTTTTTCATTTAAAAATAGATTTATAACATTTGGAGGATGGAATGCTGCATAGGAGAGCGCACACAGAGATGTTGGAAAGATATAGGGTTAGTATAAAATTATGGGGAGTGTGGATTCCACACAGAAGTAGGATGCTATATCACTTAAATAAATGGAAGGACTGTGGAGTGTGGAATACACACAAGGCCACAGGCTTCTTAATATTAAATTGAAGCTAAAGGGAACTTTTTTGTTTCATGTTGAATTCCTTTTTAATTCTCTACTCAAGCAAAACCTATCAAAATGGTGTTTTGCTTCGTTTAAAATTTCCACTAAAAGACACCTACACTTTAATTCGTGGGGTAGATTAGGATTTAGGAGTCCTTTGGCTATTAAAATTTTACTTTATGGTCTTTGAGATGGTCTAATATCCTATGCAACTATTCCTTCTTGGAAAATTTTAAACTATATCCTTGTACTTTAGCATATTGTTTTCTGGTTCTGTAAAATACAGCGGCAAACGGATTACATATCGTGCCACAGCATCATAAAGTAAATCACACAATTTCTGGAGGAAAAAAATTAAGTGATTATTTTTGGAAGTCCCATAGAGGCTTTAGGAGACTGAAATACTAGGAGTTTTAAGACTGTTTGTGGTGCTCTTTTGCCGAGGCTCAAACCACACCAGTCATCTAAGGTAGCTTCTGGGACTATGTTTGGGAGAAAAAGAAGAAGCCAAAATTAAGCTTGTTACATGTAATTAGGACTGTTGATCAATCATATATAGTTTCTCTTAGGTAATTCTTGAACTCAGGCATCATGATAGTGCTAAATGATAGGACTGAAATGATCGAGTCAGTCTCAGATGCCTGGTTACTGATCATGGGGTTGTTTGTTATAGTTGTTAGATTGACGTGATAATGATTTGATTTCAAATCATTTAGTGCACAATAGAGTTACTGCCTACATATTTGTGTATATAGTGAATCATAATGACGGAAAATTTACTCGGTAACCTACTGTAGAATTGTTTCTTTTTGGCTAATATTTATTTCCAAATGCACTAAATGAAAGTAAGAATTCAATGATCTTAACAAAAGCAGGAAGTAAAGCTAATGAAGGGGTGATCCAAATTCATTACATCTGTATTACCATTGGAATAGAGGGACCTCAATATATAATACCAAGTTACAAATGAACTTTATTCAATGTACATTTCCCACAAGGAAAAAACCTTACATTCCAATGGAAAACTTAAATCCAACGGAAATATAACAGATGAAGGAAACTCTAGTAATCAAGGTTACAGTCCACTAGTGCCAATCAACTTCGTTAAGCCAAAGGTAATAGCCATAGCCATCCAGCCTCCAATCAGCACCCTAGCACAAGATTTCGCCACAGGAACCCTTCCCAGCACTGCTCCTACTACTCCAAACACCAACAATGCCAAGGTCACAGCAGCTATTACAACAGCCAGCCTCACCTTATGGTCTGCTATAAAAGCTGCAGCTAGTAATGGCACTAAGGCCCCTAATGTGAATGCAAGAGCCGATGCTAAAGCTGCCTGAATGGGGTTTGGCAGCTTTTCCTTCTCGTTTTGTTCATTGTCCTCATTGTCTATCATTCTCTTTTCCCTCTTCATTTGAGCTACCTCGATGTCTAGTTGAGAGTAGACAGAAACAAACTCTCCGATTGCCATACTGCAAGCACCAGCCACTAAGCCAGCAAATCCAGTTAGGATCATGGCTGCAACATCATTTTTAACAGCTCCAACTCCCATCATTAGTGAAGAAACAGAAACCAACCCATCGTTGGCTCCCAACACAGCTGCTCGAAGCCATTGTGACCTTTTTGAGTAATCAAAGTACTCTTCTTCGGGCACTTGGCTTTCTTTTGTCTTATTATCATCCTTAGGAGTTGAAATTCGGATATCATTTAGGGCTGCCATTAAGGTTAGAAACAAAGATCAATTTATTATCGAAAAGGGAAGAGAGTGAAGAGAATGTGAGATGCTTATGGAAGAAACAATCCCTTGATGAAGAGTATATATAGAGCTTGTATTACTATTGGAGTATGATATTATTGATGGTGATCAGTGTTTAGTGGTGAAAAAAAGATAAGATAATATTTTGGGCCCAAGCCCTTTCGTGGTGGAATCTAAATAATGCATTAACCTTTAAACTAAACCTTTTAATGGTCTTTGCAGCCCAACTGATCTACAACATTGATAAAGACTACTCACTGGTAATTGTAAGCCTATCTATGCTAATATATTTCTTGTGAAATACTGCATTCTGTTAAATGGCATGATTATATCTATAGCTTTGTGTATACTACAGTCACTAGTTCAGTGGCTTCTATATTCTGTCCCATTTCTGTTTACTAATATCCATATATAGAGTTCTCCTAAACCTGAATAAATCTGCAAAGTTCTTACCATTTACCAGAAAAAGAAGTTACTGTATTGGTTACACATCAGAATCCCTTAAATGCATTTTGAAAATTAATGAAAAGTCCCGATTCTTGAAATTGCGTTTATTACATGAATTTTTCATTTCGACAAAACCATTTAAATGGATAATCATGTGTTAAATCATAATGTCATACATTGGTGATGATATATATTCACTGTTATTTCTAGTCCATCTGACTGTGAATAAAGAAATCATAATAATTGGCTGCTTATTACGAAATAGGTTTTGTTAGATATTAATATAGAAACTTTAGGAAAATGGAATGCAGAGTAGGATAGCACAGAAACAGAGAGATTTTAGGATGATTCATTGATTATAATATGTCAAGGGAATGTGGATTCCACACAAGTGGGAAAAAATATCATTATATAATTGGAGGGAGTGTGGAATACACACAGAGGTCACGGCCTCTTTCACTATTCTAATGAAAATAAAGACTCTTTTCTTTCCTGTAGAACTCCTTTGCAGCCATCAGCTCAAGAAATTGTAATTTGGACCCGGTTTTTATTTGCTTCTTTCGTTGATTCCCGCTAAGATCGTCTATCCCTTTTTTATAGGTTGGTTTTAAGTCCCACATTGTTCTTTGGGAACCATTTAGTTTTGTTCTTCGAGAGGATATAATCTTGTGAGTTTTCTTCGTTAGTACTTTGAGTTGAAATCTTTTTCTTATGGCAAGTAGTTTGAGTTGAAATTTTGTTATGCAGAATGCAGGGATTGAAAAGCTCATTAATGAATTCAGTGCATTATTTATTGGCAATTGTAGATGAATCCATTAGAGCCATTTGTAAACTGCAATTGTGGGAGATTCTATTAGTAGTATGAGCAGGATTGTAATTTGAGAAAGCACAAGAAAAGCAGGCATAAGTTTGAAGCAAGAAATGATGAACAGGATTTTGTGCTAATTCTAAGCAAGAAATGTCTCTTCAGATGTTATGTCACTTTTTGACAAGTGTTACAATCATAAATATTCTTGGAAATTTATGAATATTGGACTCCATTAAAAAGTTGAAGTATTATATCAGAAATACAAAATAATTAAGGGAGACAGGATGTGTTGGAAATGTTGCCTTGCATTTATTGAATGGGTCCAACGTCTGAAATAAGAAGCAAGTGAGCACATTTGTCAAAGAAGTGTACAGAAGCTTGCAACCAATGGAAATGAAAATGTATGCGGTGTGCATCTGCAAAATCTAATTTGTGTGCTGCAGACTTTGATGCTTGGCTTTGTCCCATAAGTTAAGGAATAATGCTCCCTTTCATTCAAGTATAAATAGAGCAAATATAGAGTGAGAGTGTAGAGAGAAATAAACAGCAAGTTTATTTTTCAGATAGCAAACCTTGTATTCTTCAATACTTTTCACAGTGAATTTCTGAGATCTCTTCCCATAGTTTTTCCCATTAGGGTTTTCCACATAAAATTCTTGTGTCATTAATTTATATCTTGTACAGTAATATGCGTGTGTTATCTTAGTGTGTTTGTGCGAGCTTGATTTCTCTATAGAATGAATGGCTTGGGATATCAAATCAAGCTAAGTAGCAAGACATACCACCAAAATTCAGATACTAATCAGGTAGAGCAGCATTGGTTTGCAGTCACAATCGGATTAATTCTGTCTGAACTTTCTGTGTATATAAAGTGAAGTATGCTAGCTAACATAAAGTCTACAACTTGATACAATTTCATTTCTGCAATTTTTGCTTCATTCTTGTTATGTGCTTTTCGCAGCATTCTTCAGATATCATATTTTTCATGGGTATGCAAATGTTGGTCAAATCCTTCACTTTTCATGTATTAATCCGATGCAAATTTCTCATTACTGAACAAATAAGCACATCTTTTGGAATTCAACAATGTCACATTTTTCCTTTTTACATTTAAAGCAAACATGATGAAAAGCAAAGAGCCAAGGCACAAAGTCATCGCTAAACAATCACATTTACAAGTTTTTCTTAATTCTCTTTGCTGCGCTGCTTAAAAAGCCAATACCCATCATCAGTGAAGCTGCAGAAACCAAACCATCATCGGCTCCCAATGCAGCTGTTTGAAGCCACTGTGACCTTTGTGAGTAGTCACAGTCCTCCTCTTTAGATACTTTGCATTGTTTTTGCTTAGTATCATCCTTAGGAAAAACATCTTTGAGATCATTAACCGTAGCCATGAAGGTAAAAATAGGTAGAGATTCGAAAGGAATGAGAATAAATTGTGAAACACAAGATCTACGACCAAGGGTATTTATAGAGTAGAATTATTAGAATATTGGTGCAGAATGCTAAGATAGTGTGGAAAACACAAGTCTTTCATTTGTGGGATTTATTAAATCATTCTGATATATTAAACATCTCCATGGATTAGATGGTGCGGAGGGCACAAGCCCTCCATGCATGGATTTAATTGGAATTTACTAAAGCTTTATGCATTAATTGTTAATGCATGCCCATGATAAAAAGCATGCATGTCTATAATAAATCTGTTTTGTGCTGTGCCAATATATTCATACGCATAAGAGGAAGAAATTAACCTCATTTTGCATAGGACAGCACAAACCCAGTCTAATATAAAACTACGGATAGTGCTGTGTGGATTCCACACACAAGTGGAATGGAATGATATAGCACCAAGGCTACAGGCTCCTGATTATTATAATGAAACTAAAGATACAACTTTATGTTTCATGTTCCACTCAAGCCAGGACTATCAGAAATTTTAGGCTTTGGGATTGTCTACATTCATATCTTATGGTTACATTTTTGCGTCACTCTTCCTCCATTTCTCCGCTTTGGAGCACAATTAATAGGAGACTTTGAATTCGGAGCAGCAGTGTTACCTGAAACGAGGTTCATTTCGGTTCGGGAAATGTCAAGAATTAAAATGGAACTAAAAATACAACCTTACTGAAATAAATGGCCGTGCTGGTTAGCCTAGTTAAAAACCTCTTCGTTGGTGAACATAAAAGCAGCAGGGTAATTTCTATTGGATTGACCTAGACCCAATAAAGTTAAATTGCATGTATTTATAAGAAAGGGATTAGCGAGTTATTAGGCTGATGATTAGGACTGAGACTCCGTGATATTTAGGCCACATATTCGATACTCGACTTGACTGATTATTGTAATTATCACTATTAGCGCGAGTTTATTCATATTATAATTGTGATTATATCATTGATTAAGCAATCAAGGCTTCAAAAAAAAAAAGAGAGAGGAAGGGATTAACAGTAACTATATCTGTCTGTCATATCAAGGGAAAAAGTGGTGGAAGTGGAAGACATGCGCATTATAAATACTCCATGATCTTGGATAAAAGAATCGACTTTATTCTTTGTGGTATTTCAAATGCATCCAATACTTCTTTCATATCTATAATAAATTTATCTTACCATGTTGAAATCCAATTATTGTTTGGTTCCTTCAATCCATATCTTGTCCTTTGACAATCAAATGTACTTAATTTAGTAAAAATGAACAATTGGGAGCACAAATTCACCAACTAAAAGTTTTATACTCACCCTCATCCAACATTTTAGATCAATTTTGATTTTTTTAAGGTTCATTTGAGATATTTTTAAATTTAAAATCGAAATAATTCAGTTCTAAATATAACAATAAATAGATTTGTAAATAGAAAAACATTCTCATATAATCAACATTTCTCACAGCAAATCTTATAAATGATTTCCTTTGATTACCATTCCTTACAATCAACATTTCTCATAGCAATAGGAGCAAAAATATACAAGAGTAACATTTATGCAAATTGGATTAAAAAAGGAATGATAAAATAGACAAAGGAAAACTAACGATGACATTTAATCATATTATCTATCAAGAACAAACTAATTCTATAATCCACTAGAGCCAATCAACTTGGTCAACCCAAAAGTCATAGCCATGGCTATCCAGCCTCCAATCAGCACTTTAGCACAAGACTTCACCACAGGACTCCTTCCCAGCACAGCTCCAACCCCTCCAAACATCACCAATGCCAAGTTCACAGAAGCAACCACCACAGTCAACCTCACCTTATGGTCTCCTACAAATGCAGCAGCCAGTAACGGGACCAAGGCCCCTAGCAAAAATGCAAGAGACGATGATATTGCTGCCTGCATTGGATTTGGCAGCTGTTCCTTCTCGCCTTTTTCTTCATTCTCGTCATTGTCTATCATTCTCCTCTCTCTTTTCATTTGAGCTGCCTCTATGTCAAGATGAGAATATACAGAAACAAACTCTCCTATTGCCATACTGCAGGCACCTGAAACTAAACCAGCAAGGATCACGACCGCGACATCATTTTTAACAGCTCCAACACCCATCATTAGCGAGACAACCGGAAACCAACCCATCGTTGGCTCCCAACACAGCTGCTCGTAGCCATTGTGCCCTTTGTGAGTAGTCAAAGCAGTCCTGTTCAGGTACTTGGCTTTCTTTTGGCTTACTATCATCCTTAGGAATTGAAATTTGGATATCATTCAGATCAGGGCAGCCATGAAGATAAGAGAAACAAAGATTAAGAGGTTATCATAAAGGAAGGAGAATGAAGAGAGTATGAAATGCTTATGGAAGAGATGATCCCTAAATGAAGAGATAAATAGAGCAAGGACTCTTAAAATATGATTTTATTCCTGGTGATTAAGGTGTTAGTGGTGCAAAAAGATAAAGATATTGTGTTGGGCACAAGGCCTTTGTAGTGGAACAAAATTAGTGCACTAACTTTAACCTAAATTGAAGCCTGCTGAACTAGGTAATTGATTAAGAACTTCTCATTGGGCATTGCAAACCTACCTCTGGATAATTAGTTTTTTGTTCAATTTAACATTTTATTAGAGAGAATAGTTACATATATAGCTTTCTGTCTACTAAATCCTAATTCAGTGGCTTCTAAATTCTTTTCATTTCTATGGCCAACTTGCATATCGATTTCTACATATAGAGCACTCAAGTTGGTGTAACAATATCTTACCATTCAAGGCAGCTTCAAGAAAAAAATTCGCATTTCAAATTAATAACGTATGATAAGCAAATATTGAAGAGACAAAGTTCTTACCTTCAGGCTTCAACAAATAGATAGAAAAATTAAAAATTAAAATCATGTACAATAACATGTATATCATTATCTCTTAAATGTGTTTTCGGGAACTAATGCGAGGAGCAGTGCTCTTATATCTTGTTATAAGTATACATGTAAAAGAGGAGTGACTTGCAAAGATGGCCGCAAATCCCATTTCTGAATTCCACAAAACACATGAATTAACCTTTTGGCAAAACTTTAAATCATCTCTCATATACTGGTGATGAAATATACAATGATTTTTCTGATCCATATAACTGTTAATAAAGTAATCACATTAACTGACTGGTTCTTATAAAGTAGGTATATTACATTTGAATGGAGAAAACTTAGGAAATGGATTGCTGAGTAGGAGAGCACACACATCACAGGGTAGACTGGATTTCCCGCAAGCAAGAAGAAATTCTATTATAAAATTGGAGGGAGTGTGGATTGCACAGGCCCTTCACTATTATAATGGACATAATGAAATAAAAAATAAAAAATTGTTCTGTATTGAACTCCTTTCTAACTCTAAACAATAAATACTAACTAGTGCTATTATGATACTTCCAATAATGCCACTAAAGAGTTGTGAGTCTTTCTGGTGGGGACAACCAGTCAAGAACTAAAGAAGAAATTTCTATATTTATTTTATGAAAAATTATTATGTTTAATGAGGGAGAAATTGATGAAATTTGTTATTTATTACTGGGGATTTAGGAAATTTTATATGGTTAGTTATTTTTTTTATAGGAATATTTTGGTCTTTAGCTCTTTTCTTGTCCCCAAGTTCAAATAAGATTTTGATCTATTTAAATACGGATGTAATCCCTAGACTCTTTACACTAATCAATATTACTGATAGCGATCAATTTCGATCACTCTTTCACCTTAGCTTTAGCTTTCATTGTTTTTTCCATTAGTTTCTGTTATATTCATCATTCATTTTTGGTTACTTTTAACTGTTTAGATCTTAGAGGTGGCGTAAGTACTTCGGATAATAAGCCATAATTTCTTTTGGCTTTTCTTTACAGACATTACAAGAATGCAGTTGTAGGAGAATTTGAAAGTAGTCCAAACAGGATTGTAAAATGAGGAAAGAAATCACAAGAAAAGCAAGCATACATTTATAATGAGAAATGAAGGTTCAGGATTTTGTGCTCTGAATCCAACTATATGTGCAAAATAGCCTAAATTTAAGCCAAGGTTCAAGAAACTCTGGAGGCCTTAAAGAAGGCCTTTTGGATATCTCATATCTCTGTATCTTAGATTTCAAAAGTTCAAATATAATCTTTTGAGGCACATTTAGTGCCAAATGAAATCTAATATTTAGTTATTCTATGTAGTTTCTGTTCAGCTAATTCTTGTTCTGCTACATAACAATGGTGCACAATGAAAAACTGCAGAACTGGTTATCTTGATCAAAAATTCTCTAGTAAACATTAAATTCGAAGATCATAAGCATCAGGATATTAGTCTACTGATAACCTGCACCTCTGAATTTGATATTCCAAAGTAACATGGAGAAAAGTATATCCAGGAGTGGGAGCTAGAAAATAGGAGAGAACATTTCAATGTTGTTAGGCTCTTAATTCACTATTCTCAAGTCTAATACTCTGATTGCCTTAAATAGCATACTTTTAAGATAACTATATAGAAAACTAGAGCTCAAGCCATTATTTTTGGTGGTCAACCCAGCACACACCAGAAGGGTAGTGGCTACGTATTCATCTATTACTAAAGAAAATATAGAGTGCAGCCTGCTAATATAAAGTCTACACATTGATACTATTCCATTTCTTCAATGTTTACAGTCTTGTAATTGCCCTTCTAAGTTCTAAGTTATTTATGAATGGATCTAAACCAGTAGTCAGGGGAAAGATATATAAAAGCATTACCTATATAAGAAGAACTAAAACTAACCCGGGGAAAAGATAAAAGCATTACCTATATAAGAAGAAGAAAAAACAAAATGACTAAATACTATGATCTAAGTACGTAGTGTATAGTAGCTGATTAGGATACAGACACAATGCATCTATAAGAAGTAAGACATTTATTTCCAGTTTTCCACTGATTAAGAGTTAGCTTCATGGTATATATAAATCAAGTCTTTGTTTTAGAAAGGCTACGAAGTGTGATAATCAAACAGTCAAATCTAGACTGGTAGTAAAATTGCATAAGCAAACATACAAAAAAAAAATCCATGACTGAGACAAATACGCATATCTTCGGGCATTCAACAATGTCACAGATTAAACTTAATTCAATCTACATTTCTCAAATAAGAAGAACATGATAGGTTTTATACATAAAGTTTCAATGCAAACCATAATGAAAAGAAAAGGGTGGAGATACAAAGTTTAATGGAATGGGAATGGGAATGGGAATGAGAATGGGAATGGGAAGGGAATGGGCATTCCTATACATATGTTTGGTCAGAACGAGAAGCTACACGATTTTTATCGATTGAGGTTTTTTTTTTCAAGTTTGTTGATTGGAATGGAATAGTCAATCTTTATTCATCCTGATGGAATAAGCATTCCTTTAAACATATGATTAGGCATTCCACTGGAATGCTCATTCCCTCCCCTTTTAAGTAACCAAACATAAGAATAAGCATTCCTTTTGGAATGCTCATTCCATTCCGCCCAAACCAAACAGGCCATTAATGTTCACAAGGTTAAGACAGGGAGAGATGTTATCTTATAGCAGGATTCACAGCTGTACCTCCTCAAGTTTTCTTCATTCTATTTGTTATCTCCTTCATCACTCTGGTTTAGTCTATACAAATTAAAAACTTAGAAAGACTGGCCATCAGAGATAAAACCACTTGCACAAAGACTTTAGTAGAAATTACCAGATTACATGTTTATTTCAGGTTTGTTCTCGGGAATCGGGATGAACCACTTGTACAAGCAAAATCTTGCAGAGGAACAGCGCAGGATTATGATTGAGCATCAAAGAATGTCCTCAACTCCTTGGGACAATTTCGAGTTAACTAGAGGGCTAAATCTGATTATGAAGCAGTAAACCATCATAAAGAAACCTGGTTTCACCCTTTGAAACTGCTATTGAGATCGTAAGCCTCCTCCTATACTTCAACAAATAGCAATCACGAGCTTTTTATTGTGTCTGCCGTAAAACAGCATAGTCCTATTTCCATTACTTGGGTTTTATTCACCTCGGAATGCAACTTGTTTCGTCTCTGATAATATTCCAATCCACAGTGTAATCTATCACCAACAGAGGAAGAGCATTACGCAATGACAACTTCAGCCATGCCAACCTCACCATTTTCTTGGCATTCCTTGCCCGTTAGATTAGTATAAACGCACACTGAATGTTCCCGAACTGTTCTGTCAGGTATAGGCACATACCTCACTTGTAATGACCCAAGTTTTGCCCTTCCCACGTTGGTTGGTTACTAATATATCTTTATTCGCACAAAGCTTAGAACTATATCACTCATTTAGCAAAATTCAACTCCTTCCTTGCGCTAGAAATAGAATACTATCCTTCTTATTTTACTTCATCAACTTAAGAGCCTCCAATATTGAGTAAGGGCCTTGTTGTGTGAGAATTTTTTATAAAAAGACCTCATTAGTTAAATTTTTTGTCATCGAGAACGTAGGCAATCTGCAAAACTCGTAATTTTTGGGTACGTTTCTTATTTAATTGTTTTGTATTGTCATTTTTATTTTAAATATTGTATTTAGTTTGTTAGTTGATATTTTAGTATACTTTATTAGTAATTAATATTTTTGCATTGTTATTATTTTTGTAGTTTTAATTATTATTTTGTATTTAGATTATTAGTAAATAGTTTTAGATTAGTATTATTGGCTTTAATTATTATTTTGTATTTAGATTATTAGTTAATAGTTTTAGATTAACATTATTAGTTTTAATTATTATTGCAATTTAGATTATTGCTTTGGCATAATAGTAATATTTGTTTGAAAATAGATTAAATATTGAAAGAATATTTTTGTAAATATACTTATAGTTATTTTGAAAATAAAATAAAATAAGAAAGCTCTTAAATAATAGAATTGTTCTAATGACATTTATTTGTTCTAAATTTATATTTAGGAATCGTTCGATTATTAATTTTGTGTTCAGCAATATCGAGGTAAGTGACTTTTCGAAATATTTAGTATTTTGAAATTATTGTTTATAATTATGTATGATTTAGTAATTATTCGGCTGCCTAAATGTATTGTTTCAAAAATTGTTATACTTTATTTAAGGCTTCCATTTGAATGAAAATGTTACACTTGTATTTTGTTAAAAACCCGGATCAAGTATCAAAATAGAATTTTGATTTAGAAAATGAGATTATGTGATTTTGAACTTTCACAAGTATAGTTTTGAATATCGAAAATATTGAGATATTGTTTTTAGAAACTTCAGTCCGATTATGTATAGAATCTGTTAGTGTTTACACTAGTTCCGGAATAATTTAGGACCTACTAAGGCGCACACCTTCAGATACCTTTCGGGGCGCGTGCATGATAAGATACTTTAGTAGGGAGCGTATCATTGACATTATCGAACATAAGGGCCGTGTTACAGGGCTGCTATAACCTTAGTCGCAAGAACTGTAGATTAAAAGATGCATCGAATCTATTGAACATATCGAAATCGTTTTCGAATTGTGTTTTATAATTATTGATTTTGGTTTTGAATGTATATATCGACTATTATTATCGAACAAGAAAAGATTATTTTCAACAAGTATGTTTATTATTGTTATTGAACAAAAAGTTATTTCGAAAAAGTTTTGCAAACTGTACTTGATCAACCTAAATAGTAAAGATTGTTACTTGCTGAGCTTTACCGCTCACCCTTACATTAATTTTTACAGAAAACATTGTTTTGAGCCGAGCATTGTTGATACTTTTGTGGATGACCAGAAGATATTTAGTTTAAGAAGTTTATAAATATTTTAGAATTATGATGACTTTTGTTTAATGGAACTGTGTCTCCAAAATTATGTTTTCAGTATTTAATTATTGAACCTTAGTGTAATTTTGATAATGGAAGATTGTTTGGTTTCAAGAGAATTTCATTATTATGTTTTTGTTTGGGTTGCGCTATTGATATTGTTGTCTTGAAAGCCTTCGGACTTGCAGTGTATGACACTTCGAACATGTAGCTGGTTCGGGGTGTTACACCACTCTTCCCATAAATCCCCAATCTTACAAACATCTTAAATTCAATGAGCAAAAGTTCTTTGCAATCCTCGGCGATCTGTTCAGTGCACGATGCAACTGCAACGCAAGTTCCACGTCATCCAAACACTTACTCCCCCCACCATTCTCATCACTCTTGGCCACCAAATCCAATACACCATTAGCAAATGCCACTGCCTTTTTGGCCACCACCGCTTTCCTCAATGCATCCTCTTCAGCTTTTGCCACAATCTTCAACTTCTTCTCCATGGCAAAAATGGGACCATTATCACTCACAACACCCCTAGAATCACACACTTCCTTATTTATACTCCTCGAATTCGCAAGCAAAGTAGGGACCCAACAATCTAAACAAACCGAAAACTGCGAACATAGATGACAATACGACCATTGAGGAGCTTCCCCATATTTCCCGACACAATCCTTGTGAATAAATTTCCCGCAATCACCACATTTAAAGCATTCCAATGCCAAAGTTTTATCCAAACAATAAGGGCAAATGCCACTGTCTAGGGTTGGGAATCTATCTTTAGGGTTTGAGTTCGGAGTCCACAGCTGTGGCAGTCGGAAAAGTTGGGTAATTCTCGGGTTTTCTTGTGGAATTGATCTGATGATAAATCTGAGGAGATAGAAGATTGGGGAGATGGGGTGGTTGGGGCTTCATGTTTACGGTTTAAATTGGCAAGAAGGCGCTTGCCGGAGATAGAAATGGTGACGGCCGGGGATTTTGAAGGTTGTTTGGTGATGGATTGGGATTGCAGTTTCTGGGTTTAATTCTCTGTCATCTTTGACGTGCAGGAATGACCAGGGTTTAAGGAGACTTCGTTACATATATTTGGTATTTATTAGGGTTTAAGTATTAAGTTAGCGACAAATTAATATATTAAAATTACCCAATTAATTATGTTATTAAAAATAATATTTATATTATAAATATATAATAAAAAAATTAAAAATAAAAATAAAATATGTATAATGAAAGAAATCTTAATTCGTAAATATTATCACTATTTGACGTTTGATGCTAAAGGTAGATAAATATCTTCTGTTATAACTTTTATCTATTTTATCAAATATACATCCAGCAATAAAAATACTATATTAAATTGGGACAATTGAAGATAGATATGGAGAGTTTCGTTGAGAAAGTTGAAGGAATAAGATGTTGTTTTAATAAGACATTCGTTATTCTGTTTCTAATGTCGTTTATTTGTAGCGGTATTTCTCGAACCAGCACCCCCACACTCTTTTTTAGGGTACACGTAAAAATAGACTGTGACAAAATAGTTTGTGATTTTGAATGATAGATTAATCTGAATTTAGGGATTAGGATCCAAAATTATATTTATCCTCTAATTTTTACTAATACACGTTTCAACGACATAATTGTTTATGACAAATTTTATTGTGTTGCTAATTGTTTATGACAAATTTTATTGTCACTAAATACAGTATTTATGTCTTTAAATATATATTTAAAAAAATTAAAAGATAGAGAGAGCATTCTAATTTTGAGTTTAGAAACTCGTTATGCTAATTAGCATTAAAATTGGTTGTTCAAGATAAAGAGACCGTTAGTACTAGACATGGTGGAATAAAACCTTGTCGATTTTTACCCCATACAACTTCATGCTGTTATTTATCCCTGGACTCATCCCACCATATAAGCATATCTGACAATCGATTGCTTCTCTCCCTCTCCCTCTCCCTCTCCCTCTCCCTCCCCCGATTGATTCATAGGTTGAAGGCTCATCGATATATATGCCTTTCAGCAAATTAGTTCTTGATATGTGATGGGTTTTCTCTTTTAACTTCAGGGTGTAATCAACTTTGTATTTCATTCATAAATATTTATGTCAATAATATTATAATTAAAAATAATTTCTATGTCTCTAAAAGGAGTAATGGAGATCTCTTCATCACATTTTTTTATCTAATTTTTTAATATATAATTAATATCACAAATATTATTTTTAATGACAAATTAACACATAATTATTTATTTTTTATTGTGTTATTAAATATAATATTTATAATATTACTAAAAAATATTAGGTGAAAAATATAATAAAGGGACCGTAATCAGGATGAGTTTTCCTTTCTTAAAAGTAAACATTATATGAGTCACTTGTCTTGTTACATAATGATTAATGAATATAAAAATTAAAACTATGATTGCTAGCTGATGCAGTGCACGTGACAGCGACTAGAGCCACAAAAATAGATTCATTTCCTCGTAGGCGACTCTGCTCTGCAATAATTTTTATAAAAATAATGAGATTTATTATTTTTATATAATAAATTTTATTATTTTTATAAATTTTATTATATAAATTATTATTATGAGTCATTAGTCGTAACATTTTTCCTCCGGATATATTTAGAAATACTGCGCTGTGACTCTTGCCTTTTACCATTCCGGCATTCCATTCCCTCATCGACAGGGTAGAAAGTTTCCGCTCCATTCATACGATTCGATCGCCTCTTCTAAGGTACGATAAAATCCCAGATCTACAGTTCTTCATACAATTTTCATTCAATCTTTAACTATCAAACACTTTTTGTTGTAGTCTTTCACTGAAGGACAATTCTACATACACACATCCGAACTCAAAACTAAATCTTAACCGTAAAATATGACACGGATTTTAATACGAGTCAAGAAAAATATAGTGTTTGGATGTTGTTTATTTATACTTATTCTTCGCTGAATCCTGTAGTATTCTGCTTTTATTTTAGCTCAATTTAGTTCCATTTCATGCTTTTGAATTATTCAAACAGTTTAGTAATGTGTTGATTTTAGCTCAATTTTGTTGTTTTTCATGCTCCCGAATCATTTCAAATAGTTTATTAATGTGGGTTTGTTTTATTTTTTTTAGTTGTTTTTTATTCTTATGAGTAATTTCAAACAGTATATTAATGTGTTTTTTTTTTGTTTTTTCCCCAATTGGCTAGTAATGGGTGCAAGTGTTGAGGTTTTTACCAGTGAGCTTAATCTTGAAAATGTTGATCCTTTGCCCGAAGATTTTGATCCAACAGCCATAATCAAAGACGCTTTGCCTCCCTTAGCTGATGATGCTAAACTGAGCTTTAATGGGGGAAAAGTGGAAAAAAATGGTGAAGTGAAGAAGAGGAGAGAGATTGTACTTGGAAAGAATGTGCATACATCGTGCCTTGAGGTAACTGAACCCGATGTTGATGATGATGTCACGGGGGAGAGAGAGGCTTACATGGCAAGTGTATTGGCAAGATATAGGAAAGCTTTACTTGAGAGGACAAAGCATCACTTGGGTAATAAGAGTATATTGTCTCTTGTAATGCACACAATCTGAGATTGTCCTTTCAATCAGTCTGCTGTTGTTTAGTGTGCTGAATTATGCATTTCATTACTCTCTGTCCCAAATTGAGAGTCCCATTTCCAATAATAGACTGAACTGATATGAGGTTCTGAATTTTCTGGTTATAAATTATATTAAAACTTGTGTTATATGTTATTTTTGGAAATTGATTTTCTTACTTAAACATTGTTCTTTCAGCATTATTCTTTTTTACATAGCCTTGTGAGAAGTATAGAATACCTCATCTGTGTGCTTCTTGTCAGACTAGATTTTTTGCGGGAATATACTGATAACCATGAGCAAATATGTTTTTATCAGGTAAAAAACTATGAGGATGTATGTTAAATAGTTAATACTATAAGGACATTCATACTTAACGGAAGCCTGTTAGGGAACAGAATTTTAAACCATGAGTTCATCATGCTTTCCAATGGCAGCAATCAGCATCCCTGAGACACATAATGACCTGCATTTTCAATAGAAATTCCCACATTATTGATTACAGCCTAACTGATAAAAAATTACATAGCATACGTTATGTTTCTAGTGATGTAAAGCTTGTTATCCCATCAAAAATTGAACTTTGCCATGTTCTCCGATGAGTTGAACTGTAAAAGTGCAAAAATGAAGTTGACTCTGTTTTGATAATTCCTCTAAATAATGGTATTCATATTATCAGTTTAGTAGCTGTTGTTTCCTTACTCCTTTAAAATCTCATCAAATAAAGTATATTATCGTTAAATAATTGGGTTCAGACTTCAGAATGTCTTTCTACCTCGCATATAGGAATGCTTCAGGTGGAACATTTTTTAGAGACTTGTACATCAACTCACAGCTATATTAAATTCTTAAGATATTAGAATACATGAATTTGACCTTGATGAGCCTCAAAAGAGTTGCCACTTGCCAAATCATAATCCGTTTTATAAAAGTAATGAAAATTTGATAGCTCCTTATAGAGAGTTCTGGTTTGTAAAATTGGCGGGCATACTTTCTTACTCTCATGTGTTGCACCTATTTTTCTTAACAAATAGCTAATACTGATCCTTCAACTGATTTAGTTATTTTTACACAATGTATTTGAACCATTTTTTCATTATTTACTGTTATTCCTTTTTGGCTTTTTGAGATTACTATAATAAGTTCCCAGCTCAGGTTTGCTCTTTCTCCCATGTCAATATGAACACTCCCACCTCCTTTTCTCCCTGTTTCCTTCCCTTCCTTCCCTCCCTCTCCCCCTCTATCTCTATCTGCACACACACAAACACTCTCGTACATTGTGTAGTTACACATTGACGCCGTTCAATTTGTTTTGATACAAGTCATGCTTAGCGTTACAAGAGTTGCATTAGATTTTAATATCTGGGAACATTGTCATGTTGATATATTATTTTTTCCTTCCTTGTGGTCACATGAAATTTGTAACAGGTTACCCATATAATCTGGATTTTGATTATGGTGCATTGGGACAGTTGCAACACTTCTCCATCAACAACCTTGGGGATCCGTTTATAGAGAGCAATTATGGTGTCCATTCCAGACAGTTTGAAGTTGGTGTATTGGACTGGTTTGCTCGTCTATGGGAATTGGAGAAGAATGAATACTGGGGTTACATTACAAATTGTGGTACAGAAGGCAATCTTCATGGCATATTAGTTGGGTTAGTAGCTTTGGGCTTTCGTTCTATGAGATTTTTCCTTCTTGGCAATGCTAATTCTTACACTCTTCAGAAAAATTCTACAGGAGGGAAGTATTCCCAGATGGAATCTTGTATGCATCACGTGATTCACATTATTCTGTATTTAAAGCAGCAAGAATGTATCGGATGGAATGTGAAAAGGTCAATACCTTAATCTCGGGAGAGATAGATTGTGAAGATTTCAAAGCTAAACTTCTTTGTCACAAGGACAAACCAGCAATTATCAATGTCAACATCGGTACTTACATCTTTCCCTATATTATGTTTTTTTTTGTTTGTGTATGTTTGTTTGTGTGACATCATGCTAAACCATAAAATTCTGCAGGAACAACTGTAAAAGGTGCTGTTGATGATCTTGATCTGGTTATCAAGACCCTTGAAGAAACAGGGTTTAGCCATGACCGGTTCTATATCCACTGTGATGGAGCTCTGTTTGGTCTCATGATGCCTTTTGTCAGACGCGTAAGTTTTCATTTAATTCGCAAACAAGTATGCACTTTTTAGGTCAGAATATGATATTCTCCAAAATGTTGCCTTTGTTATGTGCATATAAGATGCATCAAATGCCCATCAGTTGATCAACACAACTCTTGCTGCTGATGTGTTGCTCTTGATTTAAGACTTCCCCGTGCTTCGAATATGTTTGTATAGTTGCAACCTGATTTTATCAAATAGTTAAAAAATTAAAATTTTCAAGTTTGAAGGCATGCCTTTATTAGCTATCCTGTTCATTTTTTATAAAAATCACGTAAGATTGCAGGAGGAATGTTAAAGTTATTGTGGTTTACTCCAAGACACTGGGAATCATAACAAAGAAACTTTCCTTGTTCAAAAAACTAAAATTGGTACTCTTTTTTTTTCCAAAATGAGAGTCCCACTTGAATTTTTTCATGCATTTTAAGGTTGCCAAACCACATGTGGACATAAATTCTTTATGGAATTTATTCCAAGTCACAAGTTTCAATCAGCGTCATTCGCAAATCTTAACATGCAATGAAAGTTTAATTGAGACTCTCATTTTTGGGATGGACTGATGGAGGGAGTATTATTATTGCGAATGCGTGGTTGGTGAATATGAAGAAATTAAAATCCTTGTGTTTCTTGTTCTTGGCGATGACAGGCACCAAAAGTTTCTTTCAAAAAGCCCATTGGAAGTGTTAGTGTGTCGGGCCACAAATTTGTGGGTTGCCCAATGCCTTGTGGTGTCCAGATAACAAGATTAGAGCACATCAATGCCCTCTCGAGGAATGTGGAGTACCTTGCTTCTAGAGATGCCACTATCATGGGTAGCCGCAATGGGCATGCTCCAATCTTCCTTTGGTATACCCTAAACCGCAAGGGATACCGGGGATTCCAGAAAGAAGTCCAGAAATGCCTTAGGAATGCACACTACTTGAAGGATCGTCTTAGAGATGCAGGGATTGGGGTAATGCTGAATGAACTCAGCAGCACGGTTGTGCTTGAGCGCCCACAAGATGAGGACTTCATTCGCAAGTGGCAGCTCGCTTGCCAGGGGAACATTGCTCATGTTGTAGTAATGCCCAACATCACTGTTGAGAAGCTTGATGATTTCTTGAATGAACTCATTGAGAAGCGTGCTATGTGGTATAAAAATGGGACGCTTCAGTCGCCTTGCATTGCATCCGACCTAGGTAAGGAAAATTGTCTTTGTGGTTTACATGAGTGACAATGATAGCAGTGCTTTCAGAGCAACTTGCTTTTGTTTTTTGTTTGTCGGTATCAAAACACTAGTGGCCTGTGTTAAATAATAGATGCATTCCATGTGCCTTTACATTTATATTTCGGTGCACTTTATCTAAGGCCTTAATTGTTTAAATTCTGACTCTTCCCTTTTCTTCATTAGCTTTTTCTAGAAAAATATGGTACAATGTCTGGTCTCAGGTTTAGACACTGGAACTGGATACAATCCAAAACCCTACTAGGTTAGATATAAGGGTGAAAATATGATTTTGGAAAGTATTCAATTTTAAACAACAGTGTAAGAGTGTAATTATGAACTCAACGAAACTGTGAGTGTGCCCATGACAAGTGATGTGAAATGCTGCATACTTTATTCCAAATGCCAAACTGATTCCAAACCCCGTTAATGTATTGGCAACCGGAATCAACACTCACCAATCCACAAGCGACTTTACTTGAGCACTTAGATTGAAGGATGAGACTAATCCCCTAGGAAAATGATACTCTCTGTCCATAAATGAGAGCCTTGTTTAAGAAAAGTATGCATTGATAAAGAAATCAAATTTTCATCTTACATCCCAAATTTATAAAGATATTGATATTAGGTATACTAGAAATTTGAGATTCGAGAAAGATAAGATTAGTTGAAACCTTCCTCCGAATATGTTTATGATTACTTTGAGTTGGTACCATTTTGCATATTATCAGTGGAATATTATGTCTAGGACTTGGAGAATTTAGCAAGAGGAGCTAGTTGACACCTTCCTTGAATATGATCAATGGAATATGTTCATTCTTCATGTAGAATATAAAAACAGATCAAGGAGATTCCCCAGTACTTTTTTAAAACCGAAACTACCTTGCTTATATTCAACAGAAAACGCATTACTAGTCGGTCGGCATTATTATATATGTCGTCAAAATTCATAATCTTCCTTGCTTATTATATGCAGAACTGTACAATGTTTGGTTTTTTATGGACAGTTCTAAAAAGAAAAGGGTGTATCCAAGGAATTTTTTGTCGGATTCTACGCATCATATTTGATTGTTTATCATTGTAATTTATGGCTTTTAATTTAAAGCAAGGACCATAATTCTTGATTAGAGTTTAATTTTGTTGTAAATTTCAAGCTTTGTTTTATTAGTTAATTTTTAGAGTAACCCTTGTTCTAGGCTTTCAATTACCTTTTGTTCTGGAATCCCGAATCTCACATAAGACCTCTAGTTTGACATTTTTTTGTTGTTGCTAATTTGGGGGAGGGGGGTTCGAACCTAAGACCTCTGCTAATTTGGGGGAGGGGGTTCGAACCTAAGACCTCTAGTTTGACAAGAGACCTAGAATATCACTCGTGCCAAAGACTCTCGGTAATCTCACACATTTGCTTTACTTCCCTTTCCCTTCACCTTCCCTTTTATTCTTTTTCCTTTTCCTTTTTTACCCGTGTGAAGTGCCGTTAGTCCAAAATATTTGTTAATTTTTGTGGAAAAGTAAAATTGGCTAAGCTTTAGCAAATCATTTTATAGTTTGAGAATTAATATTTTCGTATGGAAAATTGATATTTTCGCAAGACTTACACGAAAGCGGGCTTCTCTTACTATTCATGTGAGTGTAGTTTTGCGAAAATATCAATTCTCTATAGTTTTTGCGTCAACTGCTTTTTGACATTGCTCAGTTTGCATAGTAAGAGATTGCTTATGAAAATCAAAATTGGCATGCAAAAGCTTCAAGTTTTACAGTACAATTCATCTAAAGAATTACTAATGTATGTTGACGTTGCACAAGAAATAAATTTTAAAATAGTTATAAAGTTTGATAGGTTAATTTTGGAGGAGGGAATCTTCAGTCAATTTTTTGGGCTTCATAGGTAAATGACAACCAATATTGGGACAAGGTACATATAAAATGCTATGCTTTCTTGTGGATGCCACACTCCCCTTGGCAGCAATCTCTTTTCTTCCTCGTTAATATACTTTTATCAAAAATAAACAACACTAAAATTGTTCCTAAATATAGGTAGCCTTTTAAGGAGGCTCTCTCTCTCTCCGTATAGATTGAGGCATAAAACTCGTTTTTGTATGCTTGTGTATACTACGGGTGTACTTGGGTTTGCCTTTTTTTTGGCGGCCGGAGAATAATTTATATGTCGATAAATTTAAGGTTTAATGTAAATTACGAATAACATGGAATTTCTAATGATAAAATAAAATAATAATAATAATAATAATATGTGAGACTTTTTCGTATACCCTCCCATCTCCATCTTATTTATTCACATGCATATTTAATTTTGACATGAATTTGTCATCAAATATAATAACACTCTTGACGCTTCAATAAAATTATTTATTTATAAAAAGGAGACGTAATTTGTCACAATACTTTTGATGATCCTTACTTAAACAATTAATTAATTACCAATAATTTTGAAAATTTACAACTTTTACCTACATGGTTATAAGTGGGAAATTATGGCTTACTCACGGTGCTTAAAAAAAGTATGGAATACTTGTAGCAAGATTAATGAAAAATCTCTTATTATTAATCTAAATTAAAGAACATAAGCTTGTATCTAAGAGGAATACTATTTATCAACTTCATTTCTTAAATAAAAACAAAAAAGATGATCTATGTATGTACTGAGATAATTTAGCATGAGAATATATAGATGTAGAAATATGAAAACAGTCGGCACAAATCTTTTTATAATTCCAGGTATTGGCTTCATTGTAGATTCCCACTACCTACAATAATATCTGGCTTTACAACTTTTCCTGGTTACCATACTCAATCCGTACCAATTTAAGAGTGTCTTATATTAAAGAAAAAAAATATAGGTAACTAGACGAATATTATTTACTTTTTTTAGATAAATTATTGATGAGTTGTATCGTGTATATATAATTTATTAATATTTTATCTAGGTAAATTAAATTAATTTTGAAACCTTTACACTCCCAACTTCATTCCAAAAAAAATAACAAACGACATGAACGCAAGAAAATATTCTTATATTAAAAATGGAGGGAGTATTTTAAAATGTTGCGCCTTTTTTCTTATTTTTGGATGCGCAAAAATGAGAAATTGGACTCTCGTTTTGATACGTTTATATATAATATTATTTTCTACAATTTAGTGTTGTTTCTTTTAGCTAACATAATCATTGATGTCCGAGAAAATTATCTCCTCATATATAATTTAACAAAATGCTTGCAAATAATATGTCCAACTTTCTTGTTTTCTTAAAGCAAAATGAAATATTTTACATTTGAAAATAAAAACTATTTAGAGTTATACATTTTAGGAGTAACCCTTTCAAAAAAAACATCATAACCACTTTAATGATCGAGTGTAATTTTTACAGCAATCACGTACTGACTGATTTAAAGGAGCTTCTTAATAGAAATATAACCAGAGTTTTAACGACTAGATATTGTCTGTAACAAAAACAAACAAAAAAAAACCCGGTTGATTTTATTTTTTGTATCACACTAAATAAAGTATTTAAAAAAGCATTTTCAGTTTTACGAAGAAAAAAAAAGAAGTCTAAATCAACACTAATTCCACCTCCAAATGGATTCGAGATGCTGGGGTGGGCCAATCCAACCCCAAAGAAGCAAAGTTTTCCAAGACATGGTCGGCACTCAGCATGACCAGACAGGCCACCTTCTCGCCGCCAGCTCAATACAACAGCCGCCCCACCCACCCCTCTTGTGTTGGAAAATAAAAGTAGTCAGTACTCAGTAGTCACCGAATATAGACACAACATCGAATATAGACACAACACATTCTATATTCTTTCTTTAGGCTATGGACTGGACTGGCTGTCACTTTTCTTTGATTGATTCCACCAAACAATGGAATTCCATTTCTTTCTCGAAAAGCTTGCTTCTAGACAATCCACGTTTGGCTAATGGCTACCGTCTGTCTGTATAGACAAAGTCAGACATGACAACAATATGGGTATAGAAAAAAGAGAAATAAAATTTATAAAAAAAATCTTCTTACTATTAAAAGATATAGAAAGAAATTTATTAAAAACCTAGATGATCTAGTATAAAAACACGGGGTTTATTTTTAGTTACTAGTGTTTGGAGCGTGTTTTTGGACACCATTTGTGCATTGTGTTTAAATTTTAAATACAGCATTTGGAGTTAAATAAACTGTGTTTGAAATAAGTTACTTCTAGTGTTTTGATTAGAGTGAGTTTGGTGCGTTCAAAGTTTAAACGTATTTTAGAATCTTATTTGTTTATAAGTTGTTGAATTGAAACGCAAATAATTTAACTCAGAAACGTAACATTTGGTACTCAAACACACCGCATCAAAAATAGTGTGATGAGTTTGATATGTTTAAAGTTTAAATGCTACTGTTAGAAACACACAACCAAACAACTAATTAACCACTAAAACAGACTAATAATGCGTTTGGATTTTCAATCGTGATACTCTCCAAATGCTATGTAACTAAACTAACATAGTACAATATGTATTAAATTTTGAGGGGGTCCCATTAAAGCAGGAAAATTGTCATGACTAATCGAAGAGAAATCCAAAAGATTCCTCCTCCATGTACATAGAGTACAGTGCTTTTGGGGTATTGTCACGTCATACTTCAGGTCAATCTCATACTGTCATTTCAGCATATACAGTAAGCTCAAATATAAATAGTCTACTGCACATACTGAAATGACAGCGTATGATTGACCTAGAGCATCATGTGACAATGCCCTGTGAACACTGAATAACTTCTCGTACATACAGGCCTTTTTCTCAATTATCCAAGATTTAATAACGGGTGGGTATGGTCCTTATCATACCCGTCTTGTCAATATAGAATTATTTTCCGAACCTGTTTTGCCCTCGAAAACGACTTATACCTGCTCCACTCCTGCCCTGTTTACTCAATTACTCTCTTTTTTTTAAATTAAATTTTTGTAATTTTTTATATTACTTTGTACAACTATTTTTAATTCAAAATTAAACACATAACATTTATATTACTAGCAATATATAATATTACAAATGTTATGAATTAATAATAAAATAGCCTAAATAAGTACTTAATTATATATATATGAGGGCGATTCATAGTCAATGTTATAAACTTAAGATTATCCTTACATCAAATCATGGTCGTTCATTCGCGGATCTAACGATTAAAATAATATCCCGTCTGCACTATAATATGGGGACGCCCACATTATAGTTGGGACGTCCGCACAACTAAAGTGCGAACTCAAAAATGACCAAAATACCCTCCATGATATGCACTTTAGTAGTGCGGACGGTGGTCACTTATTTTAAAAATAATGATATTTTTGTAATATCTCCATCCGCACTTTAGTACTGCGGATTGTAGAGACGGCGCTGTTTAACATAAAAATCACACGAACTAGGGAATGATATTTTTGTAATATCCCCGTATGCACTACTATAATACTGATTGTAGAGACAACGCTATTTAACATATATCATCCATCCGCACAATGACATTTTTGTAATATCCTCATCCGCACTTCTATAGTACGAATTGTAGAGACGACGCTGTTTAACATACATTCTCGTCCACACTTTAGTAGTATGGATGGTAAATATTTATGTGCAATAAGGATGGTGCAACCCATTTTTTCATTATAAATCTAAACACACACACAATATTGAGAGAGAGAGAGAGACAACGACGCAACAACTAAACAACCATTTTCAACTGTTAAATCTTATAAAAATTTTTTATCCAAATCTTCTAAGTCTTATATGTTCTTTATATATATATATATCCTTGTTTACATTCCTTTGTAGTCACGAATCGTTGTATATATTACATATACTGTTGGTTACAAAGATTTATTCTATAAAAAACATATATTATGGGTACTATTTACTGTTTTTAGGTTAGATTTATTTTGTTTGAATATGTAAAATCTTTGCATGAGTTAGGTTAATTTTTTTTATATATTAATATTGTTGTTTGTATGACAATGAAATTATTTATGCTTGTATATGTTATATTATGAAGTGAATTATTTTCATTAGTATTGAAACAAAATTATTTATAATATGATTGAATATGAGTTTGGGTAATTTGTCATACATTATTATTGTTGATCGTATCACAATAAAATTGGGTGTGTGTGTTTATGTTATATAATAATGAGATTTTTTTTCATTATTATTGAATCAAATTTGTTTATAATATGATTGTTAGTATAATAATTAAATTAGATGTATTAATTGAGTATCTGTGTTTAATATATATATATATATATATATGTAAGACCCCGAATTTTATGAAATACAAAATTTAATTTTTCTTCATATATATTTTTTTGAAACAGTAAGTGGTTAAATTAACAAAATTGAAAGTTAAGGATGTTATGTGCAAATTTTATTTTGTCGGACAATATTCGCTTTGTCGGGGAATATTCGTTTGGTCGGGGAATATTCGTGCCGTACGACGGCGCCGAAATAATAAATTATTGGTGGACCCCACAACGGAATATTTGTCGGATATAGAAAACGACAGAAGTAACCTTTTTAAATAAAAATAGTCAACGGAACTGTTAAAATACCGGTGATAAAAGAATAGTAGCATACGGTAGTTTATGGTATTTTCTGTAGCACACGGTACTCTACAGTAACACACGGTATTGCATAGTGTCTCATATTATTGGTCTGATAATTGACACCGTAACTGTTACGCATCATTTCATCGATAATTGTCACTGCATAATATTTTATATTATCAATTCAATAATTGTTGTTACACAGTATTTTGCATTATTGATTTAATAATTGTCATTACACTGTATTTTATATCATTGAGTCAATAATTGTTGTTGCACTGTTTTTAAAATTATTGAACCTAATAATTGTCACAGTAACATATGCACAGTAATTCACATTATTGAATCAATAATTGTCATTACACAGTAACGTATGCTTTATTTTACATTATTGTTATCTCTATTATGATGTTATTTAAACAGTTGTATTTCATTAATTTATTGACTTGATATCTAAGAGCTAACTATACTGTATTTATAACAATTAGTCATAATAATTGAATTGATAAAGTTATTTGTTTATAATATAAAGTTAGGTGATTATTAGGTGATATAAAATGAATGGTGTAGATTAAAGTGTGAATTATTGTTGAATAATTGAATTGATTTGTTTATAATATAAAGTTAGGTGATTATTAGGTGATATGAAATGAATGGTGTAGATTAAAGTGTGAATTATTGTTGAATAATTAAATTGATTTGTTTATAATATAAAGTTAGGTGATTATTAGGTGATATGAAATGAATGGTGTAGATTAAAGATAATATAATATTTGAAATGGATGGTGTAGATTAAAAGGTGATCTTTAAATGAATGGTTTAGATTAAATGAATGATAAGATTTTTGGCTATAAATAGAAGCATTAACTTAAGGATTTTTCATAAACTTCCTTACTTGTTCTTTCTTTCTCTCTCTAAATACTTCTTGTGAAAGTTCTCTCTAAGTGTGCTTAAGTCATCTTGAGTATTTGTGAAGATCTATAAGTATACGTGTACTGTTCAAGTTAATCAACCTCATTTAAATCAATATCCAGTCACGTGTTACGGTAAGGGATACCATCTTTTTCATCTTCCATTATTCAAACATACTATGGTAAGGGATTATCATTATTTGATTCTCGATAATAATATTGTTTCTTCCTTACTCATAAGACGTGCCTTTTATTTCCATGTATTAAATTGTGGGAATAACCTTACGGAGCGGATTGCCGCCTGTTGGTGAATAACCTTTCGTATTCATTCATTATTAATCTCTGAGAATAACCTTACGGAGCGGATTGCCGCCTGTTTGGTGAATAACTCTTTGTACTCAAATTCTATTAAATTGTGGGAATAACCTTACGGATCGGATTGCCGCCTGTTGGTGAATAACCTTTCGTATTCATTTATTATTAATCTCTGAGAATAACCTTACGGAGCGGATTGCCGCCTGTTTGGTGAATAACTCTTTGTACTCAAATTATATTAAATTGTGGGAATAACCTTACGGAGCGGATTGCCGCCTGTTGGTGAATAACCCTTTGTATTAATTTCCTTCACCTTTTGTTAATCAAACCTGCTACGGTAAGGGATATTATTTTCTTTCATACTCCTAAATCGAAATTTATTATGGAACTATTGCTTCTATAATTCCTGAAAATATTATATGTTCCATAATAGTTGAACTTCATTATTTCAACTGAACCTTCCTATTTACGTGAACCTTTCTATTGAATTGTAACCGTTATTCTGAACTGTGGATCTTGAATTTCACTCCACATCATGTTGACAATTTGGACATTATTTGAATCTGTACAAAGTAAACTTCCGATACTTATTGTTATCCTATTTCTTCTGTTCATCATTTATATCATTCTAATCATCCAAAAATCAAGCTGTTGTGAATATCTGTGGCCGGGGGCACAGATGTGATATATTTATGGAACAGATGATAGGTTAAAGGCGATATAATAGGTTAAAGGCGATACATCTGTTCGGTGTCTTTTATGGCACGTGGTGAATGTTCTCTTTGGCCCGTAGTGCAAAGATGAACTGTTGTTTGGTATGATTATGACCAAAGGCTGAATCTGGTATAATCATGACCGTTGGTGTTATATTGAATGTCTTTGGCCCGTAGTGCAAAGATGAACTGTTGATCTGCATGATTATGATCAGGAACTGTGAATTTGTATTATCTTGACTAATGATATTTCAGATGATAAAAGTTGATGATGTTTTTCCTAAAAAGAGAACCGAGTGGACATTATAGTCTGCATTATTCTTCTAATAGATTACTCATTCTGCTGCTATTATTGATCTGAACGTTGTTTAAGAATTTAACTGCAGTTTTTGATATAAACCTTGTAGTCTATTGTATTCTATCAAGAACTCAACTGTTGAAGACTAATGATAATTTATTCATCATTATCTTAGTCATGATATTCTTTACTGGGCTATTTGAGCTCACCCTTTCTTTTGTTCCATTGTTTTTCAACAGGAGATGAAAACATAACAGGGTCTAGCCGGGGAATGGAGTGAGGGTCCGAGGAATAGTTATCATAGTTTTCACGTTTTGTAAAATAGTGTGGCAATAATAGTGAAGACTTAGTTGTGTATTATTATACACTGTATTGTTGTACGTTGTGCTTTGTTGTAATAATTTTGTTGTAGTTTTTTGACGACTCAAGTATGGGCTGTGTGGGCCCAGATTTGGGGGCGTCACAGTTGGCATCAGAGCTTAGGGATATGGTCTTTAATGGAGATCTGGGGTAGAACTAGGAGGGGAGAGACGAATAGAATCAGTCACTAGTGTGTCCTACCTAAAATAGATTTTATTATCTAATGAGTCGATTTGAATGTAGGAACATGAAGTGATGAGTCAGTTTATTTGAACTAACATTTATTTTGTGACCACAGTTAATTATGGCATCTGAAAATCAGGAGGTTAACTATGAAATTACCGAAACAAATGTAGCTGCAAAACAAGAGGCGACGAATAATCTTCTTACAAACTCAGAGTTGAATCATTTGCCTAAGGCAAAAATTATGCGTGTTATATCCAGTAAGGATGAAGGTGAAAGCTCTGCTACAGTCGTTCCAGATCCATTCTTAGAAGCAATTAAAGGAAGTAACGAACTTGCGGAAATTATTGCCTTTAATTTACTCACTAATTGGGAGAGTGATATCACATGGTTATGCTCTATAACAAAGGATCAGAATATATGGACTTTTCATATTAGTCTTTGGGATTTATGGTGTTCCAGCTATAATTTTCAAGATTATTTAAAAATGATGTTTCTATACTTTTGGGCGTTACAATTTAGAGGAATTCAGGTTAAGTTAGTCACTATCGTGGAAACTGCAGTCTATCGAAAATACTATTTTAATGGAAATCATTGGTACCTTACTACTGATGAAGTTGATGAACCCGAGAAACAGTTTGCTAGAAAATTATTCAGTGGTATTCCCATGGTTGAAATACGTGAAGATCCGAATGAAGTATTCGGGATTCGATTTGACGATAACAGTCAAGAAACCGAATGAGGTGATAACCGGTAAGCTATTCATAAATTCTCGTGAAGTCTATGCCATATTAGATACTGGCTCTATCCACTCTTTTATCTCACCTATATGTACTCAACGTTTAAATTTGACTATTGAAAACTTAAATCTTGTCTTATCAGTTGAAACCTCATTGGGAGAAATACCTATTACATTTACTATCTATAAATCTTGCCTAGTTCAAATCAACAACCTCACATTACCTGTTGACCTTATTTCTTTGGAGATGCATGAATTTGATGTGATTTTAGGAATTGATTGGTTGACTACCCATCATGCTAAAATTGATTGTTTTCATAAGATTATTAGTTTTCATATTCCTAATCAACCTGTCATGCAAATTCAAGCAACTAAACCATTGAAATCTATAACTGTTATTTCTAGCCATAAAGCCATTCGTTTATTGAAAAACGGATGTCAAGCCTTTTTAGCTCATGTCACTGATTTGAACAAAAATACGTCAAACTTAAATGATATTTCCTGACGTTTTTCCTGAAGAACTTCCTGGCTTACCCCCAAACCGTGAAATTGATTTTTATATTGATCTTGAACCCGGTACCAAGCCCATTTCCAAAGCTCCCTACCGAATGGCTCCCATTGAACTTCAAGAGTTAAAAGTCCAACTACAGGAATTGTTGGATACCGGTTTCATTCGTCCGAGTGCATCACCTTGGGGTGCTCCTGTTCTATTTGTGAAGAAGAAAGACGGGAGTATGAGATTGTGCATTGACTACCGAGAATTGAACCATGTCACCATCAAGAACAGGTACCCGTTACCTCGGATTGATGACATGTTTGATCAATTGCAAGGCGCTCAACATTTCTCAAAGATTGATCTCCGTTCTGGATATCATCAGTTAAAGGTTAAAGCTGAGGACATTCCAAAGACTGCTTTCAGAACTCGTTATGGGCATTATGAGTTCTTAGTCATGCCTTTTGGACTAACTAATGCTCCTGCAGCTTTCATGGACATGATGAACCGGATATTCAAGGAACATTTGGATCATTTTGTGGTTGTCTTTATTGATGACATCCTCATATACTCCAAGAGTCGCGAGGATCATGAACAACACCTGAGATTGATACTACAAAAGCTCCGTGAAAATAAATTATATGCCAAGTTGAAGAAATGTGAGTTCTGGCTTGAGGAGGTCGCGTTTCTTGGGCATGTGATTTCTAGTCAAGGAATATCAGTCGATCCTGCGAAGATTGAAACGGTACTAAATTGGGAACAACCCAAAACAGTAACCGAAGTCCGAAGTTTTCTGGGTCTAGCTGGTTATTATCGGAGATTCGTAGAAGGATTTTCTCGAATCGCCACTCCATTAACGCAGCTTACTCGGAAAAGCACAAAATTCATATGGAGCGAGGAATGCGAGAAAAGTTTCCAAGAACTCAAGAAGAGACTGGTTTCAGCTCCTGTTCTGACCATACCATCAGGATCAGGAGAATTTGTTATCTACAGCGATGCTTCTGGCAAAGGTCTAGGCTGTGTCCTTATGCAACATGGAAAGGTTATAGCCTACGCCTCTCGACAACTCAAAGATTATGAGAAAAATTATCCTACTCATGATCTAGAGTTGGCAGCAGTCATTTTCGCGTTGAAGATCTGGAGACACTACTTGTACGGAGAAAAAGTGGATATCTATACGGATCATAAAAGTCTCAAGTATTTCTTCACCCAGAAGGAACTCAACATGCGACAACGACGTTGGCTTGAGCTGTTAAAGGATTATGACCACACAATCCAGTATCACCCGGGAAAGGCGAACGTTGTAGCTGACGCTTTGAGCAGAAAATCTTATGCAAGTACAAGTGCACTGCTGACAACACAAAAGTGTATTTTGTACGACTTGCAAAAGATGGAGATAGAGCTAAAGACACCAGGGACCCGCTCGAAGATTGCTCACGTGCGAGTAGAACCAACTTTAATCGATAAAATTAAAGCTGCTCAAGTTACCGATCCGGAACTGATAAACATGATAAAGAAAGTACAAGAAGGTGCCATTCCCGAAGCAAGAATCGACGAGAAAGGAATACTTCGAGTCAACTCTCGACTCTGTGTTCCTAACGATCCTGAATTAAAGCATAAAATCATGATGGAGGCACACAACACGCCGTTTGCAATCCACCCAGGAGGTACCAAGATGTATCGAGATCTTCGACATACATTTTGGTGGAACAATATGAAAAGAGAGATTGCAGAGTTTATCTCAAGGTGCCTAACTTGTCAACGTGTCAAGGCAGAGCATCAAGTTCCTAAAGGTCCATTACAATCACTTGAAGTTCCCGAATGGAAGTGGGAACACATCAATATGGACTTCGTGACGGGTCTTCCAAAAGTTTCTCAAGGCTTAGATGCAATTTGGGTGATCGTAGATAGATTGACCAAATCTGCTCATTTCTTGCCTATACGAGAAAACTTTTCACTTGAACGTCTTGCCGGTATGTACATAAATGAGATCGTGAGATTGCATGGCATGCCAGTTTCCATAGTTTCTGATCGGGATCCTAGATTCACTTCACGCTTTTGGATCAGTCTACAAAAAGCTATGGGCACTGAACTACATTTTAGTTCTGCATACCATCCTCAAACGGACGGACAATCGGAAAGGACGATCCAGACCCTCGAAGATCTTTTGAGACTTTGTGTATTAGACTTCAAAGGAAGTTGGGATAAGTACTTGTCGTTGGTGGAATTTTCTTACAACAACAGTTACCAAGCAAGCATAGGCATGGCTCCATTCGAGGCATTGTATGGAAGGAAGTGTCGCTCTCCAATATGTTGGAATGAGGTAGGAGAAGCAAAATTGTTGGGACCCGAGTTGGTACGCTTGACGACCGAAAAGATCCAAATGATCCGACAACGAATACAGACCGCACAAGAACGACAAAAGAGTTATGCTGATCTTCATCGGAGAGACGAAAGTTTCAACGTCGGAGATCATGTATTCTTACGTGTTTCTCCATGGAAAGGGGTTACGAGATTCGGAAAGAGAGGAAAGCTTAACCCTCGATTTATTGGCCCATTTGAAATCCTCGATCGAATAGGAACCGTAGCCTACAGACTAGCCCTACCACCAAGTATGTCTCGCATCCATAACGTTTTTCACATATCTATGTTACGTAAATATGTGAAGGACCCAAACCACGTCATTGAGTTAGAACCAGACGTTATAGCAGAGGATTTAACATACGAGGAGGTACCTGTTAAGATCCTGGATAAGAAGGAGCAGATCCTACGCTCAAAGGTTATACCTCAAGTTAAGGTTTTATGGAGGAACCAAGATACTGAGGAAATGACCTGGGAGCTAGAATCTGAGATGAAATCTAAGTATCCTTACCTCTTCGATATGTCAGGTACGTCAATTTCGGGGACGAAATTTCATAAGGAGGGGAGGTTGTAAGACCCCGAATTTTATGAAATACAAAATTTAATTTTTCTTCATATATATTTTTTTGAAACAGTAAGTGGTTAAATTAACAAAATTGAAAGTTAAGGATGTTATGTGCAAATTTTATTTTGTCGGACAATATTCGCTTTGTCGGGGAATATTCGTTTGGTCGGGGAATATTCGTGCCGTACGACGGCGCCGAAATAATAAATTATTGGTGGACCCCACAACGGAATATTTGTCGGATATAGAAAACGACAGAAGTAACCTTTTTAAATAAAAATAGTCAACGGAACTGTTAAAATACCGGTGATAAAAGAATAGTAGCATACGGTAGTTTATGGTATTTTCTGTAGCACACGGTACTCTACAGTAACACACGGTATTGCATAGTGTCTCATATTATTGGTCTGATAATTGACACCGTAACTGTTACGCATCATTTCATCGATAATTGTCACTGCATAATATTTTATATTATCAATTCAATAATTGTTGTTACACAGTATTTTGCATTATTGATTTAATAATTGTCATTACACTGTATTTTATATCATTGAGTCAATAATTGTTGTTGCACTGTTTTTAAAATTATTGAACCTAATAATTGTCACAGTAACATATGCACAGTAATTCACATTATTGAATCAATAATTGTCATTACACAGTAACGTATGCTTTATTTTACATTATTGTTATCTCTATTATGATGTTATTTAAACAGTTGTATTTCATTAATTTATTGACTTGATATCTAAGAGCTAACTATACTGTATTTATAACAATTAGTCATAATAATTGAATTGATAAAGTTATTTGTTTATAATATAAAGTTAGGTGATTATTAGGTGATATAAAATGAATGGTGTAGATTAAAGTGTGAATTATTGTTGAATAATTGAATTGATTTGTTTATAATATAAAGTTAGGTGATTATTAGGTGATATGAAATGAATGGTGTAGATTAAAGTGTGAATTATTGTTGAATAATTAAATTGATTTGTTTATAATATAAAGTTAGGTGATTATTAGGTGATATGAAATGAATGGTGTAGATTAAAGATAATATAATATTTGAAATGGATGGTGTAGATTAAAAGGTGATCTTTAAATGAATGGTTTAGATTAAATGAATGATAAGATTTTTGGCTATAAATAGAAGCATTAACTTAAGGATTTTTCATAAACTTCCTTACTTGTTCTTTCTTTCTCTCTCTAAATACTTCTTGTGAAAGTTCTCTCTAAGTGTGCTTAAGTCATCTTGAGTATTTGTGAAGATCTATAAGTATACGTGTACTGTTCAAGTTAATCAACCTCATTTAAATCAATATCCAGTCACGTGTTACGGTAAGGGATACCATCTTTTTCATCTTCCATTATTCAAACATACTATGGTAAGGGATTATCATTATTTGATTCTCGATAATAATATTGTTTCTTCCTTACTCATAAGACGTGCCTTTTATTTCCATGTATTAAATTGTGGGAATAACCTTACGGAGCGGATTGCCGCCTGTTGGTGAATAACCTTTCGTATTCATTCATTATTAATCTCTGAGAATAACCTTACGGAGCGGATTGCCGCCTGTTTGGTGAATAACTCTTTGTACTCAAATTCTATTAAATTGTGGGAATAACCTTACGGAGCGGATTGCCGCCTGTTGGTGAATAACCTTTCGTATTCATTTATTATTAATCTCTGAGAATAACCTTACGGAGCGGATTGCCGCCTGTTTGGTGAATAACTCTTTGTACTCAAATTATATTAAATTGTGGGAATAACCTTACGGAGCGGATTGCCGCCTGTTGGTGAATAACCCTTTGTATTAATTTCCTTCACCTTTTGTTAATCAAACCTGCTACGGTAAGGGATATTATTTTCTTTCATACTCCTAAATCGAAATTTATTATGGAACTATTGCTTCTATAATTCCTGAAAATATTATATGTTCCATAATAGTTGAACTTCATTATTTCAACTGAACCTTCCTATTTACGTGAACCTTTCTATTGAATTGTAACCGTTATTCTGAACTGTGGATCTTGAATTTCACTCCACATCATGTTGACAATTTGGACATTATTTGAATCTGTACAAAGTAAACTTCCGATACTTATTGTTATCCTATTTCTTCTGTTCATCATTTATATCATTCTAATCATCCAAAAATCAAGCTGTTGTGAATATCTGTGGCCGGGGGCACAGATGTGATATATTTGTGGAACAGATGATAGGTTAAAGGCGATATAATAGGTTAAAGGCGATACATCTGTTCGGTGTCTTTTATGGCACGTGATGAATGTTCTCTTTGGCCCGTAGTGCAAAGATGAACTGTTGTTTGGTATGATTATGACCAAAGGCTGAATCTGGTATAATCATGACCGTTGGTGTTATATTGAATGTCTTTGGCCCGTAGTGCAAAGATGAACTGTTGATCTGCATGATTATGATCAGGAACTGTGAATTTGTATTATCTTGACTAATGATATTTCAGATGATAAAAGTTGATGATGTTTTTCCTAAAAAGAGAACCGAGTGGACATTATAGTCTGCATTATTCTTCTAATAGATTACTCATTCTGCTGCTATTATTGATCTGAACGTTGTTTAAGAATTTAACTGCAGTTTTTGATATAAACCTTGTAGTCTATTGTATTCTATCAAGAACTCAACTGTTGAAGACTAATGATAATTTATTCATCATTATCTTAGTCATGATATTCTTTACTGGGCTATTTGAGCTCACCCTTTCTTTTGTTCCATTGTTTTTCAACAGGAGATGAAAACATAACAGGGTCTAGCCGGGGAATGGAGTGAGGGTCCGAGGAATAGTTATCATAGTTTTCACGTTTTGTAAAATAGTGTGGCAATAATAGTGAAGACTTAGTTGTGTATTATTATACACTGTATTGTTGTACGTTGTGCTTTGTTGTAATAATTTTGTTGTAGTTTTTTGACGACTCAAGTATGGGCTGTGTGGGCCCAGATTTGGGGGCGTCACATATATATATGACAATTCAAAAGTATATCTCTTAAATAGTATACCTCCTTAAGTAGCATACTTTTATCAAAACGACGTTGTTTTGATAATTCTTTGATGGTATTTTCATAAATAAAAGAAAAATAAGTGGGGTCGCGGAATGTCACATCTTCTTTTAATATTATTTTTATAAAAAAAAAATATTCAAAATGACGTCATTTTTATGAATGTATGCTATTTAAGAGGTATGCTTTAGATCCGTCTTATATATATATATATATATATATATATATATATATATATATATATATATATATAACACTATCATGGGATCAAGCTAACCACGTTTCAACGCAAGTATGGAATAATTTTTGTTACGGGTGTAAATTAAGAACAGGTGAGGGTGGATGGTCATTGTGTTTGTGGGTATTAAATGACGTACAAAAAAAGAGTTATTATAGCAGTGAGGTTTTAGGGATTTTGTAAATTCTCGTGTGAGTAACCAATTAGATACATCATTGGTAATTGGTTGAAGTATTAGTAGCGTATTCAAGGAGTAAGACAAATACATTTCACTTTTCTACAGGTGAAATGACAATTACCTTAGATGATGTATATTTTATATTAGGATTGTATGTTCTTGGTACACTGATTACATGTACATTGATAAAAGAGGCAAAATATATATTTTAAATGAGTGAATTTAGTAGATATGTAATGGGGGATAAAGTGGTTTATACGCTGGGGAGGGGAGATTGTATTACCATGGTTGTGTTCCACATTTTCTCAACTCCCTCAGGATGTAGACATGGAAATGGTGGTCACACACACCAAAGCTTACGTGCTACTTGTGATTGGAAAAAAATTATTTGCATCATCAAATCGTGACGTGGTGCATGCGAGATAGCTTTTATTTATTAAATATATTGATAAAATATGTACCTACGAATGGGGAATCACAGTTTTGGCTTGTTTACATCAAAATTTGCACAGCCACTCGGATAGATACAAAGAACATTGGTGGTTGTTTAACCCTACTTCAAGTATTTTATTTATATATTTACTGTATATTTATGTGCATACAAGATTTGTATTTGTCAGTACTAAACTCAGTAATTTATGACATAGGTTTGGGTTTACGAACAGATATCTATCGATAGGTCTAATTATGCACACAAACTAAAGCAATGGTTGCCCCGTGCAAAAGCATGTGCCTACCGAAGAAATAAGGATACAATGGAACAAACAAGAAGGTTATACCCGCATCACAATTAAATTTTTTTATATAAGTGATTTGGATGGGATAATGGGTGTTATGATAAGGTGAGCAGTGTGTATGAGGTTTGAAAATTTAGTTGGAATGGAGTATGAAAAAGCCTGGTATGGCGGGGTCTCACGTATTCCTCTAATTTGGCTTGATGTTGTAGAAATTCAAATGCCAAACAAAACGTTGAGACAAGTTGGGGAATTACAAGACATACCCGAGGCCCCAATTAATGTGGTTGAACTAAGGCGGGACAGAGAAAAGATCAGCGCAATTAATTATAGTGAATTACCACGTGGAACGCATAACAAGACATCATAGTTGATTTTGTGGTGGTTACCAAAGAGTTGATCCCTCTTTCAAAATACCTGAGGTGGTATCAACGAATGACCCGAAAATAGAATAAGTCACCCACAACTTCTATTAGATGAGAGTTATGCCCTACGTGGCATATTCCATCAGTACAATGGTGCAAACCTTGTAAGTTTATATTAAGATGAATTATGTTTCTTTATAAACATTTATAAGTCTAAAAATATTTGCTAACTATTTTTACCTTTTGCAATATAGATTAAATCGGCTCAACTATTTGTCAGAAATATTTTGTGAGTACCACCTGTGTACAACTCTTGTCATGTATACGAAGAGTGTTATGTTAGGTCGGTACTTTTCAATGAAGTACACCGGAGGGTTTATGAAGACCCCAATGAGACCATTTCAAACGTTCGATCAGACCAATTTAGTCAAGATATGCCTTCCTCCGACTTTGATTCATTCAATCAGGGATCCCCTTACCGGCCCTAGCTCCTATTTGTAGTCAATGAGGAACCAAGGTTGTAGTTAATAATTCATCCACTGTACATGTACATGCCAACACATGGATGTAATTTTGAGAGTATAGATGACATTCAGGCTATGCACTTGACTCCGATACTTGAAGGAACGTCAGTTTGTCAACTCGGACCAAGCGGTAGTAGGGTGGATGATCGGTTCAATATTATTCCTTTATGGTTACAAGTGCCTAAGTCGTCTAAATTTAGAAAAGATTATATTCGTCCATTAAAGTTAGACAAACTCAAGTGACTTAATGCAAATTAGTTTTTGGATAACGTCGACAAATCGTAATTTTCTTATATAGATTCCTAGGGCGAGTATAGATTGGTTCATAAAGATGTATGCTCACTTAGGCCAGAGAACCTTATATGGGATCAGAAGATAGATGCGTATCTTAACTTGTTAAAGATGCACAAACATCGTTTACGGGAAAGATGACATAAACATAGAAAATTTTATTTCATGCCATGTTGTTTCTTCTAACTACTGTTAACATGGTATAATTCATATATAAACTTCTAGGCGTCTCAGAAGAATAAATTTAATATTTTCGAAATCTCTCCATTTTATTTAACCAAGGAGAACAATCGCAATTGTTAGATTTTGACTTCGCATTTTTGTCGGTTAATAATCAAAACGAACATTACTTTTTATTCGCCGTATCTATTAAGGATTGGAGAACTATCCTAATATATTATGTGTATGACGATCAGAAAGGCTACAAAATCATCACTCAATACAGACTAAAGATGGAATATGTAGTACGTGATGATATTTGACTTTATAATTTGTCATGCACATTTTTATTATATATTACTCTTGATGTTTGTTTTTTTCTTTGGTACATCATGATTTTCTTGTTAACTCCCTTCAAATTTATGCGACGAAAAAAAAATTCAAAGAAAAAATTGCCCTTACTATCAAAGTCAAATGTCCTAAAAAAAAGAATGGTACGGACTGCAGCGCTTAGGTGATGAAGTACGTTGACTACTCTGTCCAAGAAATTTCTATTGGGGCAATGGATTGGTCTGAGAATGATACATCGTTATTTAGATTTAAGATTGGCTATGAATTAAGCAGAAATAGGGCTAGAGGAATGAAATTCACCCTCCTAAATGTTAGGATTTCAGATGTATCTTAATTTTTATTAAGTTGTACTTGTCAAATTTACATACTTGTAAAAAATTGTATTCTTTTATTGTTAGTATAATGATTATTATATATTAAAAAAATTATGTACATTTGTTGGTTTTGTTTGGGGAGTTTGTAAAAAAATTATGTTACAAATTGTTTGTTGGTTTTATTTGTGAATATTTACACATTATAGATTACAAAATACAGGTTGTGTTTTAGGTTGATATAAGGTATAAATATTAATAAAAAAAAATTGTATATCAGGGCAATCCGCACTTTAGTTGTACGGATTATACACATAGCATACAGGAAAATTTTAGAAGTAACAAAATTCGCTCTACTAAAGTGTGGATCCTACACATTTTAGCATGAAAATTTGTACTTTAGTTGTGCGGATTGTAAAAATAACATACAGGGATCATACACATTTTAACATGACAATATGGACTTTAGTTATGCGGATTGTGGAAATAGCATACTTGGATCTTACACATTTTAACATGAAAGTCCGCACTTTAGTTGTGCGAATTGTAAAATAGCATACAAGGATCCTACACATTTTAACATGACAATCCACACTTTATTTATGTGGATTGTAAAAATAGCATACAGGGATCTTATAAATTTTAACATGATAATCTGCACTTTAGACAAACCATACAGGAGTAATAAAAATAACCAAGACCAATCCGCACACCAAGGCCAATTTGCACTTTAGTTGTGAGAATTTTAGGGAAACCAAATAGGGAGTTCTTACAAGGAGTTTTAAAATATTATAAGAGCGAGCAATCCTCACTTTGGTTGTTGATAATTAATTAAATTTGCTTAAGCGAGATAAGGAATTTGATAAAATGTCTAAAATATTATTAATTAATAAAATTTTAAATACATTGGTACTCAATTAAATGGTAAAATGATAGTAAATTTTTTACATAATAAAAACTAGATCTATTGGTATTCAAATAACTTACAATCAACCGACAAACAATTGCTCAAATATTAAGAAAACTTTATCAAAGATACATTAAGACAATTTTTTTTTAGAATATCCAGGTTTAGTCAATCCCAACACTTTACAATGGTTTCTTTTATCATGGTTTGTGAATATTTCGCAGATTGTACACTTTCAAAGTGGCTTTTGTCTTGTTATTTCTTCCACAACACTTTTTAATTGTGTCACTTTGTAACGCCTTTTAGTCTGCAAATAAATGGGGTCAAACACATGATCATCGGCTTTATGATCATCTCACGCATCTCCGCATCTTCATCAGCCTCGATGATAGGTTGCACATTGTCCTTTCGTCTTATGTTGATATCTTCGACGAGGAATTTTGCCACAATTTTTTCCTCACGATCTAGCATGTCATCAACATGTTTAGTGCATTTTATAGAACATGAAACATCCAAAACCAGACCTAAAAATCTTTTGCACATATGATTGTACCTTCCGGTTTATGTCTTAGCATAATTTGCGACTGAGGTCACAACATACGACGCAACACCATTTGTTTTATTTGCATCATGAGTCCATCACTTGTGTATTAATTCTTCAAAAATCTCAACAAAGTTCTTCAAAGTTAATAGCCTGAGAATGTGATGACATATAGGGCCAGAATATTCAAACATTTTATAATTACATTTCATCATCCTGGTAACTATATAATACACGACTGTGAAATACATACGACAAGATTCAGAAACCACAACTTTAAAGACCAAGTAGCTTTTTGAATCAGGAATTGACATTTCATTTACTTCAATTTGAAAATGCTGAAATATTTATTTAGTATATATTTTAGTTACATGTATCTCTAACGGTTTTCCAAATACCAATTTTCTATTTTGATTGACTGTAATATAATCATCTTGCTTCTCTCTGATGTACTGTTTCTCAAGAGTTTTTTGGGACTTTAAAACAAAATCTTTTCATACCCGTAGTACTATATACATATTCATAAAAAAAATTGTCCATACCCTTAATCTTGGATGTGGTAGTCATTTCCGTTGCAAAGAATTTTTTTGAATACACCCAATCCATTTTTCTTTTAATTCATACAGATATTTCAATCATTCATGATAATGTAGACCGTAGTTTTTAATCAACAATTTTCACCTATCCTCAAATTCTTTAATATTCAAATACTTAAAGTCACAATAATTAAAAACTAACTTAAAAGTCGGATGTGAAGAATAGACATGACTAAGTTTTTCAGGATATTTATTGCTAATGTGTCATGTACACAATGATGCAGGGTGGGTATTAGGAAAAAACCTAGCTATCGCATTCGACATAACACGATCTTGATTAGTGACAATGGTTATGGGATGTTTGAAATTCAATACTTCAAGTCACTGCTCAAACAACCATACAAATGAATTTTCAATCTCATTGCTCAAAAGTGCAAATTCAAATAATACCGAATGATAATTATGATTTATACCTGTGAAACGAGCAAATGGTATGAAATATTTATTTATTCGGTATGTGGTATCGAAAGTCACGTCACCAAAATTATGATAAGTTGGAATTAACTGATAATTTACTCACACAATACATGCAATACGATTATCCACACCTGATTTGACACTAAAATAAAATATACTCGGGCTCTCACACTATAACTCTTTCACGTAATCTAATGAAGCATGTGCATCATTCAAATCTTCTAATATCTCTAACTACATTTCCCACATCCGTCTTAGAGAACCTAACATCGCTCATACTTTCTCCTAATGAGCTAAGAACATTCATCATTTTACTTGGCCTAATCCTAGCCTTAGTAAGGGTATCAATCAAATCCCTAGTAACTCATGATATATTCTTGTGTGTTTGAATCTGTGAAACTTTACTTGGGGGGATAAATTATTATTGTGATTCAATTCAAGGGTAAACACAAACCAATTATCTTTTTTCTTACTATTCATAACACAAAAATTTGCTCTATATTCAGTTATATCAATAAAATCCCTCCTCCTCCTACTCTTATTATTATTATTATATTCATCATCAGTGATTCCCTCATTTTTCGTAACAACCATAAATCTAACTTTATGACACTTTTAGAATTCACATGTTTTATGCTGGTTTTATTCTCATTTTAAATCCAACATGTTTAGCATATTTTTTATAAAAATTTCAACATCTTCCAACGTACAAAAAAATTGAAAAACATAAAAAATGTTATCATCAGCTAGACTTGTTATATCATTATTATCATGTAATTCTTCGTCAATACTAGATATTGAATGAAATGATTCCTCAACAAATAAATATATGGGAAAACAAGTAAATTACTAACAAAGATTAAATTACAGCTTACCGAATTTGCTTAATGTCCGTCTCCGTAGTATGCTTACTAATTGGCTATGCTTTCTTAATGGTAGGGGTTGAACACAAAATCAAAAATAATCGAAAAATAGACTAGATCGAAATATTAATAAACCAAATCGAAAATAACAAAATCGAAAAAATTGGACATTCAAAAAACAAAAAATTGAAGTTGGGTCAGTCGGTTTCAGTTTGGTTTTCACAAAAATCGAAACTGGTCGAACTACTTAAAATTATAGTATAATTATATAATTTATATATTTTTCTAATAATTACTTATTTTATATAATTACCATGTTTCAACCCAACTAGCAGACGATAACTGCAACTAGATGGAGTTAATTTCACAACTGAATTTCATATGATAAAATATTGTTATTTGACACAATAATAACACTACTGATATAGTTACCAAATATTCAGCCCCGAATCACACACCCAGAAACTGCATCAAAGGCCATATTAGACTAATCATACAGTAGCTCCTCTATCTCATGTCTGCAAAGAAAGATGAAAAACTAATATTCAGTTTAAGACATAAATACATCTTTGTTACAAATAAGTATCTCCAAGGAATAGATACATGTCAAGGGGTCTCCAAATATTGCTCCTATATTACTTTCTTTATTGGCCACAAACACCATATAAGGCTCCAATACTCCCTAGAGAGAACTATGTTCAAAAGTATTTATATTGGCTACAAATAAATTGCTTGTTCTCTAGAATGCCAAAAACAACACAAGTTATAGATAATACACAGATGCGAATTAGTTCTTTGGTCACCAAAAATATTAAGGCTAATTAAAGGTTGAGCATTTTGTTATACATATTCAAACTAAGTTTTATAACCGACCAAACTGCCTAAATTGACCGATTTTAACCGATAACCGAATAAGTCGATAACCGATTACTGAGTAAAAGTTTGGATGATTTTAATTTTTAATTTTTATAACCGACTTAAATGGTTTGATTTTTTTTTTATATACAAAACCGACCAAACTAACAGTTGTGCGCCCCGACTTAATAGTATGAACATGTGAGAAAGAAAGAAATGCGATCAGTATACTCAGTAGTTGTTCTACTCTTTAGAATCCAGAGTAATAAAGTGCGGTCTGTTAAACGGCATCTTAGCAACGTAAAAAGAATCTGCACTACTACAGTGCACTATGTTAAATGGCGCCATAGCAAGTTTTTACAATCCGCACTACTAAAGTGCGCATTATGCTTTCTAAAATCCAGCAATGTAGCAAGAATCCTCGTAGCCTAAACGGCGTTGTAACGTAGCAAGAATCCGCGCAGCATAAACGATACCGTAGTAAGTCTTTATAATCCACACTATTAAAGTGCAGATGGATATATTACAAAAATGTCAGAATCCGCACTACTAATGTGCGAACATGAATATTACAAAATTTTCATTGCTTTTAAAATAAGTGACTACCGTTCGCGCTACTAATGTGCGGACATGAATATTACAAAATTTTCATTGCTTTTAAAATAAATGACCACCGTTCGCGCTACTAACGTGCGAATTATAGGAGTATTTTGGTTATTTTTGAATCTACAATTTAATTATGCCGGTGTTCTCGTAATATAATACGGACGGAACATTATTTTTATCATTAAATCCGCGAATAAACAATCGCGATCTACTGTAAAAGTAATCTTATGTGTTACATTGTTGCTATGAATCAGCCCATATATATATACATATCCCACACCCGACTTAACCCTTCAAGATTTTAAAGTTCATTTCATTTGAATTTCACTTTCATTTAGCTACTCTTGTCAGGAGTCGTATATATATACTGCAACATCCCTTTAATGGGGAAAAACTGAAAAAGTGAGTTTTGCCGTCAGATTTATTCATATATTCATCCTCTCATTACATAGCAGGTATGCTACAATCACTCTCTTTATCTATGGGAAATTTGATTCTGGGAAAGCATTAATCTGTTTGTTGATTGTTTTTTGATCCAGATTATCTTCTCTGGTGGTAATTTATTTTGGATTTATAGAACTATGTATATATTTCTTGATCTGCTTCAAATTAGTTGACTGTTGCTGTTTGATTGGTGAGAATTTCCAACGAAAATCGTAAAAAGAATTGATTTTTCATTGTATTTGCTGGATTTTGAATTATATTTTCTAGTTTGGGATAATTTGCAACCAAATTGAGTGCACCTGTTTGTGATCTGCATGTCTACGCATTTTCACACTAATATAGTTAGTGTGAAAGGATTTAGAAATGAGCACATTTGGGGAAGGGAAACGTAGATTTAAACTGCCAATGGGTTAAAAATGAAAAATTGGATAAACACAATCTTGATGAATAACCATCAGTGAAGAAGAATGACTTGGTAGTATTGATGGTGATGGTCGGGAAAGAAAGATTTTGAATTGATCCAATAAAGCAAAAAACTTTAGTTTGTGGTTTAAGGAGAGGATATTTCCCCAAGCAGATTAGAATTTGTAGCTAAAAAGCAAAAAACATAAGTGGATTTTGCATTGGCGAATGGAAGTTTATGATCCATACTACTATGTAAGTGTTTCTTTTAATGCTGAATTGTTGATGCAGAAATATGTTTGTCTTTTTTCTTTTTACAAGTTTGATTTCGTAACTTTGAACGATTATAATCTGTTTATATACCTACAATTACATATGCATTTATGGTCATTAAGGAAATTTATTTCTTTGTTACAAGTTCATATATAGCTTGTTAATTTGGACCATATACCTAATTCTCAACTTGATTGTTCCTCTTGAAAGGTTATAAATGATGGCTGACGCTGAAGATATTCAACCCCTTGTGTGCGACAATGGAACTGGAATGGTTAAGGTTAGTAGAATAAGTTATTCCATTGAAGGCCTTAGGCCTGTTTTTTCTTCTCAATGAACAGGTTTAAATTTGCATTTGGGAGTTTACCAAAGGATGCTCTTTTAGTCATTCAAATGTCACGTGCAGTGATATTTATATTTTGCTGTCACTCGAGATTTATTCCACTTTCAATTGGTATATTAAACAACAAAAATGATTTCATTTGCATGTTTAAACCTAAGTCTCCCGTAGAAGGTTTTCTTTGCTTTAAGAAAACAAATGTTTACTTGAACTATATCCTTAAATTTTGGTATGCAGGCTGGATTTGCTGGGGATGATGCGCCAAGGGCCGTGTTCCCCAGTATTGTTGGCCGACCTCGACATACAGGTGTGATGGTTGGAATGGGACAGAAGGATGCCTATGTTGGCGACGAAGCACAGTCAAAAAGAGGCATCCTTACCTTGAAATACCCAATTGAACATGGAATAGTTAGCAATTGGGATGACATGGAGAAGATCTGGCATCACACTTTCTACAATGAGCTACGTGTAGCCCCTGAGGAGCACCCAGTATTACTTACAGAAGCACCACTGAACCCAAAGGCAAATAGAGAGAAGATGACCCAAATCATGTTTGAGACCTTCAATGTGCCTGCCATGTATGTTGCTATCCAGGCTGTGCTGTCTCTTTATGCTAGTGGCCGTACAACAGGTTTGTCCTTTATGGTGTTTCAGTTTTTAGAGTTATTTTCTCAAGTAACTAGTGAGATTATTCTGCTGTGAACTTCCAGCGAAACTCAATGAAGTCATTCTTAACTAATTGATAGCAGTCACAAAATGTTCTTTCTCATGTAGGGTCATGACTCATGAATGATGAAATTAGGAATTTCATTGCTAAGTACTTCAAAAATTCAGAATGTTAAAATTTCCTTTCTTCTTCCTTTTATGTTACTATTCTTTTTCTTAAAGTGAAGGCTTTTTTTTTGGGTTTCTTTTTTTTTTTTTAATAATTCCCAAGAATAAATGGGTTAACTAATTATTTATTAGGGCTAGAAACTTGTTGATTTGAGCATGATTGCTTTCAGTACTTCTGTTTTATAATTATTTGAGTAAAGAATATCTGGGCTTTGTATACGTTTCTTATATCTGTCTCTTCTTGCTATTTACTGGATAATGGTTGTTTGAAAAGGTATTGTTTTGGATTCTGGTGATGGTGTTAGCCACACGGTGCCAATTTATGAAGGCTATGCCCTTCCCCATGCAATCCTTCGATTGGACCTTGCTGGTCGTGATCTTACAGATAGCTTGATGAAGATCCTCACTGAGAGAGGGTATATGTTCACTACAACTGCTGAGCGCGAAATTGTTCGCGATATGAAAGAGAAACTTGCTTATGTTGCTCTTGACTATGAGCAAGAGTTGGAGACTGCCAAGAGCAGCTCTGCTGTAGAGAAAAACTATGAGTTGCCAGATGGGCAGGTGATCACCATTGGAGCTGAGAGATTCCGCTGTCCAGAAGTCCTATTCCAGCCATCAATGATTGGAATGGAATCTGCTGGAATACATGAAACTACCTACAACTCCATTATGAAGTGCGATGTTGATATTAGGAAGGATCTCTATGGTAATATTGTCCTTAGTGGTGGATCAACCATGTTCCCTGGTATCGCTGATCGTATGAGCAAAGAAATTACTGCCCTTGCTCCCAGTAGCATGAAGATCAAAGTGGTGGCCCCTCCCGAGAGAAAGTACAGTGTTTGGATTGGAGGATCAATCTTAGCTTCTCTCAGCACCTTCCAGCAGGTAATGGTCTTATATGTGTGTGTGCATGTGTGACTACAATTAGTTTCTGGTGTTGGTTGCTCACATTTTAAAGAAAAATTACAGAAAGATTTAGACTCCAATTGGTATATTGACAAACTTACTGATTAATATTCAAGTAGCTTTAGTTAATGAAAACATGCGAATTTCTTTAGGTTGTGTTGCTTATGTTATTTTAATTGTCTCAGATGTGGATATCCAAGGGTGAATATGATGAATCGGGTCCATCAATTGTTCATCGGAAATGCTTCTAAGCCGGATGAAGAAGAGACTGGCTGTTCCCTTGATGTATTCTTTGCCAGGTTCTATGTCATATGCGAGTTTACCATAGTTGAGTTTGAAACATGGGCTAGCCCACTGAAGGGAGATTGCTAAATACATGCTTTGAACTTTGATTGGTCTTAGACTCTAAGGAGATAAGCCATCACTGGTAATGAAGGATGGAAATGGATTTTAGGGAGTATGTCTTGTTACTTGTTAGTCAGTTTGTTATTACTTGGGAATGGCAGTTTTAGGTCTTCTATTTTTGGAGAGAAAGGTTGTTTTATTCTCTTTCTTCTCCCCCTTCTCTTCCCTGGATTTTGGGTTGTTTTTGTTGAGATATATTGTACTAGTAATTTGATATCAGAATCAGTTTGTGTAATAAATTATCAGAATGAAATTTGTGCTAGTGAACATTGCTCTTCCGTATGATGTGGTTTTACAATTCTGCATGTCGGCTTCCTTGCTTAGTTAGACCATTAGCCTATTTTTTTTCTTATTGGGCTCCTACGCAAAGATGATGGATGCTTGTGGTGCATATCTGATTGTTGTGGTGCCACTTGCGAGCATCTAAAGTGGTGGTACTGGCATAATATCTTATCAACCTATCAGAGCATTTGGATATGTTCCAGTGCTTTTCATGTGCATATATAAATTCATGAATTCCATTGCTTAATTTGGTGGATGCCTGGCTTTCATAATGCCTTGATTGAGAAGGTGGCTTGCAAGTGTGCAACTTGAGATGGTTTTACTCTTGCAATTTGATGTTTATTATGATCATGAATTTTGTAGTGAATACTTTGAACTGCCAAAATTTCTAGTTTCGTATGTTCCCAGTGGTTAATGCTTTCTAAATTTGTGTTTTGTGGTTACTTTCTCAGAGTGTATGTGCCGAGTTATCTTTTTCTGCCTGTAACCGAGTGGATTTTGAATGAAAAATTTACAGTCACTAACCAATCTTAATCAGTGATTGGTCCGAATTATTATTGAATTTTAGGGGTGAGTAATAACAGTATAGGAAACATGGAAAATTTCTACCAGAAAATAATCTCAGAAACTCGTAGAATTGTTCTTTTCTTTACATCTCTCTCCTAAGCCCACAACAAATGTCTTTGATTTTCTTGTTTTAATCCTTTTCCTTTTCGCCCCCCTGTTTTATTTTCTCTAAAACATATCAGACTCTAAATTTACACATTTCTGTAACTGGGAATTGATGCCTGCAATTATAGACATGCAAACTTGGGAGTACTGGGGTCCTGATATATTTTTGACTCCAGACCTTTTATAGTTGCAAAACAAACTAGAGGCTCGAAACAACCCCTCAACCCCTTACTTAAAGCAAGTAAAGAAAACAAGTAAACATGAAGAGTATAATCAACAATTCCAATGGCTCTTTTACAAGGATTCTATCAAGAGGATAATGAACCTATGGACTATGCATGGACAGTTGAAAGAAAGCATTGTTTTTATTCTTGTGAGTATATTTGGCTTGTACTGCCATACAAAAGCTTTATAAGATATGCTTGTAGCAATAGGTCTCGATTCAAATTTTACTTCACTCTATTTCATTCCTTAGCAGATTTATCTTCAAGTTGTCTCGAGGAAATATGGAATATATCCTTTTCTGTGAACCTTTGAATCCCATGCCTCAGGAAGGTCCCATATTCCTTTTTCATGCTCTTTCTTTACTACACAGACACCCACTGTATATATATATATATATATATATATAGTATTAGTGCATTGAAATTCATACTGAAAAGACTGAGGGGGGTTTGAGGTTGTCATCCAATATCGATAGGCGATGGATCATGCAGCCGAAGCACAGAGGACAGACTTAATGACGGTCACTCGCCACGTTCTTAACGAGCAGTCTAAGCACCCAGAGGCTCGTGGTGATTTTACCCTGTTGCTATATCACATAGTTCTTGGCTGCAAATTTGTTTGCACAGCTGTTAACAAGGTCATTTATCTTTCTATATAAGCTTCACCTTTTGAAAATTTCTTCTGGAAATTCTGACCCATAAATGATTAGCTTCTCAGGCAGGTCTAGCAAAACTCATTGGACTTGCAGGAGAGACAAATGTTCAGGTCTGTTCTCTCTTAAATCAATGAAAATTTTCATAATTTGTACATTGCCCTTCTCTACTTAATTCAGTTTTATATGTTAATAAATTTTTCAAGGTGATTTCATTTTCAGGGTGAAAAACAAAAGAAATTAGATGTACTCTCAAATGAAGTTTTTGTGAAGGCCCTGATCAGCAGCGGACGAACGGTAAGAATTTTTCCCATGTTCTTGTAAATGAAATAACTTAACAGCAAATTGTTCAGAGTTACTAGTGTCGACTACTTTTGAAGATAATTTATTTTTTCTGTAGTGCGTTCTTGTCTCAGAAGAGGATGAAGAAGCTACATTTGTAGAGCCATCTACGCATGGAAGGTTTTGGCTGATTTTCTCTCCTCTTGTGTTTCTTAATGTGTCAACATTTTTTTAATGCATGTTCTTCAATTTTACCGAGTTTGCAGATATTGTGTTGTTTTTGATCCTCTGGATGGATCCTCGAACATCGACTGCGGTGTGTCTGTCGGAACAGTATGATTACTCATCCCATGTTATTATTCAGTTTAAGTTCTCATAGAATGTAATTTTGAGTTGATACTAGTTAAATCTTGCATGATACCAACAAGTGTTGACTTTAATATATACTTCTGCGTATAGATTTTCGGGGTCTATATGGTGAAAGATAAGGATAAACCATCTTTAGATGATGTATTGCAACCTGGGAAGAATATGTTAGCAGCAGGCTACTGCATGTATGGAAGCTCTTGCACGGTAGTTTGCACCAACTTTTACCGTATTTGTTAGACTACATAGATGTCATTGTCCTGTCGTCAATAGGGAGTAACTTGATAAACTTTGACAAGTTTTTATTTATTTATGATTTCAATTCATTTTGTTTCAAGTGTTCGAATACATAACAGGACTGCTCTGCATTCCAATTTAACAGTTGTTTGCTGATCGCCTTCAATGCTTTTGAGCTTATATCTTGGAAATTCAGCCTCAGGCTGTAAGTAATAACATCAATTCATTCCGGAATTTGATTATGGTTGCAGCTAGTTCTTAGCACAGGAAATGGCGTAAATGGTTTCACACTTGATCCTTCTCTTGGGGAGTTCATACTAACTCATCCAGCTATCAAGGTAGGGTCTTTTTACTAGATTGTGGTTGAGCATGACATCCTCTATATTTGATTATTCTGAAACCAGTATGATTCTTTTTATTCTTGATGAATAAGATTGTTGGTTTGAAATAAGAGAGAAGACCATTTCCAAGTATCTTCCATTTCTGCCTTTTGTTCTTGCTAAGACTTTAGATGCATCAAAGTCAGGTACCATAGTGAGATCATTATAGTTCTGTTACATTCCCTTGTGAACAGATTCCAAAGAAAGGAAAGATCTATTCGATAAACGAAGGAAACACCAAAAACTGGGATGAGCCAACTGCAATGTATGTATAGCTCAATTAGGTGATCAAGACCTTTGCTAATAACTCTATAAGCTTCCCCATACTCCCTGACTTTCAGGTATGTTGAAAAATGCAAGTTCCCTAAGGATGGCTCTCCGCCAAAGTCCCTAAGATACATCGGAAGGTACATTTATTTTCAAGCTCACAAAGTCCAACCTGAGAAGCCCTTCTAAGATTTCTCTTTCTTTCACCAAAGTGAATATAATAGCTTTCGATAACAAAAAATTACATCACACAGCATGGTAGCAGATGTTCATCGGACATTGCTTTATGGTGGTATTTTTCTGTACCCTGCGGACAAGAAAAGCCCAAATGGAAAACTGCGGTGTGTCTCATTTCCAAATTACTCACACAAACGCACACAAATGCCATGTCAAAGTATCGATCGTTCCTTATATAATGGATTCACATTTCCTACTAAGCACATGACATTGTGCCTAACCAAGCTTGAGTAATCTGTAACAGTGTCCTCTATGAGGTCTTTCCAATGGCATACTTGATGGAGCAAGCAGGAGGTCTAGCTTTTACTGGCAAGCAACGAGTATTTGACCATACAACCTCTCTAATCTTCGTTTGTTTCATCAATTTCTTAACCATTTTGTGCATTTTAAGTTTCAGTTGAGAGTAGAAGTGGAATGGTTGATTTTGCAGGCACTCGAGTTGTTACCGAAGAAGATACATGAGCGCTCGTCCATTTTTCTTGGAAGCTACGACGATGTGGAGGAAATTAAGGCACTATATGCTGCTGCTGCTACTAGCTGAATAGTGAATGATGTGTTTAATTTATGCTTATCATTCCAACTTTTGCTTCATGTTGAGAATCCTTTCTGATAATCCATATTATATCGCAAATAAAAATTCTTTTGCAAACAAACCTTTCTTTGTAATGGAAGTTGTGAATCATCTTTCTTCTTGTTATGGTAGTGTTTTACATGGATCCGATTAGTATGAAGTTAATTTTTGGTAAGTTGGACGATGGCCCAATACAATGCTGACACACAGACCGGTGATGTTCTCTCTCTCTATGTGTCAACACTGTATTGATTTATTGTCTAATTTATCATAAAGTTAATTTTATGCTAACCAAATCCGTTTTATATGATTATGTCCTGCAAAGCACCACTTCATAAGTTGTTCTTACTATTTTTTTATAAATATAGGTGGGGAAATTATAATTATATCGAATTTACTATCATCTCTTATTTTTGACACAACGGAAGACTAAAAACGAATAAAAACAATTATAGAAATTGAATTTATGTAATTTTGCAATCACAAGAATTTAAAAAGTTGGATAAATTGCTTACACAAAGTTTGATAAATTGATTAAGCGGTCACAATGTTTATAAAATTAGAATAATAAGAGTTCTCCCATAATAATAACCCTAACAAACTATTTATACTACTTTAACCCTAAAAATAAATAAAATTCAATAAGCTTAAAAATTAAGTCCAAAACATAAACGGACCCAAAAATAATTACACCTACTAGGTTATCCTAATTAATAGATAAAAATACATCAAATATTTAAATTGTCTATAAATTTCAAAAACATAAATTATAAAGAATCTTGACGGATAACTCTTCCTATGTCAATTTTCATGAGTTTTAAAATATAGTAAATATGTTTAATTTTTAATTTTTAATTTTAAATTTTAAATTAATTAATTTGATTAAAAAAATCAAACTAAGAGACGATAGTAGTAATAAAATTTTAATTTATCACAAATTAAATAATTGTATTATATTTAGAAGCAAATTTATATATAAAAAAATTCTATTCTCAGCGGAACCAAAAAAAAATGGCAAAAAAAAAAAAAAGAAATAAGAAACCTGTTCTGTTTTTCACTTCCCTTCTATTTTGAGGACCAGACCCTTCAAATTACACTTTCCCTTCCCTTTTCTCACACTTTCCTCGTCTCTCCAAACCGATCACATCTACAAAAACTCAGCCGAAGAGAAGAAAATGATTGCGGTGAAATTTTGAAACAATTGCTTCCCCTTGGATTTGTGAGTATTTCTCTCTCCTCTTTGTTCTATCTCCTACAGCTCGTACAGAATAACCTTAATATCTCAAAATCACCACCATTTTAACCATGTTACTGTAATTTCTTTTCTGGGCTCCTAGCAGATTTTAATATAAACAAGATTATACGATTTCTAGTTTTTGCATACAAATTCAACCCAGAAAAATAATAGTTGGTTTGTTTGTCTAGAGGAAATCCAAGAGCTGAAAGAACATATTTTTGGATTTAAGTGCTTTTTTATTTTGTGGGAAAATTTCTACTTAACTTGGAATTGACATAATGATACAGTAGTTTCATGTGGGTTTTAGACATGCAAGCTAGTAACTAGCAAACCCCCTTGCCTTACTAGATTAGTATAATGGACAAACCCAACAAGTTCAAAACTTTTTTATTTTCCCTTATAGGATTAAGAATATTCAAGGATCTGACCGGCTAGTTTCTATTCTTGATGATAATAACACGGATGAGAAATTGAAGAATTTTTGTAGTGATGACGATGGATGGATCCAACTTTGTGGAAGAAAGTGAAAACGGGTGTAGTAAAGGTAGGAGCCGTTAGAAAGGAGTTTGCCTCTGTGTACTTTTGTTTCATACATGAGAAAGGATGCTTTATTGGGTTGTAGTAGTGGTGATGAAAGAAGAAATTTGGTAATTTTACACAAGAAAGGCAAGTGGAAGGCTACATCTAAGGTTATCGCTGAGAGAGGTTATATGAGGATAATTTTGAACAATTATTTTATCAGGAAATGTGCTCATATCACATTGGGAACCAGTTGTATATTTCTCGCGATTGGGATCTTCAACAGTCATTGCAGTTGCCTCGTAGATGTAAAGACGATTTTGAACCACACAAGGTCGGGGCTTATGAATCTCATGATCTTGTTGAAGAAAATGAAGGTGTTGACGGTGATCAAAATTACAAAATTGAAGAGGACCAGGGGGAACTTTTGTGTTTGGTGGGGTCTCTGCAAGTGAAAAACAAGAGGAAGAACACAAAGGTTTGAGCTTTTGTGTGCTTTGATAACTATGCGAACATTTTGAAATATGACTAAATTGGATTCTCATCAACCTATTATCTTACCAACAGGAATTATGTTTCTGGTGAAGCTGATCTGTTACTGGATAAATGGAGGATATCTCATTCACTTCACTTGGAAGAACATAAATTACCATTCAGGCTTAGATGCTGGAGTTGGACAAGCAGCGGTTTAAGTTGTTGAGGTCTAGCCACCGACAAGGCTGGAGCTGGATAAGATGAGGTATGAAAATGAGTGTATGGAGCTTGAGAATGAGCGTTTAGCATTAGAAATTAAGAACAGGGAAATGAAATGTGCTGTTTGTGCATTGTGCCGCCATTTGTTCCAGGTGAATTCTTCAAGAACTTAATTGACATTTTTTACTTATTCTTATCTTTACAATAAACTCTTATTCACATCAGAAACTGTGTAAATATAGTATGGTGGCATCTTCAAATGCATTGGCTAACTAGGTTATAATTTTTGCACCATCTTCATGTGATAAATCATTCAACCTCAAGTTTTGTTTAATTATTGTGGGAGTATTGTTTTCGAATGTATCTTGGCATTCTCTTTTAATATTGAATGCACCATTGCTTGTTTGTTCAGTCTTCAAGTACATAACTGTAGTGACTTCTTTGTTTCTTGCTGCATTAACTCGCCATAAGCGATGATGCTTTACGAACTGGCATATTGTGTGCCGGGGGCCATAACACACTTTTTGAATTGCTTTAGTACTTGTAATTTATTTTTTTTTACCAAAAAAAAAAAAAAAAAAAGTAACCGTATGATCTGTATTAATTTTTGAAAGTAGTTAATCAAACAGATTTATGTCAATGCTCTCTCTCTCTCTCTCTCTCTCTCTCTCTCTTTCGTCTTTCTATTAACTCAGGAAAAGATTCTAAATTTGTTATGCTGTTCTCCAAAGGAAAAAGAAGGGAAAAAAAGAAAGAAAAGAGAATGGTGATTGTCAAAAAATGGAATATAAAAAACCTTCCAAACATAGATATTTGCATCTTTCACACCATAAATTAGTCGTAGCTTCGCATTTAGTGGTATTCTTTAAATATCATATGTAACATAGCATAACTCATCCATGCCCTTTCAGCAATCAGGTTAAAGGCTTGGGCTGCTTTCCATTGTAAACACACATTCAGAATTTTGGTGCCTCAAGCCTGGAGAAATTGAAAAAAATTCCCCTTATTCATCACTAGAATGAAAATTTGATATTATCTTTGCATATTCTAAGATTCCCAAATATCTTAGTACAATAAAAATCATGTCTTTTTCCGGAGCTCTTGAGGTAGTGTAGGTAACATTAAATGACAAAACAATATTTCAACTTCCTACTGATCTTATCATCTTTGACCTTCGAGCATTTATATCATAAACGGTTACCGTATTGAAATTAAAGTTCAATATTTACCAAAAATTAGAAAATAGAGGTGAAAATAACAAAACAAACCAAATCATAACTCATAAGTGAGCTATCTTCAATAACCTTGCTGTGGTTATCAGTCTAGTCCAGCCACGTGGATGCATTTTTGGGACCCACGGACTCTGTTAGGTTAGGAGCTCTCAGAGTATATATATCACTACTTTCCTTTCTCCTCCCATATGGAAAAGAAGACATTTCTGGCCATTTTTCTGCATTCAGGAAATTTGGTCTTGATTCGCTCTGGAGATTGGCTTGTGGACTTGAGGTAATCTTTTGTTTCTTAATGGCTATCCTTTTTTGCAAGAACATGAATTTATGTGGTGTATCGCGATCAATCAATTCAGATTTTTTGTTGATTTTAACAATCTAAGCCTCTTGATCTGATCTTTATGTACATAACATGCACAGATATACTCTATACGACTAGATCTATCTATTTGATGTTTATGAGGAAAACGCAGTAGAATGATTACTTTACTACTCCCTCGGTTACACAAAAAGAGTCTCAATTGCAAAAAAATGTTGTTCCACAAAAGATTCCTCTTTTTATTGATAGTATTATAAAATTACACACTGCCCTCGGGTTTATAATCGTAATTTTTTTTAATGCTACCATTGTTAAACCAAAATCTTACTCTCTCTGTCCCAAAATAAACGTCCTAATTGGTTTTGACACGCTAATTAATAATATTTTTTTAACCTAAATTGCCCTTCTAAATTACTTATTAATTGAAGTATCCATTCACTTTTTTATGACCCCAACATTAATTATATCTTTCGAGTTCCCACATGAATCAGTTCTCTAGATCATTTTTTTTGTTGTTCTCACATTCCAATCAGTATACTAATAATATGATAGAGAAAGTGGTATAACAATACATCACTTCCCAACGTAAACCTTTTATCATTTCTTAAGTTTTCAACAAAAGTTGACTAAAAAGATTATGAGGGTACAAGTGAAAAAATAAGATAAAAATAGTTATTAATATAGAGATAGCACATTTATTTTGGGGCATCCTAAAAAGGAAATTAGGACGTTTAATACGGGACGGAGGGAGTAATATTTAAAGGGTAAACATTCAACAAAAATGCATCCTTAATATTTGCAAATTTGATTCTTTTGTGGAATTGAGGGAGTATTTACCGGCTTATTTTTCTACCTTTCTACCTTTCTGATTTCTGCAGAGCAATATTCTGGTAGAATGTTTCTAGTATTTTATTTTATTGTTGTTCTTTATTAAATGTGTGAAGTAACTTCAAGTAGGTTATTATTTCATGGAGTTGAAAGAAACATAATTGGTGGAATTTATATTTTGATGAGAAAATTTCATCTGGATTTTTTCCTTAGATAGCTAATAATGGAGGGAAACTCATCAGCAAATGTTAGTTTGAGGCCAGAGGATTTGTATGCTTCTGTAGGCATGCAAGGAACAATGCAATTTAATCATCAACCAGACCCACATCCACAGCAGAGTTCTATGATCCAACCTCAGAAAATTCCAAATATCTTTGATTTTGGGGTTCAGAACATTCCACAATCTCACCAACCAGCAACGCCTTTTGATCTTAACAAGGTGGTTGAGGGGTTGAAGGATTCTGCTGGTGGTGTTGACAGGGAAAATGTTTCAGAAGAAGTTTTTAACGGGCAAAATAAAGTTGGCAGAGAGGAAAATGATTCTCCCTGGAAGCGTGTGAAATGGACGAATGAGATGGGGAAGCTTTTGATAACTGCTGCTGCTTATGCAGCAGAGGGTACTTCCTCTGATCTTAATGGTGCTGGAAGAACAAATTTGTTGGATCTATCAAAGAGTGGTAAATGGAGGGCTATTTCGAAGGTCATGGTCGAGAGAGGATTCGTGGTGTCACCTCAGCAATGTGAGTATAAATTCAATGATCTGAACAGAAAGTATAGGAGACTGAATGATATACTTGGAAGGGGCATTTGTTGCAATGTTGTTGAGCACCCAAAACTTTTGGAAAAGTTGGACCTACCGCTCAGAGCAAAAGAGGAAGTTTTGAAGATTTTAGGTTCCAAACAATTGTTTTATCAAGAAATGTGCTCGTACCACAATGGGAATCGTTTATTTCTTCCTCATGATTGGGCTCTTCGTCACTCATTGCAGGGGGCTCTCAAAGAAAAGTACTGTTTTTCACTTCATGAGGATAAGTTCTACAACCGTAACAACTCTGAGGAGGTAAATGAAGATACAGAAAGTGATGATGAATTAAGAGCGAAGAGGCAGAAAAAATTGCAAGATTATGAAGTTGGGAGTTATGATAATGCCTCAAACATGAAGTTGGGGGATCCTTGTCCTCCTATTGATCGTGCCAGTGCAAATCAGCGGATTCTGTCTCGAATGTTTCAGTTTCAAGAGCAGAGATTAGATATTCAAGTACAGATGCTGGAGTTGGAGAAGATTAAACTTACATGGCTGAAACATAACAGGAAGGAAGATAGGAAGCTGGACAAGATGAGGCTGGAAAATGAGCGTTTGAAGCTTGAGAATGTGCGTTTGGAAGCAGAACTTAAACGCCGAGAAATGGGTCTGGTTTCAACTGAATGATGTCTCTATGGGCTGTTATCATCTTTATGGTTTTGTGCTTCTTCCTTAATAAGTGTCAACTCATGTCAAACAGTATCTAACTAAACCTAGGTAATGGCATTATGGCACAACTTGATTGCTGTTTTCAGTTAATTTTTGCTTTCACCTTTTTTCTCTTTCATCTGAAGTAGATTAAATGTAATGGAGACGTTATTTTGGTTATGGTTGTTGAAGCATGATATACATTGTTAGGCTTATGCGTTAATGGCTTAAATTTATTTTGGGTATGGTTGTTGAAGCATGATATACATTGTTAGGCTTATGCTCTAATGGCTTAAATTTGATATAAGCATCGATAACTGAACATTACAAGTGTTACCCACTTGCACTTGGGTTTCCCGTTATATTGTTAGTGTTGTCACGCACAGTTTGGTTTGTGCATTATGTTTATGATCCTTGAGAAAGGTCAAAGGGAAATGTTTTAAGTATGGTATACATTGTTAGACCCCATTTTTAGTTGGTAAAGCCCCCCAAATGTTGGGTTTTAGTTTTGCTGGAGATGCATATGTATAAACGCATGGTTGTGTGGGTGCATGATTGTAGACCATACATATGCTGAATATTGTCATATTTAAACTCGTCTTGACAAGCTTGCTGATTAATTTTAACAGTTTGCTGTAGTCTCTACTATATTATAAACAGTGAAATGAGAGATTTTACGCGGAACTGCTCAGTACTGTGTTCGTTGGAAGACAATATTGAACTGAAGTGAAGGTGCGCCTTCTCTTTCTTTGTATTCCAGTAGTCTTATGCAGTGCTTGTGCCTCTTGCATGACTCCTATTTTCATACACTACTGAAAGATGTTGTCTACCTCTCCGTGCTCATTTTAAGGCGTTTCTCAGTGCTTTCCTTACAGATTCCGGGAGCACTTTTGCAGCCTTAGTCATTTTTCATCTTGCTTTTTTGGTTCATTATGAATTTATGCCTTTTTTTTCCGTCATTCCTATGTTATTTGTGGATTTTTTTAATTTTTTTGGCAAATGGGGTGCTTTTTGTTGGGTACAGATGGAGTATCAACTTTGGGTGAATATAGGGGAGAGGTCAGGAGGGGAAACTATGAGGAAACTTAAGGGAAAACATACCTTCTAATCTTTTGAAGCTCACTTGTTGAATTTTTGAATTACTGAACCTATGATCTTGCACAATAAAAGGAGAGCTCTCCACCACTAGACCATCATCACCTTTGGTCTAAATTCTTTTGATTCTTTAATAAGACTGTTATAGTTTTTTCTAAGAATGCAAAAACTCTGGTCTAACCAAGCCCATAATTAGTTGTAATAATCTGAAATTGGATCCAATTCTGGATTTCGTTACATTTTCTTCTCTAGGGAATTAATATTTTTAGAATAGAATTTGATATTTTCACAAGTCCTTCGCTACCAAACGAAAGAATATATTTATGTGCACATTCAATGTTACATTTAAAAACACAAAAAGGTAAAACAGTAATAAAAAAGGAAAAAGTGTTGTGGGGAGGAATTTTTTTTCGTTGTTGCTATTATTTCACTTTTGTATGTGTTTTTGAATGTGGTACTAAATGTACACGTAGATATACTCCCAAACAAAAACAGTCCAAAAGTGGATTGAGAAATTTATTTAGAAAATTGATATTTTCACAAAATTTCAGTCACATGAGTCGAGTCTCACTTACTATTTATATGAGCAGAATTTTGCGAAAATTAAGCGGAAATATCAATTTCCTTTATTTATTATTAGCATCGCTTATAAAGAACGAAAGAACACTAGGACGAATATCTTCTTACCAAACAGTAGGAAAATGGAAATTGGAAATCTTCATTGTTATCTTAATATTTTTTTGCTTAAACAATGGCTGGCACATAAAAATTACAGCCTGTGACGGACAATGTTCAGCTGTTAAATTTTAAGTTCAATTAATATGTACAAAGTAGTACAGCATACAAATTAATCGTTACCGGTCATTGCATGCATTTTTTCCCCTTATTTTTTTCTATACCGTAGATATAATGTCGGAACCTAGCAATGTTTAAAAGATGTACAAATATACTAACCCATATTATGACCACAAATTCTCTCAATAAATAAATCATTTCAATTATATTTCTCTCTCTTTAGATCAAGTGTGAGAGGGAAAGAAATAGAGAGAGATTTCTAGCTAGGGAATAGGGATTGCATTTTTTTTAATTTCGGAAAAAATAAAAATGGGAGCATGTACTAGTGTACCTAAGGGCGTGAGAGATGAAAATGTGGCTCCGGCACCGGAGCCGCAAAAGGAGGAGACCATCGACGACAAAGAGACGACAATGGAGGGAGAAGAAAATAAGGGGAAAATTTACGACGATAAAGAGATGGATAAAAAGGTTGTTGAGGAGGAAGACAAAGCTCAATCTCTTTGATCCCTAATAAGTGAGGTTAAAAAAAAATTGGTACATGCAACATAACTTCTTAATTTCTTTAAAAAATTCTTTCTGCTTCAAATTATAAAATTATTGTTAATTTTTTAACACATATTTGATATTTTCAAAATCACAATTGAGGTGATTCATTAAAAATTAACTATGAAATAATAAATCTTATAATGAGTAGTATTTTATAAATAATTTACAATATATTGAATAAAATTAAATAATTAAATTGATGTCAATTGTAATTTTTTTAAAAATTCTTAAAGTCACTTAAAAATTTTAATAATAATCTTATAATTTATAACAATGAACTGTATAGAAATAACAATTTGGTAAACCTTTGGACTTCTCTAAACAAATATTTATAATAATCAAAATATCTATCAGGGCATAAATGAAGTATGCTTAGGGTTCTTGAAGATATAGATTGAGTAACAATCAATCATTCACGCTAGGTAAAAGTTTTAATTAGGTAAACCATTCTTTTTGCGTGAATGAATCTCATTGGGAGACAATTTTGAAGGTGCAATTACTTTTTATTTTACTTTTTTTGAAACCCCACTTTTTCGGATATGCAATATAATTTCATAATTAAATATATTATACATAAATTTTTTAATATGACATTAATTATTTGAATTTATTAATTGCACATCCTTTCCCCGACATTATTTCAAGTGTTCCCTAATTCCCTTATGGCTTGTTTGGTTGATCAAAGAATCAGCCTTTTTTTTCCCAATGCATTGAAAAATTAGAACCACCCTTAAGCTTTATTTCTTCAGATTAATAAGCATGGCCATGGAATACTTGAAGTTGAAATTTTTAATGCATGCATGGCAGAATGAAACACCAAAAGAGTCAATTAACGATGAGAAGACCACCCAAACAAAAGCAGTTCCATCGGAGCCTGTAAACGCGGAAAAGCCCAAGCCAGCCGAGCTTCCGGTTGCCGGTGGTGCGACCACACCATTTGAAGATGCCTCCAAAGATGAGGAGAAGAAAACAGACGTGGACAAGGAACAAAAATGATTGATCGAGCTAATTAATTATAACTGTAATTCATTATTGCTATGTGCACAAACGATAGAACTCAAGAAAAAAATGACACAGAAAAATGCTATTTGCACAAATGATAAGACCAGAAATGTAAGATAGATTTGTTTAAAAACTAATACTCCTTTGCATGAATAGGGATTATATTTTTTGAAGTTATTCTTTTTGAGTTGTTGTATTATAAAAAATTTAATTCGAATTATAATTGATACGTATGTACGTATATACATGTGTTAGACAGGAATTAAGAATGAACATATCTTAATTTATTCTATCTTATCGTATAAATTTTCACATTAATCACAATTTAACTTCTTCGTAAGTTTGTAGACATATAAATCATTTTTCTTTCTTTTTTAAACGTCAGAAAAATGAGTCGAATTTGGAACTAGATAAAGTAACAAAACCGATAAATATTCATAAATTTAAGGACAATTTAATTTCAAATTCAATAGACACGTATTAAGATTGTTACAAGTACAAGTCTACATACACAATATTTAAACACAAAATTAAATATTATATTTATCATAATCATTAAAAAATAAAATATGACGCGAATTTCAATACCATACTCTACTTTTTAATAATTAAAATAAATATAATATTTAAATATTATATATTTATATTTATTTTTGTTACAATTGTGTCACAACGTTAACATGTGTTAACTTCTATCACTTATTGTGCAGTCTCCCTTGCGCGTGCAACGCATGTTACAGTTGAGTCAGAGTCACAAGGTTAACATGTATTAACTTCTACAACTAATAGTGCTAGTCCCCCATGCGTGTTCAATTATCACGAGGATATGATTAAAAAAAATTATAAAATTTAAAAAGGTAAAATAAGAATATATATATATATATATATATATATATATATATATATATATATATATATATATAATTTAAAAGAATAAAATAGTGACGTAATCAAACTTGTAGGGAGAAAAAGCGAAAAATATTTTGTAACACAGCTTCAGTAGATATATCTGTCACTCCGTCTTCAAATATGTAATAGATATTTTGTGACGCAGGTTCAGCTGATATCACCCGCTCCGTCTTTCATTATGTAATAGATATTTTATAAATTAATGACAGAAAATTAATATTTTTATAAATTAATTTAATATTTTTATAAATGAATCTCATTTGATTTTTTAAAAATATTAAATTAATTTATAAAAATATTAATTTTTATATAAAAATTGATATTTTTACAAGTTAATTTAATATTTTTATAAGTGAGTCTCATTTAATCTTGTAAAAATATCAAATTAACTTGTGAAAATATCAATTTAACTTGTGAAAGTATTAATTTTCTAATAATATTATGGTGATTAAAGAATGATTACAAAAAAAGAGATAAAATAACGTGTATAATTGTAGTTGATTATAATTATTAAATTTATTCTACTAATTACACTTTAACACGTTATTTTATAAGCTACTTTTTGTAAAAATTCTTTGTGAATACAGCAATACTCTTCATAAATCTGAACATAAAATGGACAGGTCCAAAATACCTTTACTTTATAAATTTATACCTTAAAAAAAAGAGTCTAAAATACCATGCAGTTAATACATTTCTACCTAAAATGGATAAGTAAATGCCTTATATTTATAGAGTTGCTATGTATGCTGAGTTTGTAGATATCTGTCATTTACAAATGATACTTTTTAAATAATATTAATTAATTTTAAAAATTTATTATTTATATTTAGTTTGAAAAGTAAGTATCATATATTTTTAGAGTCGTAACACATACACACACACACACATATATATATATATATATATAAGTGTCCCTTTGTAAATATTATTTATTTTAGAAACTTTATTTATATTTAGTTGAAAAGTAAGTGCTTTCTATTTATGGAACTTGATATATATGTTGAGTTGGCATATATTTGTCCTATATATATAAGTGGCACATTGTAAACATCCGAGACTAAGTCATTCAAAAGAATTTTTGTAATTCAGTTGTAAAAGATCTTTATGATTTGGTTAGTAAGATCTATTTTTAGTGGATATCCTACTTGTTGAAATAAAAAAATGAACTAAGAGTGTTTTTGAATCACTTAAAATATCTTGTGTCATTTACTTTAAGCATTAACATTCTGTCATTAACTGTTATATCTGTTTGTGACTAATCTTTCCATACAATAAAGCTAGAATCAAGTTTTTATTAAATCTTTAAGGCATATTTTATTCTAATATTCCGTTATGCTAAATTAATTAAACAAATTAATTATCTGGTAATTGATCTTTTAAATAAGTTAAAAATTTCAAGGATCTATTCAACCCCATTCTAGATCTCTGTTGTGCCTCTGAAAAATAACATGAATGTTTTGTACAAATTGGTTGTAAATGATGGTGTTAACGTCTCAATTTGTTCGCTAGCCCAACTCACCAAAAATAAAGCAATATGCACAAACAACAGTCAATATTCACACCAAAATGCTTGACAACTTGGACCGTAGAGGATAAATCCAGTGTGAGAATAAATATAGGTCAAAGGCATAAACAATGGAGAGTTTGATCGCTAGAAAGTAAATAATAAAGTGATAATGTTGTGTATGTACCATTAACCTCTACTTATGACTGTATTTATAGTTACTCAGTACCTTATATCCATGCACACCCGAGACCAATTAGAAATGAAAGTCTTGATTAGAGTTCTCTAATTGATTGAGTCCATACTAGAATAAATCTCCTTATCACTTCAACATCAAGAGACCCAATCATATGTAAATTTGGGCTTTAACCATTCTATAAGATTAAGTCGTCAAAATACATTACAATGGGACAACACCAATGCTAGGTCCAAAGTACAATGTTGAGGAGACTTCAAGTTCTTTTACCTACCAGCGAGTTTCCTGCTATCTTTGCCAGTGTGCTATCAAAGTTGAATGCTGTTCCTTCGAATATCTACTAGCTTTGATAGTATACCTACCCTTTTGTAATTCTTTCGAGTGTCGAATGGTTTTTTCATACCCTTTAATCAAGTGGGAAAAAGATTCATTCATAGAGTCCGAGTTTTCCCGCCCTGTACCCGTAACAAAAGTATTTAGACCAATACCAAAATCGGGTCTCAAATATAAAAATGATATGGACCTGCATCTTTACTGAATCCTAAATAATTTTATCCCAACAGATGGTATGAATTTGAGGGTTTTGGTCACTTATCGCTTCATTTTCATCGCTGCGTTTAATGTTTCGATTATAGTCATTGTTGAAAGGTTTGTACCTATGCATTTTTCTCCCTTTGTTTATTCTTCTGTGTATACATACTTCGAGAAGGAATTAAAATTTTTACAAATAAAAATAATAGTTCTTCAAAATTTCTATCATATATTCTCTCTGTCCCAAATTAAACATTCATTTTTGATTTTTTTAGTTAAACTGATTATATTTAAAATTATTAATTAAGCATTTATAAATATATTTTTAAAATTATGATAATTGGGGTTAATAGTAATATATATTTTCTTTTGATTATAATCTCTTCACCTATATTTTGACAAAAATAGTTTTAAAAATGGTCACTTGACTTTAAAAAGTCAAAATTGGGTATTTAATTATGGTTAGAGGAAGTAAATATTAAATAGATCTCACATTCATATAATAGAGAGTTTGTGAAAATATCAAATTTTATTTATGAAAATATAAATTCTCTTCGAAAAAGATTCAATGCGATAAAAATTTGTCAATTTGTTTAATTTACAGATCATGTTATTGTGTTGAAGTACAACAAGAATCGCCATATTTTTTTTTCTAATTTATTATTAGCAATTAATTATTTAACTTTTTTTAATAAAAAAAAATAAATTTCTATTTTTCCCAAAATAGGGTTTTTATGTTATTTAATTTTTTCCCCTGTTTATAAAATTAAATTTATTAAATAGATATTTTTCTATCCTTTGAGGAAGATGAAGAAGCTATGGAAAGCAAAATCAAATTTGAAAACCAATTTCTCTTGTCAAATCTAGATGGGTTTGTTAAGGGGATAATAATGCTGCTAATTAATACTAGTACTCATTCTATCCGAATTATAGTTGTCATAGCTTTAATAGTAATAATAATAATAATCCATTACCTTATTACAGCTTTACGTGATCTTGCCTGTTGTGTTTTAACAGGTCCACAGTCATTTTATTTTGAATTCAAGAGGGTAAGAAGACAGTGACTAAAAAGAATAATTTTAGGCGCACAAATTATATAAAATAAGATTCATGTATTGTATATTAATAAAAATGTGTAAAAATAAATAATTATTAGACTCGTTTCTAATTTTATATGTATATAATTTTTTGTGTATAATTTGTTCATATAGAATTACTTGACAAAAAAGAGTCTCATTTTGATTTTGAAATAAAAAATTTTAAAAGTAAAAATAAATAAATTTAAAAGTAATGTGAATTCATTTGAGTTTGAAAGTAATAATTTTTAAAATGGTTAAATATACTTCTGTTCACCGAGGTATCATCCCTTTTATACAAGTAATCTTAATATAAAAAATTTATGATAACAGCCTCCGAGTGCATTTAAATAAACAAAAATGATCATGCGATCATAATTTTGATCGTAATACTAGCAATGTCACTAATGTGGTATAATATACGGTCTGACTGTATGAAAATCGTATAATAAATATTTATTATACAATTAATTATCAAATATAACCCAAATAAAAATTATTAACTAAATCAAACAAAATAAATAATTAAAAGTCACTAATTGATTCAAATAAAATAATTTATCAAACTAATTAAATTAAATAATATAATTAACTCAACTATTTAATCAAGTAAAAGAGTTAACCATACTAATTAACTAAATAAAATAACAAACTCCACTGATTAACTTAAATAAAATAACTACCTCAATTAATTAATTCAAATAAAATAGTTAACTAACTTTGTTAATCAATCAAAAAAAAATAATTATTTAGTTAGTTATAAAAATAAGTTAATTATTTAAATTATCAAAATATGTTATTATAATTACAATACGTTAATTATCAAAATTCGCTAAGATAATTAATTTAAATAAAATAATTATCAAACTCCACTAATTAACTTAGTTATTTTTAACGTATTTTATTGTATTTTAATAATCTTATTTGAGTTAATTATTGAATTATTTAAATTATTTTACTTGATTGATTAGTACATCCAATTATTTTATTTGAGTTAATTAATTAAAATAGTTATTTTATTTAATTTAATTAGTAAAATTAATTATTTTTTTCTAATTATTTCATTTCTAATTTCTAATTATTTCATAGGATCTCTAGCGCAAGACCTGTATGCGCAGAGCTTGGCTTTAACCTCAGCAACATTTGTCCGGTCGTTGGGAAATGATTTTTTTTTTTTGACTTAAAATTAAAATTTTAATAGATTTATAAGTAAAAGTATTCGTCATCATTTTTATTTATAAATCGGGAATTATAAGTAATAGTTGTGAATGTATACGGTTAATATTAACTTATAAGTTAAGTAAAATATAAAGATTACTAAAATGTCCTTTAGTAAAAAGATTTTTAAAAAAATAAGGGGGGCAATTTTGTCATTTCATTAGAGTTGATTAACTTAAAAAAAATGCCTTATAAGCCATTTTTTGTAAGTTCCAAAAACCTACTCACTTTTTTTATTTTTTTTTTTAACTTATAAGTTCAAAAAAAGTAATAACCGAATAATGAGTTATGAACTTATAAGTTCGTACCGAACACCCCCGTCATCAGCCACCACCAATCTCATTCCTGCAATTACCCTTGTCTTGGCCATCAGCTTCAGTTACCTCTTCTCGATCTCTCTACTATATTAGACAATCGCTCATTTTTCTATCTTCTCCCTTTTTCTTTCCCTTTCCCTTTCCCGTCATTAGCAGTATATATAGTAGTAATCAGGAGGAGGAGAGAGACGATTTTAAAGGGATCGGATCAGATCAGAGATGGCAAAGGTATATAATTATGGAGTTTTTTTGAGTTCCAGATTACGAATCATATCAGCTGGAGGTACATCTCTCAATTGCTACTACTTGAATCCTCCATTTTCCTTATTCCAACATGTTCTATTTCATACTTCTCCATCCTCAACAAGCCCTAACCCTAATCCTAAACCCCTTCCTCCTCGTAGACAACTACAGCAATTTCTCCTACAGAAATGCAGATCTGGGTTTGATAAGCCTGACGATGCTCTTCTTTTGTACGATTCAATGCTCCAAATGCGACCCCTCCCTTCTGTCATCGATTTCAATCAATTATTAGCTGCTATGGTCAAAATGAAACTTTACTCAACTGTTGTCTCTCTGTTTAAAGATATGTGCGCTTTAGGCATTCCAGTTAATGTATACACTATTACCACGGTGATAAACTGTTGTTGTCACTTGAATCATGTGGATTATGGGTTTTCTATGTTGGGTGGGATCTTCAAGCGTGGTTTTGTTCCAGATACTGTCACCTACACTACTCTGATAAGGGGGCTCCTATCAGAAAACAAGTTTCTGGAGGCAGAGGAATTATTCAAGAAGTTGTTAGGGGCGAAAGAAATTGAACCTTCTGTAGTTACATACGGGACCTTTATAAATGGTCTTGGCAAAACAGGCAACACTTCCATGGCCATTAGCTTGCTCAGAATAATGGAACAAGGAGGTTGTGAACCTGATAATGTGGTTTATAGCACCATCATTGACAGTTTATGCAAGGATAAACTAGTAGATGATGCTTTGGATCTTTTGTATGAAATGATTAAGAAAGGCATACCACCGAGTGTTATAACTTACAATTCATTACTTCAGGGTTTATGCAACTTGGGTCGATGGGGAGAGACTAAGCAAATATTAAGTGAGATGGACTGTGGAAAAGTTTCTCCGAACGTGATTACCTTCACTATATTGGTAGATTCATATTGCAAGGAAGGGAAGGTAAAAGATGCAGAAAATGTGTTTGAAAAAATGATTCAAAGAGGTGTGAATCCTGACGTTGTCACCTACAGTGCGCTCATGGATGGGTACTGTTTGCGAGGCGAAATGGATCGAGCATGGACAGTGTTAAGTACCATGATGAACAAGGGGATAGTGCCCGATGTTTATAGCTATTCCATTTTGATAAATGGATATTGCAAGAAGCTGGAAGTAGACAAAGCTATGGATCTCTTCCGACATATGCACCGTGAAGGTTTGAGACCCACAATTGTAACTTATAACACTATTTTGCAAGGGCTATTTAAGAAGGGCAAATGTGCTGCAGCACAAATGTTTTTTTATGAGATGCAAGCTCAAGGCCATAGACCAGATATTTTGACATGCTGTATCTTGTTAGAAGGCCTTTGCAAGAACCGGTATATTGATGAAGCGTTGTCCTTGTTTCACGAAATGGAATGTAATGGTTTAATTCCTAATATTTGTATTTACAGTATCCTCATTAATGGACTTTGCAAAGATGGAAAGCTAGATATGGCAAGAAACCTTTTTGATAGCCTTTCTTCAAAAGGGGTGCAGCCAGATCTAAAGACATACACAATGATGATCCGAGCACTTTGTCAAGCAGGATTATTGGAGAAAGCAAATGAGCTACTTGTGGAAATGGAAGCTAATGATTGTTTGCCAAATGATGTCACTTACAATACTATTATCCGCGGATGTTTTCAAAATAAGAAGTATGATGAAGCAAGTGCATTAATTGAAAAAATGGTTGGCATGGGCTTCTCTGCAGATGCATCTACCACCTCCATGTTAGTGGATCTACTCTTAACAAAAGAACAGGATCCAACTCTCCTTGCTATGCGTAAGAAGTTCTTGCCATTAGGTGGTTGACTTACATCATTAGGTCTATGAATTACTATGCTTGCTCCGGGACATATACCAGATTTCAATGGTTTTCATAATCTTCTTTGTAAATTGATAAAATCAGAAAATTAAATTGGGCGCTAGAGGAGAAAGTAAAGTCTCTGTACATAGAGAACCAGATATGGAGAGATTTGGCTCAAACAAATGAGGCCGATGCAGAGTCTTGTTGTGGCAGCAATTACAACGAAGACGATGGGAGAACGGAGGAGAGGGAAAAGTTGAAAACAATTTCCCCTGGAGGTATGATTGATGACAAATCAAAAGTTGAAAACAATTTCCCATAGTTGTTCAAGCCGGAGAATCTTTGGGAACAAAATCACCAATATACACAAGGTTTTGTGAAAATGATTTCTCATGGAGGTATGATTGATGACAAATCAACTGTTGCATCTACTGAGTTGAATAATGATTTTTATCTATCTAGCTGAAAATGCATTACCGGTTTATCTGCCAAATTAGGATTTTACCATTTAGTTCTAAAATGTTGAATTGTCCGCTGGGTTAATGTTAATTTTTATTTATTGGGTATTATGATACATTTAGTGATCTTGGGCATAGAGTAAGCAACTCGTGGAGTTGTAAGTAATGTATGTGTTTGCTCTGCCCCCCTGCTTAATTTGAACTGGATGTAGCAATTTGATTAATTTGAAAAGTACTTGGGTGAATAGTCCTGCAGTTTGACCTTCAAGTAATTTTTGACGTGATGTAGTTTCTATTACTCTTTATACACCTTATGTTGGTAATATCTGACAGTGTTGACACTTAAAAGTTACCTTCTTCGAATATCTCATTTATGATAGGGGTAGTGTTGATGTCTTTCGTTTCATTTAGTAATTATTACATGGGTATATTTTTGTAATTATCAAGTACTTAAAGTTGAAACTGTTCAAGTGTCCTTTGCCAATATCTATGATCTTCCATTCATATGATTTCATTTTTCTAACAAGGGTCTATTGAATTGTGTAATTTTCTTATTTCGCTTTCTTGAGTCATTGCACCATTTCTCTTTGTACTTTATTTTCTTTCAAATTTTTCGTTTGACCAGCACATGTAAATGTATTCTATGGATTGCATCTATCAAACATCACAGCTTTCAAGTTTTTGTTTAGTCTGATCAGTATGTGGACAACATTTTACTAAGAAATGGACTGCATTGATCATTGGTTAATAGTTGGATTTTTATACTTCTATTAGTTGCATTGTGTACATTTATTACTTCATACATTTTCTTTGTCTCTGTCATAAACTTATGTTTCACTGTGTTCATTTAGGCACCTACAAGAAAAATAGAGTTTTTATCTGTTACTCATAGTACTGGAGCATCTGCGAGTCTGAGTAATTTGCATTATTAGTGATGAGATCTGTTAGCAAACTGGCCCATGACAGTAACCCTCCTAGTTTGCCGTTCTGTTTATTGCTTTAAAATATGTTTGGCCATGTAGGATCCGGTTCTGAATTTGTGGAGGTCCAGTGTTGTGTGCCTTTTGTATCTGTGCCACCAAACCTGTTTATCTGCTCCTTAATCACAAAATAGAAGCAAGTTAGTCTCAATTATTAAAATTGAGTGGGTTTGCTTCAGTTCTTAGGTTTTAGGGACCACCACTTACTTTGGTCAATAAAATCTGGATTATCCACAATTTATGCTGTGAAAACTTCTGCTTGATTTCTTTCTTCTGTTACCTGTTCATTTTTTTAGTGTCTGATGAATGAGGGAATTGTATTAAATACTGACTGTGTCCTGTTTTTATCTTGCAGAAAACGTATTCAATCTTTGCAATTTCCCTAACCTAGCAGGGTTGAAATATAAGCAATTACGGCGTGGATTTCAAGAGGTAACAGTTTATACTATTTGTTGATCTGGGTATAAAAAGAAGAACATGAAGGAAGTTGGAGTCTGCCTACTTTGCTGACTTCTCTAATATATCACTAGCAATAAAACCTTTAAAAAATTTTTTGATAGGAAGCAATAGAACCTTTGAATATAGATTACCCATCATCTACAACTCAATCAATCCCTGGCCCTTTAGTATGAAGTTTAGGCTTGTAACGTTACCTCATTCATTTCTGCATTTTATCATCTCACCATATGCCATATAGCTTCACTCCTCAAAATCAGAAAATTTAATACTTGGAAATAGCTTCTTTGTTATGGTGGTTTTCTGCCCAATTCGCATATGTAGATCAGTAAATGCAATCTTAAGGTTATCAGATGGTATAAGCTCCTAATTAAAGGTATGATATGCGACAGCACATGAACGGACCACCCGAACAAAGAAAGCATCATTTACCTAAGTCATAGAGTAAGTATACACATTTTCGCAAGTCTCTAGTTAGTTTTGTGGATTGTTCTACTTACTAATATCAGCCATCAAGAACAACCAAAAACCTAAACTCAATACGCCGCAAGCAATAATACAATCTATTGGTACTTTAGAACTGCCGACTCACAGCTGTACACATGAAACATCAGAAAACTTAGCTGGTGATCTGGGCTGTTTCTCTCTCAACGATGAAGCTTAATACCCATCATCTCACTGGCCGACCTTGATTTCCACATTAAAAAATTTGTCATGGTTTACTTAAAAATAAAAAAGTCGTCATGGTGACCAAAACTAGCCCTCGTGTGCAGTCCAGACCAGTTAATAGAAACCAAGAAAGATTAAAATGCCATAGAAATCGCAAAATCATACATAATTATCAAACAGCCATGTGATGCAAATCTTGGTATTACCCAAAAAACACTAAAGTCCGTCACCAAGTAAGTGACACATCAAAGAAATAAAACCAGACCCATGGCGGGCCTACCATTGTCTGTACAAATGTACGAACTAACCCATAAAGGTCTGTACTACTTAATCCATGTTTTGTTTCTCTGGCATTTAATCATAAGAAAGCTACTTTGCCAAGTGTTTTCAAAGCTGAATAAAGTAGAAGACTGGAAAGATGAGAGGCTGCTGACTAGGATAACTATCTGATGTATACATAATTAAATTAGTAATATACATTGTGAAACAAAAGTGCTTCTATCTGAATGCTACAAATAACATTCTTGACGCTAATCCAGTATTGCTGTTATATCCTCTAATGTCGTGGCTCTGTTTTTTCTTTTTGTCTTCTATGGTTATCTTTCAGGCAGTTGTTTGTGGTCTATTTTGAAGAGGAAAGATATAATGAAGTCTAGAGCAAGCTGACAAAGTATGTAAGCAATTTACATACATTATTATTGGTGGTTATATTCAAAATCATTGGACTTTATGCAGAACTGATGATTCACCAGGTCTGCTTATCAAAAATAACTTTCCGTTGGAATGTTTCCTCATCAAACGAATTAAATGATATAACACGATACCGTAACAAAGAAACTTGATACCGTAAATGGTATAAGATAAAGAGAGCTAAATGGTCCAAGTTCTTCCTTGAACCATGGCCGAGAGTATTCGAATTTCGGGGCCTATATTTTTGTGCATTTTTCACATTTATTAATAGACGCAGAAAATATAACAGCTAAAGCAGAAACAATGAAATGAAAGATAACACATTTCCTGAATTTTGCTCAGCTCTATGCTCTTCACATAGAAAGAAAGTTTTGTGAAGACCTGTTCTGTTCATCGCTTCTCTTACATTTGATTATTATTTTTTCTCACAGAAATTTCACATATCTCCTAAAGTGAGTCTGCATCATTATTTTCTCTTTTCCCTTGTAAAAATCTCGTCCCATAAAGGAGCAGTTACAAAAGAACATAATTTGAAAACCACCACAGTATACTATCTTAGAATCAACTCAATATTTTCTTCGAAAGTTCATGCTTTTTTCTTTAATTTTCTGTGTAGTGAGCACCCCAACATCAAAGGATTCGAATGTTTATTTGCTGTAAATGGCTTCTCCCGGCTTCGACTTCAGATTGGTTTTCCCCCTGTTTTACTGGTAAGGGTGAAGTTCCATATTGCTTTTGTATTTGTTGAAAAAACAATGACAAGATAACAAACGTTCCATCATTGCCTTTATTGCAGGTCAAAGAACCCAAAATATTTATCCATGGGAATATCATAAAGAAGGAAGTTGCTCGTACAAGCTGGCCATGTTGCTCATGATTAGTTGATAAAAGGTCTGTGCCTAAAACTTTTTCAATAAACTTTCCACGCTGATTAATTGTGTCGGTAATAATAAACTTTCAAAGGCAGTATGCCCACATATCAAAATTTCAATGCAAATAATACAGGGATTGGTAAATTTAAAGGCATGATACTAAATACGTGTTTGAGAGAGAGAGAAAGGGATAGATAGATAGAGATGTGTGTCTCTCTCAATACAATACTATTGTGCTTTTGTTTTACAGACTGTTTATGTTTTCATATTTCTCTATAGTTTTGTTTCTGGATTTTGTTTGTCTATGATTTTAACTCATTGTGCTTTTGTTTTGTTTTCATGAAATAGGGGATTTAACAGGTTCATTCCTTTTCTTGGCACCAACGTAAGCATCCATCTCTCAAGACTTGTTATGTATATGTATACTTTGTCAAGGTGTTATGCTCTGGGGCTCCTTAATCTGGATTTTTATATGAATTGGACAAAATCCACGAATAATCTTCTTGCATTTTCACCCTCTGTTAACAATGGTTTCGCAAGTAAGCATTGATGCAGAACAGCAGAAAGTCAATGATCAAACTATGATTTACTGATTTGTGTTTACAAGCTTATATTATTTCTTCATAAATTTTTGCTCGTGTTCTTATTGTGGATAATTAAAATGTTTGAGATTGTTTAGAATATTATATAGACTTACTTTTATTTATGTTTGTATTGTAGTGAGAATTTACTATCGGAGTTTATGCTAAAAAGATAGATGATTGTTATCGATCTAGGAACAAAGATTCGAAATGGTTTTAGAAACCGTTTCGGTAATATCTTATCATTTACTAAATTAATTTAAATTAATTATGATTGTCATATTTTAGGGGATGAAATATTTAAAATGATATAATAATATTTTTTATGTTTTATTTTATATTGTATTAGGGATAACCCGTACCCGAAGGCACGGTCTAACTAATACAACAGTTGAGTACTGTATTCAATATTTTTAAATTGCAAAATCTAAAACTGTTATAATAATAATAATTATTATTATTATTATTATTACTATTACTATAATAATAATAATTATTATAATAATAATTATTTCTATTATTATTATTATTATTATTATTATTATTATTATTATTAGTATTAGTAGTAGTAGTAGTAGTATTAGTATTAGTATTAGTATTAGTATTATTTAGGAGAGAAATGTGAGTGGATAGCTTTATGAAAAAAAAAATGTTGAATTAGGGAGGAAAATGAGTAATAGATTAGTGACCATTAGATGTTGAAGTTTTAAATAATTTTAGACTGTTGGATGTTGAAGCCTAAATTAATTTGAGGCTGTTGGAAGTAGATATTTTGGAATTTGAGCCACTCTGTTTTATTATATAGATTGTGTTTGTTAAATAAATATGTTCATTATTAATTAATATTTTTTTGAAATCTAAAAAAGCTATAGCGATGGTCATCGATCGTAGCTATAGCGTTTTAAAAAACCAAAGCTTATACCAATGGTTAAGACCGTTGTTACAAACATCTATAGCGGTAATGATTGTAGCGAAATAACTTCCGGTGACCGTTAGTAAAGAGTAAAAATACAGTTTTGTCATGATCTTTAGCTACAGTTGCGACCGCGGTAAAGACCTCAAAGATCGCAGCTAAAGACTTTAGTCACGAGACTTATGACGAGAGTCGATGACTGTCGATAATACTTATAGCTACGGTCATAAGCCGGTTACGGTCAATGACCCTTGCTATAAGCTTGGTTTTTAGTAGTGTTACCACTAATGTATAAATCTTTCTTATAATTTTTCTTATGGTTTAATTCTAACCAAAGGAAAAATTGTAATAAAAAAAATACTTCTACCAACTTTTTTCTCTCTCGTCAACAACTCCAACAAAAAATCATTTAATGTATCAATAGGTCCCGACAAGTACAAATGTACACTAACATTATTAGCTAAGGTCATCTTCTCAGTAAGTCAATGTTCATATTTCCAATGAAAGAAGGATAAATTTATAAAAATTGGTGATAAAATATATTTTAATTATTAAAAAATAAAATTTAACATATGTCAAATTTTATATTTTAATTATTAAAATAAATATAATATTTAATTTTGTTATCCATTTATATATATATAATATTGTCCCTTACGATGTACACAATCCTGCAAAGCTGTTGGGGACATTAATGGGCCAAGTTGGGGCGATGGTCCTCACGTTTTGCAAAGGGCCAGATATCAACACGTGGACAACCCACATTGACCTTCTCAAAGTTGCGGCAACATCGCGCTTGGACACGTGGTAGGCCCCACCCCTATAAGGTATTGGGTGTTTGGCAGTTGTGTTTGTTATGCACTCTGGCTCAGTCAGCCATTCTTCAGGCACTTAAAAGCTCCCTCGTAAGTAATTAATAGGAAACCCATATTTCTATGGATGTTTTTTTTTTCCCATAAATATAAGATGAATCTTATTTTTACGTAAAAAATAATTATTTAAAAATATTAAAAACACAAAAATAATAGTCTCTTAATTATCACTTCCTTTAATTGGTCCCACAATTTAATTTTTTGGGTTATATACAGTGTTTATATAAGTAAATTAGGGAAATTAATTTGTCATATATTATATATACTGTTTGCTCTATCTATTATACAAAACAGAGCAGAGAGAGAAAAAACACTTCTCCATCAAACGGTCCAGAATCACTTGTGGCTTCAACATCAGACGGAGGAAAATCACTTTCAACTCAGCAGTCCAATTCAAAATTCAAAAGGAACAGAACGCAACACTCAGCCTAATTGAAAGAACCAAAAACCCTCTCCCACCTCTCACTCAAAGGTAGCATAGCAGGGGACATTCTCTCTCTTCAGTCCGCATGTTCTAATCGATTAGAGCTTGGGATTCAGTCGGCACGTTCCGCCGGAAAAAGTGGTGGAGCTCTTGAAGTCCAACAGCATCACTAAAGTCAAGCTATTCGATGCCGACCCTCAAGTCCTCCAATCTCTCTCCGGTTCCCAATTCGATGCTCCATAACTTCAAGTCTTCCTTCAAGGCCGCCCAGAATTGGGTCCATGATAATCTCACCCGATACGTTTCTGAAGGAACCGGTCGAGTCCGAATGGAGTATGTTAATCTTCGCCTCTTTTTATATGTACGTTGTTGAAAACCTATGTTTATTTTGTTTTATAGCTTGGCTCTGGGATTTCTTTGTTCATAGCTACCAATATATGGTAAAATATTGCTACTTTTTCCAATTGTTTTCTCGAATACTAATTTATCTTGCAGTGAAAGCATTATATGGAAAGCATTTAGCCCCACAACTATCAACAGTGGGCGTGGTGCTGATTTTGAAGGTGCTACCGTTTTGATCTTCCTTATTGTAATTTATTTCCAAGGCTCCTACCCAATAAAGCTATTCTACACTTCCAACATGCCTATCATTCTTCAGCCTGCGACTGTTTAATACCTTTTTTAATTTTATTTACAGTTGCTATATAGGAAGTACAGTGGAAATTTTGTTGGGCAAGTAGCAAGAATCTGAATATTCAGGCCAATCTGTCCCGGTTGGTGGTCTTGCTATGTGACGACACCATCAAGGTATTAAAGCTCTTTCTTCTTCCTTCCATTTAGTAATTCCATTTAGTACTTGCAATCTTTTTCCCTTCTTCCCCACCCCCTGGATGCAGGCGTGGCTTGTGACCATTGCTTTGGATATCTGTAAGGTTGGTCAATTCACTTTTACTTCTGTGCGGGTTTGAAATATTCCTTTATGGTTATTATCATATTTATTTATATTTTCCTGCCATGATCATTTGTCAGGCTTTTGATCTTTTGGAAATGCTGAAGAAAGAGGAAGGAATGCTCTCTGCTATAAAGGAAAAGCAATTACAGGTACTGGTCCTCCTTTTCCTTTTTTTCTTTAACTGGTGCTACTTTGTGTTGATTTTCAACTTTTTATTTGTATGTGTATTAGAAATTTTCATTTATATGGGCTAAATATGTCTGTACACATTTTTTTGCATGTATAATTTTTTTCTAGGAATTTCCTATGTTTATGGATTATACATACTTGTATTCATCTCAATTCAGTCAAAAAACTGGTAATAGTGATTTTAGTCAAAACTTTTTGGTAGCCTTCCTGAATTCACCACTTTCTCAAATTTGCTCTTTTCGAAAGCAGCCTGCAAAACAAAATTTATGGTTTTGAACAAGTAAGCATCAATTGTGAAAAGTTATGCTTTCAGTTATATTGCACTCCCTCTGTCCTTATAAAAAGTTATGCTTTCTATATATATATTATTTTTAGGAAGGAGGGAGTATTCTAAGTCCTCTCTCCTTTTTACTTCTTTTATTGCATTAATGTGAAGAAGAGTAAGGGCAGGTAGGGGCTGAAGTATGCTAAAAGAACGACGACTAAATGTCATGTTAACTGTATAGTATGTATAGATCCTTGTGTAAATATCATTAATAGTCCTAATTTCTTATGTTGATTAAGCCATCCCTAATGTTTGGAGCTCATAATTGGGTCAGATAGTCTTGATACTTTTTTTCTTCTATAATCTAATTTTTTTCTAACGCTTCTAATTCCATTATATGGCTGCCAATCCTTTCCATGCTCTTTTCTATATAGTGTTCATGTTATCAGCTTGTGCACTGTTCTCTACAACTTGGATTGAAGTTCCTGGATCTTCTGCCAGAGATGTGGCTAAGCAACTTAAGGTATGCTTTGATGGAACTCTATTTTGACAGTTTTATAATATTTTCTGTTGTGGTTGCTGACTTTGGTTCTCTCGCTCTATAAATTGTTACTCTTCAACTATTTTAGATGTTAGTAATACAAATTTCTTCAAGAGAGAAAGGCTTTAAAATTAGCTTATTTGGATACATTAATCGGTGCACTTCAGGGGTTCTTGTGAATTCTTGACTACACTGTTTTTTTCCTTAGAAATGGAGCTTATATATGTATATTGGTGTGCAAGTGTAACTTTGTATTTATATATTATATTTTATATTTTTACATTTTGAAGCATTTCACTTGTATATTAGCACAGGGAATGAGGGAATTGATATGGATTTCACTTGCCCATGAAGTTACAACAGAGTGAGTTTATAAAACTCCTCGAGACCAAATGAATAATTGTTCTCCCCTTGAACACAAACCTGTCAAGTATTTCTAATCCACCAAATGATATGAATTCGTGTACTATCGATGGCAAGCATACCTGTTAAGGAGAGACACCAAAAGAAATATTAGTATTTTTAAAATTTTCAAATGGACACAGCAAAAAAGCTTATTATATGACCAGCAAAAAAGCTTATTATATGGAAATGCAAAAGAATGGAAGGTTTTTCTCAAGGAGGTTCAAGAGTGCTTCACCTTTAAAGGGTTTAATGATCTCATACGAAAGCAAAGAAACCAATATTACATACGAAAGCAAAAGAAAACTTGATTACTTGATTACCTTTGCAAACCAATTACTTTTTGATGTAGAAGAAATTTAGAGGATTAATTATATTCGCTCCTCATCTGATATGGTCCAGTTTTTAGTTTCACAAGCCATTTTCATTTACCTTAAATTGTGAAACTAATATCCCCTTGGTGATTGGTAAGGTGAAACTGTTACAATTTTGTCCAAAATTGAAGACTTGTGAATCAAGGAGAAAGTCATTTGGGGTGGGGGGACATCAATTTTACCTTTTCATTTGGCAAAAAATTGCTTTTGTACGACGATAACATAAAATTGTTGTTTTCCCCTCATGAATCTCTACTCGACTATCTCTATTTCTTCTTTCTTGTGTTATTAAATCTTTCTGTATTCTCCTCTTTGGCCTGCACAGCTCCACTGCATCCTACAACTTTCTCCTCATCAAAGTTCCAATATACTCTAGATCATGGTTTTTAGATTTTTGTTTTGTTTTGTTACATGATTTGTGAATTGTTACAACTATTTATTCAAATCACAAAAATACTGTATTAATTTATTTCTACTGGAAATTGTCTATATGATTTTTTTTTGGTATAGATAGAAAGTTAATTTTATTTGAACGGAGGGAGTGTAAAACATTCGAGGTGAGAGTCACACCAAATACAGATAGAGTAAAATACAAAGTCTTCAATAAAGTGCGACATGAATAGCCAAAAAAGGTAATCCTAGAAAAGCCCCTACTGCCAAATCCCAAAAAGATGTGAGGAAGGAAGCCTAAAAAAAGAAATGCATAACATGCTCACTAGAAACTATGGTAAATATATATGTATTCGATGTTCCATTTTGATGCACTAACATGGATACATGGCAGGTTTGCCTTTTTGCATTTATTTTTTTCCTTAAAATCCAAATATCTTTTTTTAAGAAAAGTTTACATGTTTCCTTTTCCTGTCGGAACTAAACTGTAGAGTTATCTATATGTAGCCTATGTTGGATGTGCCAATATATGGAAGAATTGCAACGCTTGAACTTTTCCGCCCTCATGTGAGTACACACCTCATTGTAACCTTTTGATCTCATTAATTTTATTTAAGGTACATCTTAAGTTATCTTGTACATTGTGTTGATGTCTTTTCTGACAGGGTTAAACACAAGATCTTCTGTTCATTGCTACAAAATGATATAAATTCAGTGTTCTTCAATGGGATCCAGAGGCAACTGAGGTTATTACAACGTTTAAGATTTTACTTCAGACGCTAAATTTTAGTTTACTTTTCATTGGGTTCATAAAATCAACTAAAAGGTGTGTTCTTGTATGCTAATGGATCTTTCCTATTATGTTGGACACGCCTAAACACTTAATAACTCATATATTAGTAGAACCAAAAATGCCGACCGTGTCCTTACTGTGTATTGATTGAATACTTAATAGTTGTCATCGTTTGAATGGTTTCTTTTTATTTCCACTTGGATGGATTGGATTCCTTCTACTATGGTAAATATATATGTATCCTTACTCTTTAATATATATGGCACGGATTTTATTTCCACTTGGATGGATTTTTCCTATTATGATCGTGTATGTATTAATTATTACAAAGAGTCTTAAGGTAAATGGTTATGATTATTTTGGGTATGGAATGATGGTTGTTTTGGTGATTTGGATATTTATTGATGATGGTACATTTTTGTACACATGTTTATATTTTTCTGGATATCTATTTTTAAAGGAAATTTTGCAGAAATTTTTTGAAATTAGTTACAACTAGCTTGATGTTTTGGTGGTTGGATATGTCTTTAAGTAATGTATTACTTTTCGAATTTTAATCTAATTTTTCGTTTCACCGTGCCTTCAGGCACGGGCAATGACTAGTCAACTATATAATTAAAAACACAAATTTAATTTAATTTCACCAATTCTTGATTTAGTTTTTCTATTTATATAACTATAAGTAATATCCAAATTTATATCAATTAAATATTATTATCCAAATTAAAAAATATTTTTGTCTCTAATAGGAATAAAAAAAGGAAAAATCTTTTTTTTTTACATTCAAATTAGTATAAGTATTATACAAATTGATAATAATTAAATATATATTATCCAAATTTGTAAAATATACAAAAGAAGCTCAACCAATCTAGATCTAATAGAAAAAAGTAACTTTTAAAAAAATATTTATTTGTGTTTTTTCCAATTTAATTACAAAAATGTTATCACAATTTTATGTAATTAATTAAGATAATATAACATATTATATAATATATTACCTAAATTTATTAAAATTTGAAATTATACCAAATCACATGATAAATTGTACTAATAATATATGTGAATATTTTATAATACAAAATTCTTATCACAATTTATGTAATTAATTAAGACAATATAACACATTATACTAAGTTATTACTTAAATTTATTAAAACTTGAAATTATACCAAATCACATGATAAATTATATTTATAATATATGTGAATAATTTTAAAATATACCAACTATAAAATTAGTTGAAAACTTATAGTGAATTTATTACTAACTAATTGTTATAATTAAATTAAAACTTATTTGAGCTTGAGTTTCATATTTCCATTAGAATTTCAAGTAAATTTAGTCAATATAAATAATAATATAGAATTTTATTACAAACTTAAATAAAATTAAGATAATTATTTTCTCATAATTATAAAAAAAAAAATATGCACTCCATAATTCAAATATTTAGCTTAATAATTGATCAAAATAACCAATAATACATAATTCAATATTTATTATTTAAATAAATGTTAAATAATCTACTAGCTATAATTATCTTCTTAAAATCTTAATTTATATTTATTTATTTAATAATATAATAAATCATTACTTATACTATTCATGCTTCGCACGGGGTTGATGAGTTTGTATATAAAATATTAGAAAAAAATGGGGAAGCTCAATAGGTATTTAAGTATATTCTACTATAATAATAAGTGCAATAAAGGTCAAAAGAGAGATTATTTCTTCTATTGCTTTTTTAATTAGTATTTTAGAAGGAAGCACATGTATTAAGAAATATAATTAATACTTTGCTTAATTGCTTAAATTGGGTATAAATATTTATATTAAATTTCTAAAATTTATTGAAAAGATTACAAATAAATAAATTAGTATTTAGTGTTTAAGGATAATATGAAAAAATAAGTTATTAATTTTTTTTCTTGAAATATATTATAAAGAGAGTGAAAATAAACGGAGAGATTAAAAGGTAGGAAATAAGAAAGAGACTGTATAATAAGTGTAACAAATGCTTAAAAAAATATAATAACAATTAACATTATAAGGTTAAAATAAAAATTAATTACGACATTTTTTATGAAATAGAGAGAATAATTTAGTAGAACTAATTTAAAAATTTATTCATTATTTTGGTCAAGCAAAGATGATTGAACGATATCCTTGTCCCTACTCCAGTACGACCCTAATGGTTACAATGGGGTCAATTCAAATCATAGCATTTGCCTTTTGTCTGGAGAGAGATTGGAGCCAATGGAAGCAAGGATAGAACATTAGACTCCTCACCGTTGCTTTCTCCGTAATATTTATTTCTTATATAAACTCCATAAATTCAATAAGCGGTATAATTCTTAAACGGTCATAATAACACAGGCATTTTGCAAGGGCAAAAGAAAAAAATTACTAATTTTGAATTGTCAGAAAGACAATGTTTCCTCCGCACCATTATTTTGCGATAATTAAGTTATTCCTTAACACTATGTAATAATAAATTAGAGAGGTCCGTCAAATCTTGTAATAGACGGTGTAAAATAGACAGTGTAAAATATGTAGTCCTTTAAAATATTGTAGCCAACATTTGCTATAGATCAACTCGATATATATATTGCAAAAATTCTTGATTAATTTTTGTTCTTTATTTTTATTTTTTTGCGCATAATGTATAGGGAGTTTTGGCTTCTGGAGTGATGTTTACATTAGTTGCATGGTGTGTGCAAATGGTCCGTTATTTGTTACACTTGGGAAGGTACACATTCAAATTCTTTTTTTAAAAAAAAAATAGTGGAAATTTTCATTGTTAATATTGAGTAGTGCATGTTAATTAATTTGATGATTAATGTACTTTTAAAAATATATATATCTTTATGACAGTGTGCTTGGAGCAGTATTGATAGTGTGTGGATTATATGCAGTACTATGGGGAAAAGACAGAGAATTAAAGAGGATTCTTCAGTTGATGCCGAAAAAGAGAGTTGAACCGATAGAGATTGTTATAACTTCAAAGTAATAAGAGTGGCAGTGATCATAGTACTTATAGGCTATAACATACATGAGGTTACTTCAAATCGTTTATCAATGGCGGATATTGAAGAAGTAGATAAAGATCGGTCGATTATGGATAAAGGAGAGGAAGACAGGGATTTGAAAACTCAAACATAGGCTATTTTTGTTTGCAATGATTATAATCTCGGAATTATAATCTCAATACATAAATTATAATCTCAATGTTAAGTTTATTTGTAAGAATTACACTTGTGATAAGACTATTTATCCTATCTTTGTCATGTTGTTTTTAAATTTGAACTTGGGACTATTAGTCCATGAATTATAAAATGACTTGATATGGAGGACTATTTAATACCATGTTCGACCAGGGATTATAATTCCAAGACTATTAAGTTATTTTATAATTCATGGACTAATAGTCTCAAGTCCAAATTAAAATATATATATATATATATATATATATATATATATATATATATATATTTTAATAGTTTTATCTTAAATGTAATCCTTACAAACAAATATAATCTTGAAATTATAATTCATGCTTTAGGATTATAATCTGAGGATTATAATCTTTGCAAACAAACGTAGCCTAGGCGATTAAAAAAGGAAGGGGGGGGGGGGGGGGAAATTGAAAAAAAATAAATTATTTTTTAAGCTCAGGAGGTACTTGGATATTGTAATTGGATAGTATTGGTAGGAGGTTTTTTACCATATTCCAATTGCCCACAAGTGTTATGGGTAGTTTTGCTAGTAAGAGAAGTGGCTCTTTTGGAAATTGTTATGCTTATTAACATAATACCTATATTGTTAATTCTAATGATAACTTCTTTATCTATTGTTGATTTAAAAATAACTTGCTTATTAAAAACTTTAAATTCTCATTATATCAAAAGATCGAATAAGTTACGATGAAATTATGGTGATAGTTATTATAATCATACACAGCTAAGAGACGAGTATCGGGGTTCAAAACTGGCAACGAAGCTGTTTAAGTTGGGAAATGTGTCGGGGCTTAGGCTCACTGAAAGTAGGCGGCTTAGTTGACGCAAATTCATTAAGGGACGGGAGCAAGGGACTATTATTCACTACATTAAATTATTATATATAAATAGAAACCATGAATCCAAGTAAATCTACTTAATTGATCATACAAAACTATCTAGTACAAGAGAAAAAGAAAACAAACTGAGAATTTGATGGAGAAGAAACTAGTGACTGATAGATGCTTTTGTGTTGGCTATGTTAGTACTCTATAGGTTCCAAGACAAATGTGGTTGAATGAAGGCCCGGAATGCGTAGACGCTTGTTCTACTGGCTGTGTTAATAGTGATGGTAAGTCAAGAAATTGTTATTTTCACAAAAATCGAAAAGAAAAGAAAAGATCATTTCATAAGGTTTTCCTGACATGAAAGTGAGTCCTATTTAATATTCATAGGTGGAGAGTGTTGAATTATTAATTTTACTTGTCAAAATATCAATTCTTTAAGACAGATAGTGTCCTTTTCTAATTTCTTTTTATCTTCTACGCCATGTTAGGTGCTTTATTTGTAGTGCATTTACACTGGATGGCCTGATATTATATATGGAACCTTTCTAAGTTTAGATTTTAGGGTTTGTTTGTGAGTTTCAATTTGAAAGAAGAATTTTCCCTTCTCATCCCATCCCTTCCCTTTCTCCCAAATTACAACTCATAAACTGGCCATAATTAGAGTATTTATAAATCTCTAAATTTGATGTGTTTGGTTTGTACAGGAATTAAAATGCTTCATATAATGGCTCGATATAAATAATCGACACACATTACAAGAAAATAGGATATTAGCGACAAAAAACATCAGTGACCGCCACCATCGTCGCTAATGGACCCATCAACGACCGCAATTCAAATTGGTCGCTATTAGTATTAGCGATCGACATTTCATCGTTGGTCGATCGCTATTAAGAAAATTTCGTCCAAAATTTTTTCGCGAATATTTGTGCGAAAATTTTCTGCCACCATGCCAAATCGACGACCGCAATTTGGTCCTAATATTAATGCCACGTCAACTATATCAGCGACCAATTTCGGTCATTGATAGCGTGCACTTATGAGATTAGTCTAACAGTATCAACAATCGACATCGGTCGCTAATGAGATTAAAATATTTCAAAAGCAAAAAGGCAGATCGCTGTAGAAAAGAAAGAAGAAGAGAAGAAGAAAGAAAGGGAGAAAGAGACCGCAATCGGTTGCTGATAATCGGTCGTAGATGGTTTTTTTTTTTTTTTTTTTGTAGTGACAATGTATGCATGCATGTTGTTACTCGAGTCAGAAATAATAAAAATTGAAAAGTAGAGAATGAATTTGAGAGTGGGTAGTGACAATGTTTCAACTAATCGTGTATGAAATGCAAAGTCAAGAATGATAGCTTTTTGTCTATTGATTAAAACTGAATTCTAATGATGCCGACATTCAGTAAGTTCAGACAATTAATGCATACAAGTTTGATAACTCGTGCAATGAACGAGCTAAGAAAATTTTTCTTTAAAAAATTTATTTATATATAGTTATAGTATTTTATAATATTTTCTTACACCGACGACATGACTTGCTTGCTTGGCTATTTTTTGTTCCTAACCACCTGCTTTATTCCATAGGGTTCTATATTAGTCCTTACATTTTCATTGAAATAAATAGTTGTAGACTAATACTAATATACACATTACATAAAATATCAACATACAACCCTATTTCACGCCCAAAAAAATGAAGTTGTCTAGCTGGCTAACTTGCTAAGCCAATTAACTAATTAACTTTGCGATTTTATACAAACTAATATACAAATAAATATACAATAAACCTAAATGGTAGCCCACAATAAAAGAATTTTTTTTATGTACTTTACCTTCTCTCTTATACTAAACACAACAATACACACATGTCCCTAATTTCATACCATCTATTGCTTATCTTTTCTATGAAGTTTTATTGAATGAGTTTTCAAACTTTAAATATGCTAACCAAAATTCATTATCAAAACTCATTAATAAATAAGGATAAGGTAGATAATTTATTTGAATAACGAATGAGCAGTAAAAAAAAACCAAATTCGCAATTCTGACCATAACTTCCATGATTTCTTCGACGATTATTTCCACGATGACGAAATCTTCTAAATATTTCTTCTTTTTCTTTTTATTTCTTCTTCTTATTCTTTTCTCTCTTTTTGATTTTTTTTATTTTGGCTCAGATCTGGAGATTATTTTGTCATTCTTCTGTGATTATTGTTTGTAAATATTGTTAAGGCTTATTAAGTATAAATAATGAGTTTGGAAAGTGGGTAATTTTGTGTTATTTATTAGAGTAAAACATACATTAATGATTAATTTAGGAGAAGACGAAGATAGAAGAAGAGGAAGAGATGAATGAGAGGAATAGATGAAGGGGATGAGTTAAATTTTTATTCAGTTAAAGTAGAGTTAACTCGGTTGAGACAAAAAATTATTTTTTAAGTTGTCGAGTTAACTCATCAATTAGAATTAGTTAACTCATTTTAATTGGTGAGTTAACTCGGATCATCAAATCAAATTAATTTCAAAATTGATTTTAATTTATCTCCTTCCCTACTTATATATATAAGAATAGATGTATTTGATATTTCATACAGTATTGATCAATATATTGGAACACTTGTGAAGGAATGAGCAATTAACTTGGATTCGCTTTGTATTAGTTAGGGGGTAATGTTGGGTGGTTGTCCTAAGTTAGATAAATAGGTCGCGCAATTAATTTTAAATGGATAAATTAAACTTGGACTGATATGAGTTGAGTTGATGTGAACTTGAATGTATGAATAAATGGGTTTTAAAAGAATGGACAAGTGGATATGAATTCGTCCATATAATATATTAGTTTTGCCGATGTTGATCTATGTTTTACAAGGGTTGTCCATGAACTTTTAACTTTTTGTGCCCTATAGTACACTCTCAGTTGTACTCTTAGTTCATTGGGCTCTAATTTTTATCAAGTGTTGGGCTATGATTTTGCCAATTTAATCTTTTAAGTTTTATGATGACTCATTTCTAGTTTAGTTCAATTCCTTTAAACTTAGAATGTTATGGTGATAAAAGATGATTATGAAAAAATACATACAAAATTATGATTATAATTCATAGATATTCCATAATTCATGAATGAGTCTAATGATTATAACCGATAACTAAAATTCACATAATTTTGTATTCAATCGATCGTTTGTCACAAAAATATTATTGATCTTTTACATGTCGTCTATATAAAGTATCACTTCTAATTTTTGTTTTGGTCCGAATCAAATTGAGTAAAAAAAAGTTAATATTACTTTTATATTTTGGAATGAAGGTAGTATTATAAATTTATAATATATATTTAGTAAAAGGTATTTCATTTGTTTCGAAATATAAGATTAAATTTAACATTTTAAATTTAAAATTAACGTAATTTATTAAAAATTTTAAAATAATAGATTTTATAAGTAATAATACTTTTTAAATTATTTATTATTTTTATAATTATATTGCTTAAATAAATACATGCCAAATTTGAAATAAAAGATATCTCAAATTAACTTTAAAAATTCAATCTTGAACATACAAAATAGGGAGTAGTAGTTATAATAATTTATTAACTATAAGAGTATAATAGTTATAATATTTTATTAACTCAACGTTGAAAGGTTTGTTCTTAGGGGTGGGCATCTTAAACGATTTTTTTTGGTTTTTCGGCCCGATTCGTACCCACTGGTTCAGGATAAAAAGAACCGGTCTGGTACAGGTACAAAAAAATCGATATATACCGATTTTTCGGTACTTTTTTATAATTCGGTAAATACCGAATTGAATCGATTATATCGGTTTTTATATATTTATTTATATTATTATTAATAAATAATAATAATAATAATAATAATAATTATATTAATTTTTGATTTTATTCAATTTTTACCGGTTTACCGATTTGGCATATTGGTCCAATCGGTACCGGTACCAAAATTTTTCTACTTTCGGTTCCGGTCTGATTTGGACCGGTTGAACACCCCTATTTGTTCCTATGCATGTTTCTCTCTTCTTTTATTCTTCTTTTTATTCATATTTTCGGGAGGAAAAATTCAAATAAAAATAATAGTTTCATAAGATTGCTCTTATATACTCTTTCTGTTCCAAATTAAATGTTCAATTTTGAATTTGTTTAGTCAAGTTGATTATATTTAGAATTAATAATTAAACATATATAAATATATTTTTAAAATTATAAAAATTAGAGTTAGTATTAATATATACTTTCTTTTTGTTATAATCTCTTTACCTATATTTTAGCAAAAATTAGTTTTAAAAATAGTCAATTGACTTTAAAAAAGCAAAATAGAGTATTTAATTAGGAACAGAGGGAGTAAATAGTTAATGAATCACACATTCATGTGATAGAGAACTTGTAAAAATATCTAACTTTACTAGTAAAAATATCAATTTTCTTTCGTAAAAGATTTAATGCGATAAAAAATGTCAATTTGTTTAATTTATAGACCATATTATTGTGTCGAAGTACAACAAGAATCACCATATTTATGTTCTAATATATTATTAGCAATTAATTATTTAAGTTTTTTCATAATCAAGAAAGAAATTTAATTAATGAAACTTTGTATATTTTTCAAATTATTCTTGGCATGCTTTTGTTCTAATATATTTTTAGCATTTAATTATTTAATTTTTTCCCTAATCAAGAAACAACTTAACGAAACTTTCTATATTTTTCAGATTGACTAAATTCCAAGGTTCATAAATATGTATTTTTCTTGAATATTTATTAATTTGTTGTGTTAATGTTTTGAGACGTTGTTGCTGTTGTGTCGTAAAATGTAGGAACAAAAGGCCAGAGCTGACATGGATGGTGCTTCTCCAAGCATTTCTTTGTGGGTTATTAGGGTAAGTTTTTTATTTTTAAAAATAAATTTCTATTTTTCCCAAAAATAGGGCTTTTATGTTATTTAATTTTTTTTCCTGTTTATAAAATTAAATTTATTAAATTCATATTTTTCTATTCTGTGAGGAAGATGAAGAAGCTATGGAAAGCAAAACCAATTTCTCTTGTCAAATCTAGATGGGTTTGTTAAGGAGATAATAATGCTGCTAATTAATAGTACTACTCAGCAGCATTTGCTTTCAGCCACCACCAATCTCATTCCTGCCATTACCTTTGTCTTGGCTCTCTCTCTCTCTCTACTATTTTAGACAAACATTCATTCTTCTATCTTCTCCCTATTTCTATTCATTTTCCTTTCCCGTCCGTAGTATAGTAGTAAACAGGAGGAGAGAAGACGATCTTAAGGGATCGGATCGGATTAACTCAGAGATGGCAAAGGTATATAATTATGGAGTTTTTTTTACTTCCAGATTATTACGAATCATATCAGCTGGAGCTACATCTTTCAATTGCTACTACTTGAATCCTCCTTTTCTGTTATTCCAACATGTTCTTTTTCATACTTCTCCATCCTCAACAAGCCCCAACCCTAATCCTAAACCCCTTCCTCCTCGTAGACAACTACAGCAATTTCTCCTACAGAAATGCAGATCTGGGTTTGATAAGCCTGACGATGCTCTTCTTTTGTACGATTCAATGCTCCAAATGCGACCCCTCCCTTCTGTCATCGATTTCAATCAATTATTAGCTGCTATGGTCAAAATGAAACTTTACTCAACTGTTGTCTCTCTGTTTAAAGATATGTGCGCTTTAGGCATTCCAGTTAATGTATGCACTATTACCACGGTGATAAACTGTTGTTGTCACTTGAATCATGTGGATTATGGGTTTTCTATGTTGGGTGGGATCTTCAAGCGTGGTTTTTTTCCAGATACTGTCACCTACAATACTCTGATAAGGGGGCTTCTTTCAGAAAACAAGTTTCTGGAGGCAGAGGAATTGTTCAAGAAGTTGTTAAGGGCGAAAGAAATTGAACCTTCTGCAGTTACGTACGGGACCATTATAAATGGGCTTTGCAAAACAGGCAACACTTCCACGGCCATTAGCTTGTTCAGACGAATGGAACGAGGAAGTTGTGAACCTGATAATGTGGTTTATAGCACCATCATTGACAGTTTATGCAAGGATAAACTAGTAGATGATGCTTTAGATCTTTTGTTTGAAATGATTAAGAAAGGCATACCACCGAGTGTTATAACTTACAATTCATTACTTCAGGGTTTATGCAACTTGGGTCGATGGGGAGAGACTAAGCAAATATTAAGTGAGATGGACAGTAGAAAAGTTTCTCCGAACGTGATTACCTTCACTATATTGGTAGATTCATATTGCAAGGAAGGGAAGGTAAAAGATGCAGAAAATGTGTTTGAAAAAATGATTCAAAGAGGTGTGAATCCTGACGTTGTTACCTACAGTGCGCTCATGGATGGGTACTGTTTGCGAGGCGAAATGGATCGAGCATGGACAGTGTTGAGTACCATGATGAACAAGGGGATAGTGCCCAATGGTTATAGCTTTAACATTTTGATAAATGGATATTGCAAGAAGCGGGAAGTAGACAAAGCTATGGATCTCTTCCGACATATGCACCGTGAAGGTTTGAGACCCACAATTGTAACTTATAACACTATTTTGCAAGGGCTATTTAAGAAGGGAAAATGTGCTGCAGCACAAATGTTTTTTTATGAGATGCAAGCTCAAGGCCATAGACCAGATATTTTGACATGCTGTATCTTGTTAGAAGGCCTTTGCAAGAACCGGTATATTGATGAAGCGTTTTCCTTGTTTCACGAAATGGAATGTAATGGTTTAATTCCTAATATTTGTATTTACAGTATCCTCATTAATGGACTTTGCAAAGATGGAAAGCTAGATATGGCAAGAAACCTTTTTGATAGCCTTTCTTCAAAAGGGGTGCAGCCAGATCTGAAGACATACACAATGATGATCCGAGCACTTTGTCAGGGAGGATTATTGGAGAAATCAAATGAGCTACTTGTGGAAATGGAAGCTAATGATTGTTTGCCAAATGATGTCACTTACAACACTATTATCCGTGGATGTTTTCAAAATAAGAAGTATGATGAAGCAAGTACATTCATTGAAAAAATGGTTGGCATGGGCTTCGCTGCAGATGCATCTACCACCTCCATGTTAGTGGATCTACTCTTAACAAAGGAACAGGATCCGACTCTCCTTGCTATCCGTCAGAAGTTCTTGCCATTAGGTGGTTGACTTACATCATTAGGTCTATAGATTACTATGCTAGCTCCGGGGCATATACCAGATCTCAATGGTTGACTGTATATTATTTCTTAATTTTTATATTAATTTTTTATTTAGTCCTCTAAATTTTATAAATTTTTATTTATTTCATATAATTTCACACATCGTTTATGCTACACATAGCGTACATTAATACATAAAATACAACAATGTTGCCAATTTCTTTTATCTAGAACGGTTGAACTCCAATTTTCTCATTCCCCGCAAGGAGTAACATGTACCTTGTGTTTAAGTAATTTAAGCGTATTGTATCGGAGTTATGATTGCACTTGACCAGTTTATTGTCCTACTCACAACTCATCCTTCAATAATTGTCAAATTGTAATTTCTGATAATACTGCTATATTTATATTTTGTCTGACAATATATATACAATTATTTTTCAAAATTAATCTTATAATTGATACAATATGGATCTAGTCCTTGACGGTCATAATTGTTTCATTTTGTAATTGAACAGATTTGAAAGCTAATGACAATTAATCTAGGTTGAAATCTTGAATGGAAAGCTTGAAAAGTGGGGAGTGCTGTTAACTTGATTTTCTCAAATATGTAAACAAAATAGGAGTAATAAATTGGGTTCGGTTCAAGGTTGATTATCAAATAGGATGGGTTTTTATATACTTTCTATCTTTCTTAATACAATCAAATTATATATATAATAATAATAATAAAAAAAATCACTATACTAAAAAAGAAAGGAAATAAAAACACATGTATATGACTACTCAGTAAAATTTTAGCAAAACACGTAGTTTTATCCCCATGGTTTAGTTTTTTATTTTTGAATTTTATGTATAAAAAAAACTTTAAGGAAATAGATATTTTTACGTATAAAAATGATAATTTTATATGAGTCTCTTTTACATGAATGTTGAACCTACTACTGTTTATATGAGAGGAATTATTTAAAATGACGTGCCCTTATTATTTGATGAGCCTAAAAAAAAAATAAAAAAATACTCCCTTGTTATTCGAAAAGAAATTAAAAAGAAGATTAAATTTTACAAAGTTTATAGATATATTTTTATTTTATATTTGTTTGTTAATTTGTCGAGTTTTCGGTAAGACAGTAACATTGTAATATAAGCAAGGGTGAAAAATTCATGAAAAATCCCAAAGGAATACATTAATTGTTGGACTTGAAACTTAATTTACGTAGCTAGTTGTTGGGCTTTTTTACGAAAATAAAAAATATGTTGTAGAGTTCTATATATATATATATATATATATATATATATATATATATAAATGACCCAATTTATGGATTATCCACAATGACAATCATAAGCGGATTATACATTTTGCTATGGGGGTGGGGCGAGGCGAGGGGAGGGGAAGGGAAGGTAAGGAAATGGAAAAGGCAAGCTGATGCCAACAGTGAGCCCTCAAGAATTTGAAGTCCAACGGCTGAACGGAATGCAAGTAGGACCCTATTTCATGTATAGTTGCACAAAAAGTTCGGGCTTGCGGTTTGACTTTGGTCCTATTTAGTTAAAACCTGACCTGAATAAGGTCTGAATTGGTCAAAACTAGTTTATAAATTTTAAAAAGATTGTAATATGGATGTGATAATCCGGCTTGGACCAGCCCGACCTGTTAGACAAGAACAATATTTTTTATTTTATTTAGAAATAATTTATTTTTGAGTTAGATCATTAGGGTTGGATTTGACCCAAAGGCTAGCTTACAGCCCTCAACAGATCAATTTTTTGTGGGATAGATTGGCATGGTCTAACTTGAAAAGCCCAAAGTCAAAGTTTGACTTAACCTAATCAACGATCAAAACATAACAAGCGCAAATTTGACCAAACCAAGTCGACCTACTGAGCAAGTCTAATAACTTCATGCCATTAATTGTTTCCTTGTCTTTTTCTTAATCACTTTGCCTCTTTTTTTTCTCCTTTACTCCGGACCATTACTATTTTAGAATTCAATTTGCAATCTTTATCTAAATTTATTACAACTATGACATTCTAACAATATTACTCAATTTCACCAATTTTCACTTTTTTAATTATAAATTTTATATTTATACTTTCTTTTTTAACAATTTATTATTTTAAAAATTAAACATTTACATTAATTTTTAATTTTTAAAAATGCACCAAATTAATTAAAAAACAAAAGATGGTATTGACTTTGTAACAAAAACAAAAGAATAGATTTAAATAATATTTTCTCGCTCTCATAAAAGAATCATTTATAAATTTAAAAATATCTATTGTTAATTTAATAATAGTATCATGTAATAATGGAATTATGAAAAGAAGAAAAAAAATACAATGTGTAATGATTCGATTATTATGAATAGAAAACTCTTTTTATGTATAAAAGAATAAAATAAATAATTTTTTTTAAGAACAAAGAGAATAATTAGGTGCATAATTTTTTTCTACCTTACATTTTAAAACGTTGGGGAAAAACCTTTAAATAACAATTAGGTACATATGAATTCCCTTTTTAGTGTTTTGTTAAAATTAGTCACCATCTTTAGTTATTATATAAAATCTGGATCTTATTAAAAGTTAGCAGCCACCTTCAAGTAAATGGACTATGATTTATTTCAAAAAAAATATCATTCATAAATTTTAAGAATATTTTAATGGAAGGAAAAGACTAATGTCTATAAACTTATTTTAACATAAGATTAATAGTTCCATTTAATAACAAAGTAATATTGTCAATTGAATTTTTTTAAGTGTAAACCCCTCAAATATATTATATTACAATTATGACATCATATCATTCCTTAAATTTACCAGTTTAACTTTCTCTTTATATTTTATAAATTTATCTTAAGAGTTAATAAGTTTATAGATATTATTCCTTTTATTCTATAATATATTCCTAAAACTTAAAAATATTGTAAATGTATGCACCTAATCATTACACATTGTACTCAAAATTTTCATCTTAATTAATTCCATTATTACATGCCAGTACAATTACATTAACAAATTATATATATATATATACACACACACACACACTGTGACGCCCCCAAATCTGGGTCCACACAGCCCATACTTGAGTCGTCAAAAGACTACAACAAAATTATTACAACAAAGCACAACGTACAACAATACAGTGTATAATAATACACAACTAAGTCTTCACTATTATTGCCACACTATTTTACAAAACGTGAAAACTATGATAACTATTCCTCGGACCCTCACTCCATTCCCCGGCTAGACCCTATTATGTTTTCATCTCCTGTTGAAAAACAATGGAACAAAAGAAAGGGTGAGCTCAAATAGCCCAGTAAAGAATATCATGACTAAGATAATGACGAATAAATTATCATTAGTCTTCAACAGTTGAGTTCTTGATAGAATACAATAGACTACAAGGTTTATATCAAAAACTGCAGTTAAATTCTTAAACAACGTTCAGATCAATAATAGCAGCGGAATGAGTAATCTATTAGAAGAATAATGCAGACTATAATGTCCACTCGGTTCTCTTTTTAGGAAAAACATCATCAACTTTTATCATCTGAAATATCATTAGTCAAGATAATACAAATTCACAGTTCCTGATCATAATCATGCACATCAACAGTTCATCTTTGTACTACGGGCCAAAGATATTCAATATAGCACCAACGGTCATGATTATACCAGATTCAGCCTTTGGTCATAATCATACCAAACAACAGTTCATCTTTGCACTACGGGCCAAATAGAACTTTCACCACGTGCCATAAAAGACACCGAACAGATGTATCGCCTTTAACCTATTATATCGCCTTTAACCTATCATCTGTTCAACAAATATATCACATCTGTGCCCCCGGCCACAGATATTCATAACAGCTTGATTTTTGGATGATTAGAATGATATAAATGATGAACAGAAGAAATAGGATAACAATAAGTATCAGAAGTTTACTTTGTACAGATTCAAATAATGTCCAAATTGTCAACATGATGTGGAGTGAAATTTAAAAATGATATTCAAGATCCACAGTTCAGAATAACGGTTACAATTCAATAGAAAGGTTCACGTAAATAGGAAGGTTCAGTTGAAATAATGAAGTTCAACTATTATGGAACATATAATATTTTCAGGAATTATAGAAGCAATAGTTCCATAATAAATTTCGATTTAGGAGTATGAAAGAAAATAATATCCCTTACCGTAGCAGGTTTGATTAACAAAAGGTGAAGGAAATTAATACAAAGGGTTATTCACCAACAGGCGGCAATCCGCTCCGTAAGGTTATTCCCACAATTTAATAGAATTTGAGTACAAAGAGTTATTCACCAAACAGGCGGCAATCCGCTCCGTAAGGTTATTCTCAGAGATTAATAATGAATGAATACGAAAGGTTATTCACCAACAGGCGGCAATCCGCTCCGTAAGGTTATTCCCACAATTTAATAGAATTTGAGTACAAAGAGTTATTCACCAAACAGGCGGCAATCCGCTCCGTAAGGTTATTCTCAGAGATTAATAATGAATGAATACGAAAGGTTATTCACCAACAGGCGGCAATCCGCTCCGTAAGGTTATTCCCATAATTTAATACATGGAAATAAAAGGCACGTCTTATGAGTAAGGAAGAAACAATATTATTATCGAGAATCAAATAAAGATAATCCCTTACCATAGTATGTTTGAATAATGGAAGATGAAAAAGATGGTATCCCTTACCTCAACACGTGACTGGATATTGATTTAAATGGGGTTGATTAACTTGAACAGTACACGTATACTTATAGATCTTCACAAATACTCAAGATGACTTAAGCACACTTAGAGAGAACTTTCACAAGAAGTATTTAGAGAGAGAGAAAGAAAGAACAAGTAAGGAAGTTTATGAAAAATCCTTAAGTTAAGGCTTCTATTTATAGCCAAAAATCTTATCATTCATTTAATCTAAACCATTCATTTAAAGATCATCTTTTAATCTACACCATCCATTTCAAATATTATATTATCTTTAATCTACACCATTCATTTCATATCACCTAATAATCACCTAACTTTATATTATAAACAAATCAATTTAATTATTCAACAATAATTCACACTTTAATCTACACCATTCATTTCATATCACCTAATAATCACCTAACTTTATATTATAAACAAATCAATTCAATTATTCAACAATAATTCACACTTTAATCTACACCATTCATTTCATATCACCTAATAATCACCTAACTTTATATTATAAACAAATAACTTTATCAATTCAATTATTATGACTAATTGTTATAAATACAGTATAGTTAGCTCTTAGATATCAAGTCAATAAATTAATGAAATACAACTGTTTAAATAATATCATAATAGAGATAACAATAATGTAAAATAAAGCATACGTTACTGTGTAATGACAATTATTGATTCAATAATGTGAATTACTGTGCATATGTTACTGTGACAATTATTAGGTTCAATAATTTTAAAAACAGTGCAACAACAATTATTGACTCAATGATATAAAATACAGTGTAATGACAATTATTAAATCAATAATGCAAAATATTGTGTAACAACAATTATTGAATTGATAATATAAAATATTATGCAGTGACAATTATCGATGAAATGATGCGTAACAGTTACGGTGTCAATTATCAGACCAAAAATATGAGACACTATGCTACCGTGTGTTACTGTAGAGTACCGAGTGCTACAGAAAATACCAATAACTACCGTATGCTACTATTCTTTTATCACCGGTATTTTAACAGTTCCGTTGACTATTTTTATTTAAAAAGGTTACTTCTGTCGTTTTCTATATCCGACAAATATTCCGTTGTGGGGTCCACCAATAATTTATTATTTCGGCGCCGTCGTACGGCACGAATATTCCCCGACCAAACGAATATTCCCCGACAAAGCGAATATTGTCCGACAAAATAAAATTTGCACATAACATCCTTAACTTTCAATTTTGTTAATTTAACCACTTACTGTTTCAAAAAAAATATATATGAAGAAAAATTAATTTTGTATTTCATAAAATTCGGGGTCTTACAACCTCCCCTCCTTATGAAATTTCGTCCCCGAAATTGACGTACCTGACATATCGAAGAGGTAAGGATACTTAGATTTCATCTCAGATTCTAGCTCCCAGGTCATTTCCTCAGTATCTTGGTTCCTCCATAAAACCTTAACTTGAGGTATAACCTTTGAGCGTAGGAACTGCTCCTTCTTATCCAGGATCTTAACAGGTACCTCCTCGTATGTTAAATCCTCTGCTATAACGTCTGATTCTAACTCAATGACGTGGTTTGGGTCCTTCACATATTTACGTAACATAGATATGTGAAAAACGTTATGGATGCGAGACATACTTGGTGGTAGGGCTAGTCTGTAGGCTACGGTTCCTATTCGATCGAGGATTTCAAATGGGCCAATAAATCGAGGGTTGAGCTTTCCTCTCTTTCCGAATCTCGTAACCCCTTTCCATGGAGAAACACGTAAGAATACATGATCTCCGACGTTGAAACTTTCGTCTCTCCGATGAAGATCAGCATAACTCTTTTGTCGTTCTTGTGCGGTCTGTATTCGTTGTCGGATCATTTGGATCTTTTCGGTCGTCAAGCGTACCAACTCGGGTCCCAACAATTTTGCTTCTCCTACCTCATTCCAACATATTGGAGAGCGACACTTCCTTCCATACAATGCCTCGAATGGAGCCATGCCTATGCTTGCTTGGTAACTGTTGTTGTAAGAAAATTCTACCAACGGCAAGTACTTATCCCAACTTCCTTTGAAGTCTAATACACAAAGTCTCCAAAGATCTTCGAGGGTCTGGATCGTCCTTTCCGATTGTCCGTCCGTTTGAGGATGGTATGCAGAACTAAAACGTAGTTCAGTGCCCATAGCTTTTTGTAGACTGATCCAAAAGCGTGAAGTGAATCTAGGATCTCGATCAGAAACTATGGAAACTGGCATGCCATGCAATCTCACGATCTCATTTATGTACATACCGGCAAGACGTTCAAGTGAAAAGTTTTCTCGTATAGGCAAGAAATGAGCAGATTTGGTCAATCTATCTACGATCACCCAAATTGCATCTAAGCCTTGAGAAACTTTTGGAAGACCCGTCACGAAGTCCATATTGATGTGTTCCCACTTCCATTCGGGAACTTCAAGTGATTGTAATGGACCTTTAGGAACTTGATGTTCTGCCTTGACACGTTGACAAGTTAGGCACCTTGAGATAAACTCCGCAATCTCTCTTTTCATATTGTTCCACCAAAATGTATGTCGAAGATCTCGATACATCTTGGTACCTCCTGGGTGGATTGCAAACGGCGTGTTGTGTGCCTCCATCATGATTTTATGCTTTAATTCAGGATCGTTAGGAACACAGAGTCGAGAGTTGACTCGAAGTATTCCTTTCTCGTCGATTCTTGCTTCGGGAATGGCACCTTCTTGTACTTTCTTTATCATGTTTATCAGTTCCGGATCGGTAGCTTGAGCAGCTTTAATTTTATCGATTAAAGTTGGTTCTACTCGCACGTGAGCAATCTTCGAGCGGGTCCCTGGTGTCTTTAGCTCTATCTCCATCTTTTGCAAGTCGTACAAAATACACTTTTGTGTTGTCAGCAGTGCACTTGTACTTGCATAAGATTTTCTGCTCAAAGCGTCAGCTACAACGTTCGCCTTTCCCGGGTGATACTGGATTGTGTGGTCATAATCCTTTAACAGCTCAAGCCAACGTCGTTGTCGCATGTTGAGTTCCTTCTGGGTGAAGAAATACTTGAGACTTTTATGATCCGTATAGATATCCACTTTTTCTCCGTACAAGTAGTGTCTCCAGATCTTCAACGCGAAAACGACTGCTGCCAACTCTAGATCATGAGTAGGATAATTTTTCTCATAATCTTTGAGTTGTCGAGAGGCGTAGGCTATAACCTTTCCATGTTGCATAAGGACACAGCCTAGACCTTTGCCAGAAGCATCGCTGTAGATAACAAATTCTCCTGATCCTGATGGTATGGTCAGAACAGGAGCTGAAACCAGTCTCTTCTTGAGTTCTTGGAAACTTTTCTCGCATTCCTCGCTCCATATGAATTTTGTGCTTTTCCGAGTAAGCTGCGTTAATGGAGTGGCGATTCGAGAAAATCCTTCTACGAATCTCCGATAATAACCAGCTAGACCCAGAAAACTTCGGACTTCGGTTACTGTTTTGGGTTGTTCCCAATTTAGTACCGTTTCAATCTTCGCAGGATCGACTGATATTCCTTGACTAGAAATCACATGCCCAAGAAACGCGACCTCCTCAAGCCAGAACTCACCTTTCTTCAACTTGGCATATAATTTGTTTTCACGGAGCTTTTGTAGTATCAATCTCAGATGTTGTTCATGATCCTCGCGACTCTTGGAGTATATGAGGATGTCATCAATAAAGACAACCACAAAATGATCCAAATGTTCCTTGAATATCCGGTTCATCATGTCCATGAAAGCTGCAGGAGCATTAGTTAGTCCAAAAGGCATGACTAAGAACTCATAATGCCCATAACGAGTTCTGAAAGCAGTCTTTGGAATGTCCTCAGCTTTAACCTTTAACTGATGATATCCAGAACGGAGATCAATCTTTGAGAAATGTTGAGCGCCTTGCAATTGATCAAACATGTCATCAATCCGAGGTAACGGGTACCTGTTCTTGATGGTGACATGGTTCAATTCTCGGTAGTCAATGCACAATCTCATACTCCCGTCTTTCTTCTTCACAAATAGAACCGGAGCACCCCAAGGTGATGCACTCGGACGAATGAAACCGGTATCCAACAATTCCTGTAGTTGGACTTTTAACTCTTGAAGTTCAATGGGAGCCATTCGGTATGGAGCTTTGGAAATGGGCTTGGTACCGGGTTCAAGATCAATATAAAAATCAATTTCACGGTTTGGGGGTAAGCCAGGAAGTTCTTCAGGAAAAACGTCAGGAAACTCATTAACAATGGGAATATCATTCAAGTTTGACGTATTTTTGTTCAAATCAGTGACATGAGCTAAAAATGCTTGACATCCGTTTTTCAATAAACGAATGGCTTTATGGCTAGAAATAACAGTTATAGATTTCAATGGTTTAGTTGCTTGAATTTGCATGACAGGTTGATTAGGAATATGAAAACTAATAATCTTATGAAAACAATCAATTTTTTTTGCATGATGGGTAGTCAACCAATCAATTCCTAAAATCACATCAAATTCATGCATCTCCAAAGAAATAAGGTCAACAGGTAATGTGAGGTTGTTGATTTGAACTAGGCAAAATTTATAGATAGTAGATGTGATAGATATTTCTCCCAATGAGGTTTCAACTGATAAGTCAAAGTAAAAGTTTTCAGAAGTCAAATTTAAACGTTGAGTACACGTATGTGAGATAAAAGAATGGGTAGAGCAAGTATCTAACATGGCATAAACTTCACAAGAATTTATAAATAGCTTACCGGTTATCACCTCATTCGGTTTCTTGACTGTTATCGTCAAATCGAATCCCGAATACTTCATTCGGATCTTCACGTATTTCAACCATGGGAATACCACTGAATAATTTTCTAGCAAACTGTTTCTCGGGTTCATCAACTTCATCAGTAGTAAGGTACCAATGATTTCCATTAAAATAGTATTTTCGATAGACTGCAGTTTCCACGATAGTGACTAACTTAACCTGAATTCCTCTAAATTGTAACGCCCAAAAGTATAGAAACATCATTTTTAAATAATCTTGAAAATCATAGCTGGAACACCATAAATCCCAAAGACTAATATGAAAAGTCCATATATTCTGATCCTTTGTTATAGAGCATAACCAGGTGATATCACTCTCCCAATTAGTGAGTAAATTAAAGGCAATAATTTCCGCAAGTTCGTTACTTCCTTTAATTGCTTCTAAGAATGGATCTGGAACGACTGTAGCAGAGCTTTCACCTTCATCATTACTGGATAGAACACGCATAATTTTTGCCTTAGGCAAATGATTCAACTCTGAGTTTGTAAGAAGATTATTCGTCGCCTCTTGTTTTGCAGCTACATTTGTTTCGGTAATTTCATAGTTAACCTCCTGATTTCCAGATGCCATAATTAACTGTGGTCACAAAATAAATGTTAGTTCAAATAAACTGACTCATCTCTTCATGTTCCTACATTCAAATCGATTCATTAGATAATAAAATCTATTTTAGGCAGGACACACTAGTGACTGATTCTATTCGTCTCTCCCCTCCTAGTTCTACCCCAGATCTCCATTAAAGACCATATCCCTAAGCTCTGATGCCAACTGTGACGCCCCCAAATCTGGGTCCACACAGCCCATACTTGAGTCGTCAAAAGACTACAACAAAATTATTACAACAAAGCACAACGTACAACAATACAGTGTATAATAATACACAACTAAGTCTTCACTATTATTGCCACACTATTTTACAAAACGTGAAAACTATGATAACTATTCCTCGGACCCTCACTCCATTCCCCGGCTAGACCTTGTTATGTTTTCATCTCCTGTTGAAAAACAATGGAACAAAAGAAAGGGTGAGCTCAAATAGCCCAGTAAAGAATATCATGACTAAGATAATGACGAATAAATTATCATTAGTCTTCAACAGTTGAGTTCTTGATAGAATACAATCGACTACAAGGTTTATATCAAAAACTGCAGTTAAATTCTTAAACAACGTTCAGATCAATAATAGCAGCGGAATGAGTAATCTATTAGAAGAATAATGCAGACTATAATGTCCACTCGGTTCTCTTTTTAGGAAAAACATCATCAACTTTTATCATCTGAAATATCATTAGTCAAGATAATACAAATTCACAGTTCCTGATCATAATCATGCACATCAACAGTTCATCTTTGTACTACGGGCCAAAGATATTCAATATAGCACCAACGGTCATGATTATACCAGATTCAGCCTTTGGTCATAATCATACCAAACAACAGTTCATCTTTGCACTACGGGCCAAAGAGAACTTTCACCACGTGCCATAAAAGACACCGAACAGATGTATCGCCTTTAACCTATTATATCGCCTTTAACCTATCATCTGTTCAACAAATATATCACATCTGTGCCCCCGGCCACAGATATTCATAACAGCTTGATTTTTGGATGATTAGAATGATATAAATGATGAACAGAAGAAATAGGATAACAATAAGTATCAGAAGTTTACTTTGTACAGATTCAAATAATGTCCAAATTGTCAACATGATGTGGAGTGAAATTTAAAAATGATATTCAAGATCCACAGTTCAGAATAACGGTTACAATTCAATAGAAAGGTTCACGTAAATAGGAAGGTTCAGTTGAAATAATGAAGTTCAACTATTATGGAACATATAATATTTTCAGGAATTATAGAAGCAATAGTTCCATAATAAATTTCGATTTAGGAGTATGAAAGAAAATAATATCCCTTACCGTAGCAGGTTTGATTAACAAAAGGTGAAGGAAATTAATACAAAGGGTTATTCACCAACAGGCGGCAATCCGCTCCGTAAGGTTATTCCCACAATTTAATAGAATTTGAGTACAAAGAGTTATTCACCAAACAGGCGGCAATCCGCTCCGTAAGGTTATTCTCAGAGATTAATAATGAATGAATACGAAAGGTTATTCACCAACAGGCGGCAATCCGCTCTGTAAGGTTATTCCCACAATTTAATAGAATTTGAGTACAAAGAGTTATTCACCAAACAGGCGGCAATCCGCTCCGTAAGGTTATTCTCAGAGATTAATAATGAATGAATACGAAAGGTTATTCACCAACAGGCGGCAATCCGCTCCGTAAGGTTATTCCCACAATTTAATACATGGAAATAAAAGGCACGTCTTATGAGTAAGGAAGAAACAATATTATTATCGAGAATCAAATAAAGATAATCCCTTACCATAGTATGTTTGAATAATGGAAGATGAAAAAGATGGTATCCCTTACCTCAACACGTGACTGGATATTGATTTAAATGGGGTTGATTAACTTGAACAGTACACGTATACTTATAGATCTTCACAAATACTCAAGATGACTTAAGCACACTTAGAGAGAACTTTCACAAGAAGTATTTAGAGAGAGAGAAAGAAAGAACAAGTAAGGAAGTTTATGAAAAATCCTTAAGTTAAGGCTTCTATTTATAGCCAAAAATCTTATCATTCATTTAATCTAAACCATTCATTTAAAGATCATCTTTTAATCTACACCATCCATTTCAAATATTATATTATCTTTAATCTACACCATTCATTTCATATCACCTAATAATCACCTAACTTTATATTATAAACAAATCAATTTAATTATTCAACAATAATTCACACTTTAATCTACACCATTCATTTCATATCACCTAATAATCACCTAACTTTATATTATAAACAAATCAATTCAATTATTCAACAATAATTCACACTTTAATCTACACCATTCATTTCATATCACCTAATAATCACCTAACTTTATATTATAAACAAATAACTTTATCAATTCAATTATTATGACTAATTGTTATAAATACAGTATAGTTAGCTCTTAGATATCAAGTCAATAAATTAATGAAATACAACTGTTTAAATAATATCATAATAGAGATAACAATAATGTAAAATAAAGCATACGTTACTGTGTAATGACAATTATTGATTCAATAATGTGAATTACTGTGCATATGTTACTGTGACAATTATTAGGTTCAATAATTTTAAAAACAGTGCAACAACAATTATTGACTCAATGATATAAAATACAGTGTAATGACAATTATTAAATCAATAATGCAAAATACTGTGTAACAACAATTATTGAATTGATAATATAAAATATTATGCAGTGACAATTATCGATGAAATGATGCGTAACAGTTACGGTGTCAATTATCAGACCAAAAATATGAGACACTATGCAATACCGTGTGTTACTGTAGAGTACCGAGTGCTACAGAAAATACCAATAACTACCGTATGCTACTATTCTTTTATCACCGGTATTTTAACAGTTCCGTTGACTATTTTTATTTAAAAAGGTTACTTCTGTCGTTTTCTATATCCGACAAATATTCCGTTGTGGGGTCCACCAATAATTTATTATTTCGGCGCCGTCGTACGGCACGAATATTCCCCGACCAAACGAATATTCCCCGACAAAGCGAATATTGTCCGACAAAATAAAATTTGCACATAACATCCTTAACTTTCAATTTTGTTAATTTAACCACTTACTGTTTCAAAAAAAATATATATGAAGAAAAATTAATTTTGTATTTCATAAAATTCGGGGTCTTACACACACATTCTAAATGTTTACAGATTTATAAAAAAATATATTGTAAAATGGAGAAAATATTATTTGAAACTATTGTCTTTGTTAGAAAGTCAATAACATCTTGTATTTTTCAATCAATCTTTCATATTCTTAAAATTTCAAAATTAATGTGAATCGTTTAATTTTGAAAATAATAAATAGCTAAAGATGAAAAAAAATAAGGTAATTTTATTATAATTCCATTATTTCATGTCACTATATATTATTACTAAATTAAATCCTCTTTTTCTATTTTTAATCATTTGCTCTCTATTACTATTACTATACTAAATCCTCTTTCAAATTAACTACAATTTTGTCATTACTTTTTTCTTATCACTTGCTCCTCTTTTTTTTTTTTTTTTTCCCTTTTACTGTTTTACATTATTATTATTTTAGATCTCAATTTGTGCTCTTTATCTAGAATTATTATAGTCTAATATTTAATGTACCTAATTATTCTATCGTTCCAAAAAAGAGTTTTCTATTATTAATAGTTAAATCATTACACATTAAACTCGACATTTTTATCTTAATGCCATTATTACATATCATCACTATTAAATTAACAATTTATTATTATTGTTAACAAAATATACATTCTAGATGTTTACAAATTATAAATAATTTTTTCGTGATTACTATTAAATTAAAATTTTATTATTAAAAAATACATTCTAGATATTTAAAAATGGTTTTTTCTTTTCGTGAAACGGAAAAAATATTATTTAAAATTATTCTCTTTGTTGCAAAGTTAATACCATCTTTTGTTTTCAATCAATTTGCTGTATTTTTAAAAATTCAAAATTAATGTGAGTTATTTAATTTTGAAATATAAATAGTTAAGAAAGACTAAATTGTAAAGCAGTAAAATATAATAACTGTAATTAACCAGAAATTGCAGATTGGTGAAGTTGAGAAATACTATTAGAAGTCAAAAAAGAGAAGAAAAAAGAAAGGAGCAAATGATTAAAAAAAATAAGTAATGGCAAAATTGTTGCTATTTAGAAGAATGACTCGTATCTGTTGCATTGCCTGTTCATTTTCATTATTGTAATAGATTTAAAAATTAAATATGTTCCTTTTAAAATGTAAGGTAAAAATAAATTATGCACGTAATTATTCTCTCATTTTTAAGAAAGAGTTTCATTTGTTTATTTTTTTCGTACATAAAAAAGTTTTTTTTGTTTTTTTTTTCCATCCAATCATTAAATATTGCAGTCAAAAATTTCATTATTATATGCCACAACTATTAAATTAACAACTTAAAAACACATTCTACAAATTTACAATTACACTTTTTTTATGAAATAAAAAAAAAATATTATGTAAAACTATTCTTTTCGTTACAAAGTCAATACCATCTTTTATTTTTCAATCAATTTGTTGTACTTTTGAAAACATTCAAAATTAACGTGAATCGTATAATTTAAAAAATAATAAAAAAATAGTTAATAAAGACTATAAAAAAGATAAAATATAATAATTTTAATAAACTAATTATTTAAAAAAAATACATTCTACATATTTAAAAATTTATATAGATTATTTTTTATGAAACAGGAAAATATTATATAAAACTGTTCCCTTCAACACTAAAATTGCAATTTGGTATGGTTGAGGAATATTTTTAGAATTTCATAATTTTAATAACTCTAGATAAAGAGGACAAATTGAAATATAAAGTAATAATGTATGGAAGTAAAGAAAAGAAGAAGAAGAAGAAGGAAGAAGAAGAAAAGAGAGAGAGAGAGAGGGAGAGGGGGAGAGAGAGAGAGAGAGAGAGAGAGAGAGAGAGAGAGAGAGAGAGAAGGGAGCAGTATGTGATGACAAATTTGTAATTAAGTAGAAAGTGGACTAGGCTGGTTGATTAAAGAATTCTCTCAAAAATTCATATAAACTCAGTCGACTCAGGTGGCAAAGGCCCTTTTCCTTCGCGCTTGGTAAGTCAAAATCAAATTTGGTATACTCGGACAACCTTTAAATTGAGGGCGATTAGAATGAACGGGTGCTAGCTGTTCCCTAGATCTCTAATTCTCACACCTCCCCGTTATTTTCTTAGTTTGTGCCGAAATTTTTGTATCGCATCTCTTTCAAAGGATCTTGGATCACCTTTCAAAATCGACCAAACCTGCCCATTGAGGGAAGATTGCCTCTTTCTGCCATTGATTATGCTGGCGTGATTGTCAATATCGAGACGTATTGACTACGCTCTCCTGAAATCTTTTTATAATGACTCACTATTTATAAGGTCTATCTTTTGCTTCGAAAAAAAGAATAAAATGGTCATTGTAGAAGAAAGGCCCGGAATAGGGGCTAAGGCGCTTGGCTTCGTCACGAACCAAGAAGGCATTCTTACATACGCGTGCGGAATCAAACGAAGGTCGATCCACGGTTGGCGTAAGATCCAATCTGTAATTGCCTTTTTTATTGAAAGTGGCACAAATAGTCATTTTCTATCGGACAGGAAGGGTGTTAGCATAAAATATAATTCTTTCATGAGCTAATGCTTTGGAATATTCCATTCTTAGATCCTTCCGCCAATCTAGAGTGTTGGAAAGAAAGCAATAATTTTTTATGCTGGAAACTAATAATCTACATTCCCAAGAGCTGATAACTAAAGGGACAAGGAGAATATGAAAACTCAAATCAAGAAGAGTACTCTCTTTCAATAGGAGCGGTTTTCTAAAATGGCTCACGTTATTCTTTGTTCCTCAACTTCTGAGCTTAGTCCCGTTAAAGCTCCCTCTCCTTACTGGGAGGATAAATTGTGACCAAGCAAGGGCCCCCACCCCCAATCTTACGAAAGGTTCTGGCTCGAGATTTTTCTTCGTCTGGCTTAGCTCAAGGAATATGGGAAATTCGTTGTTGATAGATCTCGCACAATGTCCCGCTCCTTCTCCTGCCGCCTTCCGACCCGTAAGAGTATACAATGACAACTTCTGAATACTCATGCCCAATTGTGAGACTACTTGTTGAATTATTCTGTATACACTATATTTTGAACATCCATTCGATTTTTATCTATGCGCTTCATATTCGTCCGAGGCGAAATTGAGCACTTGGGACATAAGAGTCGGTTTTGCCTTGGCCCTTGGAGAGGATGGAACTCCCTAAGCAATCGTAAGCCTAAGGTAAGATTTGAAAATCTGATTGTTTTGAGTTATGAATTCGGTATTCAAATCTGAGCAAGGAAAATATGAACTTGAAACGAACATGAAGAAATTCTTCCAATCCACAAGGAGCCTTGTTGTTGTGGATCCTAATTCTCATCAAATTATGGAAACTGAGAGTTTAGACAGAAATATATCCATAAGAAGGTGTTCAAGTGTAGAAAAAGAAAAACAAGCAGAAGAAGTTGAAGCTGAAGTTGGGATTCACAAGCCTGATGATCAGCATGTTTAGAGTATAAATTAAAGCTTGTTAATTATATCTGTATCTTTAATTATTGAATATATAAGCTTCGCGTGATTAAGTTATCTGTATTGATAAATACAAATTAAGCCACAAAATGCAGCAGGTTTGGCTATGCATGGAGGTGGCATACATAGCATATATATGGTTAATTGTTTGTGTTCATTTATATATATGCATTTTGGTTTGTGCAATTCATTTTGTGTTCTTATCTATGAAATACTCTCCCGTTCCCTAAAAACTAATCTAGTTTGACTTCTATGATCAAATTAACTAATTTTAAAATTAATAATTATGTAAATTTATTTATATTTTTAAACTTTTACAAATTGAATGTTATGATAAACTAAATATAATTTCTTATAATTATAATCGTCACCTAATTTTTTTAAAATAATAGATAATTTTTTATTTTAAAATTAATTAATTTAACTTCAAAATTCAAACTAAAATCGATATATACGGACGGAGAGAGTAATAGACTCTCTAACTCAAAATCAAATTCTTAATTTAAAAAATAGTGCATTTTAACATTCATCAAATTAATGTCAGTAAGAAAAGAAAGTGCCACTTGATGAATGTCAGTATCAAAAGAAAGTACCACTTGTTGCTAGTCCAAATTTAATTTAATTACAACTCCGTGTCCCTTTTTTTAAAAAGGAGACTCCCTTGGCAAAGCACAAAAAAGGAAAATATCATATTAATTTTCATATCTAATATTTCAGAAGCGTGGAATTATTTCACATTGATTTTAGAAAATTAATTTTCATTTTATATTAATTTGGGGACTTAAGGAGGAGTATTGGAGTATTTTTCAATTGGTTTACAATACTGATAAATTGTCTGTTAAAAAAATATATTTTGAAAAACAGACCGATTCAGTCGGTTGGACTTTATGTTCGATCTAATTTAAATTTTAAAAAAAAATCTTATAATAAAAAAAAAACACATAATAAGAATCCAATCTGAAATTGAATGTTTTATAATTTTAGTTTTCTCTCTTAAGTAAAACATTATTGACCAGGAATGAAATGTAAGTATATAGATTATTCCAAAAAAATATGTATAGATTATTAAAAAATAAAACAATATAGAGGGGTATGTGGAATTATAAAAAGAAAAAACTTATAAAAAATATTAAGATTAGATAAGATAAAATGTTTTTTTAAAAATAAATAATAATAATAAAAAAGGATGGTATCAGAATGCTTCTTGAACAGAACAGGTAACAGAAACCGCCACTTTCTTTATCTGCAACTTCCGTTGAGTGTGTTATTATATATAGACTATAGTCAGAGAGACTTCCACTGAGACTCAGAGGTATGAATGAATGCATATATAATGGAGTATGTATGTATCTATATATGTGTTTACAGCAATACCCAACTACAAAAGTCAACACCATTTTTTGGTCGTTGCTTTCTAGTCTGGTTTGGGTGATGTAGTGGCCATTAGTTTATAAAGATATTGCTATAACATTCATTACATGTTTTTTTTATTTCCGTTCATCTTTCTCAATTCTCTGGTTTGTTAAACTAGATTTGATGTTGGGTCTGAGTCGTAAAGAGTAGGTGATATAAATTTTTCTGGGTCCGACCCACTTTTTCTTTTCTGATCTATTTCCCTTCTTCGTTCTTAAAAGTTTTCAGATTTTTTCTCTAAATATGGATACATATAAAGGAATATACACTAGGGTCTTGCGGATGTTCTTTGCTTAAGGTATAGATCTTTGATTCTGTTTATCATACCTTCAAATCTCACATAATAAGATCCAAAGATGTAATTTTTAAGGTTTTGGTTAAATATTTTGACAGTTTAAGATCTTTTAATTTAGTTGCTATGGGGTTTCTGTGCCTAATTTCTCTAGCTACAAGAAAAGAAAAAATATCATTTTTCTTGAGTTTTTTTTTTCTTTCTTCTTTTTCCTTTCTTTCTTTGGTGGGTTCAGACTTGTTTTCCCGGTAATTTATAGATTTTTAGAGGTAAGAATGTTGGTCAAGTGTGGATTTTTTTTTGCTGATTTTAAGTGGGTTTAGTCTAATTTTCCTGGTAATTCGTCAGATTTTTAGGAGATTTTTTTTTTTGGTCAAGTTTGTATTTTGCTTTTTCTGATTTGTGTGGTTTAGTTTGTTCTTGCAGATCTTTGTGAGAAGCTACAGAATTTGATCAAATTTGTAGCATTTACCAGGTAAGTCTTCTCAGCATTCTTTTCTTAGAGGCAAGATTTTTTTTGTTTTTTTTAATTATTCGATGGTCAAGTAAATTTAGTGCACACTGAGCAATAAGTTGAGATTTGAGATACCAAGTACAGATCAATTTAATTTTTGGAGGCTTTTCTAATGTATATACAAAACCAGACCTGCATCTAAAATTTGGGTTTGGAGTGTTTGCCATTTGTTTAGCTCAACCCTAAGTCCAGATTTTAGGTGTTCTTTGGTGGAAAGGCTGAAATTCTGGCAGGCCTAAATTTTTGCTTGTATTTTCTTGAAGTGTTGCAAGTACCTGTGTAACTGTAGGGAAAATTTTATTTTGCATATTATACAATAGACATTTTACTGATTATTTCCTTCTTTTCTTTCGTAAGTGGGACTATACGAGTTAATTTAACATTAGGTTAAAAGTATGTATTAAATAACAAAATATTGTTTGTGATAAAGTTTGCAACTTAAGGTCCATGTGAAGCTGTCTTTATCTACTCGTCTTTTTTCTTTTCTCTTTGGGTGCCTTTTATCTTTTCCCCTTCTCTTTGTTCTTGGCTATTGATCTTTGTCGCAAAAGTCTAATTTATCTTTTATCTTTTTCTGCAGCCATATTCACATGCAAGTAGTATATAATTTTAAAAGAGAGAGTTTGTCAGTAGAAGTGCTTGAATAGAGTGAAGGGGGAGAGTTGTAATTGGCACTTATCAAATTAGGGATAGATGTCATTTCGCAGTATAGTTCGTGATGTAAGGGATGGTTTTGGGAGCTTATCTAGGCGGAATTTTGATGTCAGGATTTCGGGTAATCACAGGGGAAAATCACACAGTTCATTTAATGAGTTGAATGACCAACCTATTGTAATTCAGAACAGCCGTTGGGCTAACCTCCCTCCTGAGCTACTTTATGATGTAATCAAACGACTGGAGGAGAGTGAAAGCACATGGCCTGCACGAAAGCATGTTGTTGCATGCTCTGCTGTTTGCAGGTCATGGAGGAGTATGTGCAAGGATATTGTTAGAAATCCAGAGGTCTGTGGGAAGCTTACTTTTCCAGTTTCTCTAAAACAGGTAGCTTAGTCTCTCTCTCTCTGTTCCCTTGCTATGGTTTACTTAGTTTTTAGTAATGGTGCAAGTCAAATTTTCTCCCTTTATGACATCAATCATTCATAAGATTGACCTGAATTTGTATGTGTTGAGCTTTTATTTGTAGATTTTATTTACATTGTAACAGTTCAATGACTTGTTTCATACTATTGGGATAAAAATAGCCAAGTCTTACTCATTGTTTTCTCAGCCAGGACCTCGTGATGGGACTATTCAATGCTTTATCAAAAGGGACAAGTCTAATTTAAAATATCACCTTTTCCTGTGTCTTAGCCCTGGTGAGCATTTTGTTTAACATTTTGGCAAGCTCATTTTGTGTGTTTTAATATTCCTCTAGGGCACATCACTTTTTGGTTGATGGACTTGGTAACATAGCAAAAATAGTTGCATCTGATGCTTTTTATTGTAGATATGATTTTATGCTACTACGATTTACTTGAAAATGCTTACTCGTGCAATCACATCTTCCTGTCAATTTTTCAGTTGCTAAATACCGATAGCATGTCTTTGTCGTACTGGGCACGTGCATAGATAACTTGTGTTATGCTTTAGTAAGCAACAGGAATGTGATTTCTCATTCACTGTACATTTGTTGAAGAATTTGTAAGAAACTTCAACTGAAGGAACTTACAAGTTACAACAGACAGGTCAACTGAAATGTGTTGGAATATTTATACGTAGATTTTGCCAATTGCAGTACTTTATCAAAGTCATGGTATCTTGGCGCTAGTGGGGTCGTGGGGAAATGTTAATATATTTTCTGTTGCAGGCAGTTGATGAAGAATTGTTTTATTAATATGATTCAGTGAATGTTATTTGCAACTGTCACAAAAAATCTATTTCTTGCTTCTGAATACTCTTTTTTACGTGGTTATTCTGTTTTGCAGCTTTACTAGTTGAGAATGGAAAATTTCTTCTATCTGCAAAAAGAATTCGGCAAACGACTTGCACAGAGTATGTTATCTCCATGGATGCGGACAACATTTCAAGATCAAGCAGCACCTATATTGGAAAGTTGAGGTAACAAAATGGAAATGCAACATCTGTTCAATTCTTGTATGTTTTTTTTAATTCATTACTTAAAAGTTGCTTGAACTAACCTCTCCATATCTCTTCTGCCCTTTACATTTTATTTTTTTTGATAAGTAAAACAAGATAGGTAAAATGAAAAAACAAACAGACCCAGTGGTACTCAAACCCACAATCACCTGATTAGAAGTCAGATGCCTTATCCATTAGGCCATGGGTGCTACTCGAATCCCATTTCTTGATGCATTATAAGAAAATCATGAAAAACAATAATTTAAACATGCAAATACTTTATTAGTCGGTAAAAAAAACATATTGGTCTTCTTTTCCTTGGAACGAGTAAGACGGTATGTAAGTAAGATCAGACCTCCAAATTAATTTGAACTTAAAGATCACCTCTTAGTTACTTAGAAGAAGAGTTGCAGCTGCAAAACATAGATGATGTCCATTGCTCTTAAATGTATAACTAGCTGGAGTATGATTGAGAGAAATTGCTGACTTCCTTACCTTCTAAGATTCCAGGAAATACAAAGTTAATTTATCCATCCATTTTAGGTATCAGCAGTCAACATTGTGTGTAGTTTACGGGAAAATGACTGATTGTGTTATAAATGCCCCACCCTATAAGTGATTGAGCATATTAAATGTGATACATGGAGTCAAATTTATAGTCCATTTTCTTATAAATTGTAATGGTTTTGTAATTTCGAAAACATATTAGCGCATACAAAATGAGCCCAAACCTTGACTTTTAAAAGGAAAAAAAGATGTAAAATTATAGCACTAATTGGAACTTTTGAAGAAGGTTCAGAAACATAGGTAATTTGAAATCCCTTGTTTATAGGAAAACTTGCACTTAGTTTTTGACCCGCTTGATTTGTTTCAAGATTTTATTATTTTCATACTTAATTTAAGGGAAAAGAATAAAATGCCAAAACTTGTACACATAGTATTTGACTACCCTTGAACAATTTTTTTGGCTCTGTCTCTGGCTGTCTGATTTTACGGTTTAGCTTCAGGAGAACTGAGTGGTAGTTCTTCATGCCCCGTTGGTCGGTGATTTCACATTGTCAGTTGATTGATCTGCACTTTTTTTTTATTAATCAAAAATTTTCTAACGAGCTATTTGTTTATTTCATCATATCTATCTTTTGTTTCCTTGATTGATTGTCTGAATGTTCATTATTCTTCTCGAAACCTTCATAGCATAAAGATTTCTTCAGTTTGCTGATTCAAGTATTTTTACCCATTTGATTAGGTTATTGTCTTTATATTCAAAATACATAAATACTCTTAATGATTAATGTCAATATCTGCTGCCTGTATCAGATCAAATTTCCTTGGCACCAAATTTATAATATACGACACACAGCCTCCACATACTTGCACCCATATTCCCCCACCTGGCAGGTCAAGCCGTAGATTTTATTCCAAAAAAGTCTCCCCAAAAGTCCCAACCGGTAGCTACAACATAGCTCACATCACATATGAGCTAAATGTTCTTGGAACACGTGGTCCAAGAAGGATGCACTGCATTATGCACTCAATCCCCATCTCAGCACTTGAGGCAGGCCGCACTGTGCCCGGGCAACAAGAACTACTTCCCCGCTCTCTTGAGGACTCATTCCGAAGCATTACCTTCCCAAAGTCACTTGACCACTCTGTCGAGTTCAGCAGCTCACGATTCTCTGAAATTGGCGCATCTTATAACGTCGATGAAGATGGAAAGTCGAAACCCTTGATACTAAAAAACAAGGCTCCGAGATGGCATGAACAGTTACAGTGTTGGTGCCTGAATTTTCGCGGAAGAGTGACAGTAGCTTCTGTCAAGAATTTTCAGTTGATTGCTTCTACACACCCATCAACTACGGCTGCACCGACAACATCACAGCCAGCCCAACCGGAGCACGATAAAGTCATCTTGCAGTTTGGCAAGGTAGGGAAAGACATGTTTACGATGGATTATCGCTATCCCTTGTCTGCATTTCAGGCTTTTGCAATATGCTTGAGCAGCTTTGACACCAAATTGGCTTGTGAATAGAAGTTTTTTTAAATTAACATTAGGGTGGTAAGAGAATTGCCTAAAAGAAAAAGGAATAGCATGTCTTCTGTATTTTCATTTCCGTTTTAAGTTTCTTCTTTTTTCTTGGCACAAGAGTAGGAGACTCTTGATGCCATATTGCTGTAAAAACAGTGGCCCTATTCAGATTATGGGGCTTACACCTTTGTAAACTGAAATGTATTTGTTTCTTTTCTTCCTCTTTTACCCTCTTGAAGAAGTGACAGCTACGAAATATATGGGTTAACAAGCTGTGAACAACCATTAAAGAAGAAGAAGACACGGGTTAACAAGCTGTGAACAGCCATAAATAGCCAACCAATTAGAATTGGTGCCACATAAATAGCCATCATACGAAAAATAATACTTTACCATCTCAAAATTAGAGGTTTTTATTCCCCCCCCCCCCCCCCCCCCCCCCACACACACACGTGTCGAACTGAAATTCCTAAATTGTACCCACAAGGTTTATAATGAAAAGATGTTTTTTTTTCCTTGTAATTTAATATAATGGTGTTTTAAAAAACTGGAACACCCACTAGGAGATGGAGATGGGGATGGGTGATAATGTCCAAGTGAATGCTTTCATCATGTTATTGTGCTATCTGCAATTTTTTGTACTACATTCCTGTGAGTTATGACTTGTGACTATATATATCCATGACAATACCTATATCAAGGCAATGGCTTTAACCTGTGAGTAGAGCTGCAGCTAGTGGACATTTTCCAACCAAAATGTTGAGCCTAATTGTCCGGTACCTATCCCAAATAATGCGTGAGAATTTTTTTTTAAATAAAAAACATTATATTAGAAACGATATTTAATTTCAGATATTCACTGCAAATAAAGTCAAGTTTCCAGTTTTGATATCAAAGCAGAGCTAATTTTATTTATCATATTGCCTCTGTTATGACTAGTTGAATGAGTCAAAAAAACTATTGATTTTTTTAACTACTGTCACTTTGGAGAGAGTGTTGGCAGGCATACAAACTAATTAAATACTCTCTCCATTTTATATTATTTAATTATTATTAATTTTAAAAAATTAATTAAACTCAAATTTAACACAATTTTTTTTTGATACATATAATGATAAATATTATAAGATATCTTAAAAATATTACTCATTGTAAATTTTATTATTTAATGAGTTATTTTAATTTTAAATTTAAAAATATACCGAATTAATTTTTAAAAATCAATAATTATCGTATAATTTAGAACGGAAAAAATAATTAATATCAAGAATCTCTCGAGTATATACGACATCTGTAAATTTCAAGCTCTATGGGTAAGACAAGCTTTACAATAAGAGATTATTATTTTTCATAACAAAAAATTTAGACAATTAAAACTTTTAACATTACCCCAGAGGTAAGATGAAACTTTTCTCTATGTATGTCGCTGAAACTGAAAGAGTCAAATGAGTACATAACAATTGCTTCTTTATAGAGAAACATGTTCTTATTATTTTAAGGAGGTACCGTAATCACATTAATCAAAGCCAATTGTCAACGATAAATTTGTTTTAAGTAAAAACAATTACCATGCACGATTAATTTTTATTCTATTAATATCAACTATTTTTTTTTTAAAATAATTTATTTCTTTTGATGTTAATATAAATAACACAATAATCTCGATTTTACTATCATAATTTTATTATCATTTAATTACTATCAAATTAAGCATTTCATCAATTTAGGACGTTGATAATGTCAAGTTCTTATTCATATTATTATTAGAGCAAATATTTTTTCAAGTATATTTTTATACTTGTTGTACACTTACTTTTTATAATAGCATTATCAGCGGCCAAATTAAAAAAAAACATTTAATAAAAACATATAAATATAATTTATAAAATTTGTAAAATCACGTAAAGCAATAAGCATGACTCTTTTTTTTTTTTTTTTTAGTGTAAATACTAATAAGTGACATTTTTTTGTTGCTAGTTAAAACGTATGAAATATAAATTAATGTGTAATTGTGTATGAACAAATTGATTTTATTGAAATTTTATAAAAATTTTAATATAAGGGTCAAATTAAATTTTTTATAATTTTATCAATCTCATATTACTTCTATTATTTTATATATATATATATTTTCTCTAATATTTTTATAATAAAAAATAATTTAATTTATATTATTTTTAAAAATAATTACAGAATTAAATATGTATTAACACATTTGTGATTATAAAAATATATTAGAGATTAATAAAGTGTTTGTGTGTGTATATATAATGATATTACTTGTTATATTAATAATATTATAACTAAATACATATTTTACATATATAATTGGGCAAAAAATACAAATTATCTAAAAAATTTAGCTTAAAACACTGTTCCAAATCTCGTCAAATTATTTATTACCTCGTAATATTTTGACCCAACTAACTAAAATCTTGGCTTCGTCACTGAGCCTATGGTATGGAATATAAGTGACATCTTATGTGTAAATATTTTTTTTATTTTTTTTATTTTTATGAATATAATAAGTTTATGAATTTTGATATTACCATTAATCCATTTAAAGTACCTCTCTAATTTGGATAATCCAGTTTTTGGGATGTCTTGAATTCTTGTAAGAAAAGACTAGAGACCCGGGACTTCTTGTCGCTCGCTAGGGTTCCATTTTCTCTTTCCGTCAGCCTTCTGGGGTCATCTGTTTTCGCTTCATCAAGGTGCCATCTTTTGTTTTGCTTTCATTTTGTTTTGCAACATTCTTTGTTTTAGATCTGTTTGTGTCTGTGTTTGTGTATACTCTTTGGATTTGACTCTGTTTTAGGGTGTGTTTTAATGGGTTTGGCATATTCTTGCATTGGTTTATTAAAAGTTTTACGAATTTTTGGTTTTTATTGTTGAATTTTATGTGGGTTTTGAATAGCTATTGATCTAGGTTATGGAATTGTATTTATTGGGGTTATTGTTCATTAATTTGCTTGATTTTCGAGAGTTCTTGTTTGATTTTCTTCTAGTTATAGATTTTTTGGAAGCTGTTTTTCTCCCCCTCTTTCCCCCTTTGGGATGCTGATGAATCAATGGGTTCTGAGAATAGTTTCCATTGACAGGTGAATAGATTTCTTTGTATGTTAATTTGTTTTCTTGGTTGGTGTCTGTGACAGGACTATGTGGATTTTCTGTATGTTAATTTGTTTTCTTGGTTGGTGGTTGTAACAGGACTATGTGGATTTTCTATTGAGTTGTCTTGAGGATTTTGAAGGAGGTTTGTGTGCTTTGACAATGCCCTCTATGGATAATCACGGTTTTCAAATGCCATTTGCTACATTTCGCCGTTCAGTTTTGGGTATTGGAAATGATCAAGTGCATACCATTGAAACAAAACATGATTCTATTACTCAAAACACAGGGTTTGAATCATTTCAGGATCAAGTCTTCAAGCGATTTCATGATTTGGCAGAATCAGCTTCTGATGCTGGTGACTTTCTCTCTCTTACATGGATAAGTAAGCTATTGGATGCCTTTGTGGATTGTCAGGAGGAGTTTAAGGTCATATTACACAATAATAAGGTTCATCTTTCAAAACCACCTCTAGACAAACTGATTTCTGAATTCTTTGAGAAGAGCATTAAGGCACTTGATATATGTAATGCAACTCGTGAAGGAATTGAGAAGATTCGGTTGTGGCAGAAGCACTTGGATATGGTGCTCAGTGCTTTTGGTTCTCGCGAGAGGATGATGGGCGAAGGCCCATTCCGTCGAGCAAGAAAAGCTTTGATGGATTTGGCAATTGTGATGTTGGATGACAAGGATTCTGGGTCTGTTTTTTCACACAGGAATAGGTCTTTTGGGCGTAATAATAAGGGCAAGGATCAAAATACTCGTTTGGCAGGACACTCTCGGTCTTTGTCTTGGAGTGTATCCCACTCCTGGTCTGCAACAAAGCAGCTGCAATCAATTGCAAACAGCTTAATTCCACCACGTGCTAATGAGATTACAGCAACTAATGGGCTTGCAACCCCTGTCTTTACAATGAGTTTTGTACTCATGTTTGTTCTGTGGGCTCTAGTTGCCGCAATCCCTTGTCAAGATAGAAGCCTTCAAATTCACTTCTCAATTCCAAGGCAGTTAAAATGGTGTACTCCATTTTACTTGCTTCATGTTCGGATTATGGACGAATCTAAGAAGCGAGATCGCCGAAATTCTATTGGGTTATTGAAGGAGATTTATCAGCTTGAGAATAATGTTCGTCACATTACAGACTTGGTAGATTCTGCTCAATTTCCGCTGACAGAGGAACAAAGGGAAGAAGTAAAACAGGGGGTTGAAGAGTTGGCGCTAGTTTGTGAAGTCTGTAAAAATGGAATGGATCCACTTGAGCGCCAATTGAGGGAAGTGTTTCGTAAAATTATGAGCTGCCGGACTGAGGGCCTTGAATTATTGGGGAGGGCAAAATAGCCTTAATAATTCAAATTATAAACAACTAGTGAAAAACAAATATAAGAACTTGAAGAATGTCGTCATTTAAATTTTGATCAGCATAGCTCAAAATGGCCTCAGATTGTCATGCAGCAGGTACCTTATGTATTTCCCGTTATACCTTATGTAAAGAACATAGTGTTTATATTGGACCATCCTGAGCTAAGGTTTGTTTACCAGATTAATTTTATTTATTTTCCTTTTCCATATCTTATTCACTGTCATATCTTTCAAGTCTATCAAAATAATTTGTTGTCAAAATTTGTATTAAGTTTTCTCTATCTTTGTCATAATACATGTACATTCATCTTCTTCTTTTTTTAAATTCATTTGTCATTTTGGCCTAAAGTGGATATTACAGATGAAACCCAGAAGTTGGTGTTTGAGTTTGTTTGGATGCCATCGGTTGTGCATTTATTTGAATTCGATGATTTGAGTGGCATATGCATTTAGATGTATATTGTTTATGCTCAAGATGATTACTGATTATTAATGATATGTTGCACTATATTAGTTCTTTGACATGAAGAGTTTCACGGACATTTGATACGAGAACCGGTGTCAAAATTTTGAAGTTACACTTGTATGAAGTATTAGTGTTGGCAGATTTGTAAAAGTGTGGATCTATTTATGTAATGTGGCAAGTTAAAATTTCTTTGTGATCTTGTTTCATTTTAAACTTAATGCTTGAGTGATGCCAAAGCAATGCCTTGCAGAATATTCTATAAACCAGTGCTGGAAATTTTGCCTGCTATATTACCTGATTGATTGAAGCTCTTTTAGCTAATTAAGTTATTTGTCTATTCTTATGAAATTGGATGGTTCCAATGCATTTGTCCATCCTAATATTTGTCTTCGTCATCGATATTGGATACTGATGTGTCCTTAATTAGTTTTATGTTGACTTGTTACAGAAACTGTCAATATCTAGTGATGATGAACACCTAAATGAGATTCACTTAATATTTTACTAGTATCCTTTATGCGGTATAATCATATTTTTCCGATTTGAGTGGTATGAAGTTGGAGATACGTAAAGAAATTATATGAGCATATTGATTTTTGAAGTTCAATCTCATGGAAGACATGTTTGGTGGTTTGTGAAGGTGATTTAACTTTCTGTTATCCATCTCCATCAGGCACTAGCTGTTCGTTTACATGATGTTTCCTTGACTTCACATAATCAATATATATCAGATGCAGTCCTACATTATTGGAACTTTTCTGATCTTAAACTTAATAGATAAAAAATGATCCACATATTGTTGTCGAGTATGCTAGCTCACCTCCCAGCATACATGTAGCAGTTGAGATTTTTTAAAGGACAGCTATAGGTTCCCCTGAAAATGACAGATTTCATATTTATTCGACATGTATGACTTCTGGTTGTAAATTTCTATTAGATATGGCAAGCTTCTGCTTCTACTGTTGAATTTATATTAGGATGTTGAATTTTGGGTTCCATGTAATTCATGAAACAATTAGTGAGAGACGAATTCGTACATTGTTTCGCGAGTGTTGTGTCGAGAAATTCAATTCGATATTAAATACCGTTATATGTAAATACACGGAACAAGAGGTTGTAAAGAATTGACTCGCATATTATTGTTATATGTAAATACACGGAACAAGAGGTTGTAAAGAAGTGACTCGCATATTATTGTTCTATTTATCGATTATAATTTCACGTTAGTGGACATATAAATCATTCTCCTTATTTTGTTTGGGGAGCTTTAATTGTTTAACAGCTTAATGAGCAAAGGACACTTCCAGTGAACAAATTGCTGGCACTGTACTGGCATGCCTAAACTTGATGAATTGGATTCAATTGAGTTTGTAAAGATGGTTGAAATTTCATATACCAAAATTAAGCAATTTGCAGGAGAATAATTGACTTGTAAACATCCCTTGCATTCAGGCAATTGAAAAAGGATTATATAATTGAGATAAGTATGCCATATGTATACAGCATGAATCCCAACCCACAAGTCAATAATTGCAGTTGGCATTAATTAAACATTATTTTTGATCCCCATTTTTGGCTATTAGGTAGTGAGTCTGGTGACCATCCCAAAACAGGCTGGATAAGCTGGAAATAAGTACATTCTAAGAAAATCCTTAGTTAAATTGTAAAAACAATATAAGCGTGATGATTATATTGTACTCGAAAATTGATCCACACAGGTATCCTATTAGTTAATTGGCATGATACAAGTTGTAAACTCCAAATAATTGGGCAATGGTGATTGCATGTACATTTCAAACTGTCAGTGCTCTCCTCTCCAAGGATCCAGGATGGCACCAGCACCACACATCCCCAGTATGCAAGTTGGTTAAATTATCTATTCTCAATTCCCCAAAAAATGCTAATAAATAAAGAGACAAGAAAGAAAGGTTTCCTGCTTTATTATATATATATATATATAAGGATTATCCTTTGAAATCAGTATCTATTAGTTTTTTTTAGTAGAACAACCATTAGTTTCTTTCTTTGTGTTAATTACATGGTTTTGGGGTAATGATTTTTTTATTCTGTTGGAATTTAGTAGGGTTTTCGGACATAAATTGCTTTCATAGTTTGAGGATATCATTGCTATTTTGTTAATTATTATAAATGCTCAAGCTTTTATAGCTTAAAATTTTTAGTGTACGTATACTAAAAAAATTCTTTATAAATATGGTACACCAAAAAAATATAAAGAAGAGATTTATTTTAATTTAAAATAAAAATAAATAATAAAAAAAATTACTCGTTTTTACTCGTTCTACATTTAGTAGAGCTTGCTAAATGTAGAATACTGCCCTATCAAATTTGACTCGGAGAAATCCATATCATCCCTTTTGCTGTAGAAATTAAGCCTCACTAATCCATAATATAATTATAAATTAAAAGCACAAATTTAATTTTACAAAATTTTGGTTCAAATTAATATAAGTACTATCTAAATTTGAAATAATTAGAATACTTTCCAAATTTGTATAGAATTAAAAAAAAATAACATAACCTGTTAGAAAAAAGAAAGTGTCTTTTAATTTTATATCTCTAGTAGGAAAAAAGATCTTTTAAAATAATTTTTATTTTTATATCTACCAATTTTATTATAAACTTTTTCTATCACAATTTGATGTAAGATAATATATTTTAACAAATTTTATATTGGATAATTTTATTACTAAAATTTTATTAAGATATTAAAAAATCTCTTAATAAATCATGTTATTTGATTATATTAGTAGTAACTTTTATTATTAGATTAATAATCTAAATAACTTAAAACTTAAAATTTTATCAAATCATTTGATTAATTGTATTAATACTAAATTTAAATTTTAGTAATTGTTGTAAATTAGTTAAAAATTATAGTGAATTTATTACTAACTAATCGTCATTTATACTATAATTAAATAGACAATTTAGTTTGTCATCTTTTTATTTTATTTGGTTCGACTTTTGTCTTTTCCTACAATATGTCAACTTTTTTTATTTATCAATTTAAACAAAGAATTAGAATTAGTATCGTAGGTTTACAAGGAAACAATAATTAATAATATAATTTTATAAGAAAATAATCAAAATAAGATCATCTTACTTAATATTAGTTTGTTACTTTTATTCAAAAATTAAAATTAGTATCGTAGTTTTATAAGAAAACATGAATTCATAATATGGTTTTATAAGAAAATAATAAAAATAAGATTATGTTACCTAATAGTAATTGGTTTCTTTTATTCAAATATATATACAAAATACAATAATACAAGTTTAAGTAAAATTATATTACCACTTAGATAATATGATTTGAGAAAAAAAAAAAAAAGAGAAAATTTTCATAAAAATCATCTATCTAAGTTAAATTTGTTATTATTATTAAAATATAAGTATAATTAATTATTGCTTCAAGTATAAGTGAGATTTAATCATTATTTAGATAATGTAATTGTTATTATTATAAAAATAAAAATATAATATACTAATTGACCATATGATTCAATTATTAAATAAAAACTAATTACTCTTTCCAATAAGAATTCATAAAAATAAATAAATCAAAATATCAATAACATTATAATTTTATAATAGGAGCATTCATTCAGTTCAACTAAGTACAAATATAACTTAATAATATAGTTTACAATAATGACTCAATCATAAAATCATCTTACTTAATATTAATTTGTTAACATTATTAGATAAAAATTAGTTACAACTTAGATAATATAGTTTGAGAATAATTTTTTTCCGACATAAATCGTTTTATCTAATTTGAATTTGTTACTTTTTGATTAAAATATAAATGTAATTATATTCAAATATAAGTTAAATCTTATTATAAGTTGAATAATGTAATTTTAGAAGAAAATTATTTTTTATTAGAACAATTTTACCTAATAAATCAAAAGATATATTTATAAAAAAGTTTGATTAAATATCTACAATATCATAATTTTATAATGAGACACATGTTTTGCATGGGGTGTAAATGCAAGAAGTATTATATATCTATCTATATACTGTAATTCAATAGATAATTTAGTTCGTTCTATTATTTATGTTCAACCTTTTACTTTTCTTTAAGTTAAAAATTACTTTTCCTGGGTCAAAAATTAATCCATCTACATATACATATATATTATTGTGGAATTAAATTTATTAGTGATAAAACACTCCAAAAATCATCTATCTCCCCTTCAACTTGGTAGTTATATATATGTTTCACTTTATTGCACCACCGTTGTAATAACCTGGTATGTTATAGTTTTAAAGAGTTTATTATCACCGTTGCCCAATTTATTGTTAAAAAACGAAATATGATATTTATATAATATATAATTGAGCTTGATTGTCAAGAATAAGATCCTGTGCAAAAAGTAACTAAATTAAATTTATTAAAACTTAAGTTTCATAATTCTATTTGAATTATATATAGCTTCGACGAATTCATCCAATCTAAATAAAATTAAAATAAGTACTCTCATAATCATAACTAAATAAATCTACGTTCTATTCAAAATATTTAGCTTAATAGTTGATCAAAAGAACCTATAATATATAATTCAATAATTTATTAATTAGATAAATATTTTATAATTTAATAACTACCATTATCTTCTCAAATTTTTTATTAAATATTATCCTATATTTAATTAATAATCATAATAAACATGTATCATAATAAACCATTATTCATGCGCACGAAGTTGATGAGCTTATATATTTGAAACTCTAAACAATAATATTAACAACGTTACATGATAAAACTGAGAATCCATTCCATTTATAAACATTTACACTGAATTCGAGCCATTGACACAACTCACACAAGATACAATATGTAGCAAGTATTTCTCTGTCTATATATGAAAATTGTGTGCTCAGCAAATCAAGCTTGTGAATTAGTGAAGTGATCACATATCAACTTAATTATTTTGTATAAATATATGTTGTCAAAGTTAGTCCTCGTCAAAGCCCCCGTCGAACCCTTCTGCATCTCCATCACCCCAGTCCTGATCTTCAGCTAGTCCTTGATCAACATCACCAACAGCATTAATATCAACAGGTAATTCAATTTCGATATCATCAGGAGGCGCCTCCTGTAACCCTGGCATGCCATCCTTTACTTCCATAGATTTAATGTTCTCGTCAGTATAGGGCTAGGAAACCTGAAGGAAAAGCTAACATATGGCACATCAATTATGGGCTACGCTTACGTAGAGATTCAGGAAAATTAATGGATTTTGTAATAACGTACATTTTTAGTTTTCATTCTCGAATCTTTTCATTATAAACCTAAAGATTTTTGACTGGCTGCAGGAAATTTTTGAATGATGCGAGAAGACTTGTTGTTGGTCAATGCAGCAGGTAAATATGAATACGGCTTCTTTCACAGTTCTGTTAAATGCGAATAAAGGACAAAGAGGCGTTCAAATAACTTCATTATTGAAAAAGAAAATGCACCTTGTAAAGAGCAGTTCAAAAGCCAATGCTTATCTTTTCTCAAAGCTGATGAGCAACCCACCACCTATTTAAACAAATACATGTCTTGTGATTAAAGGGACAAAGCTGGTTACTTCACAAACTACGATATGAAGAACAATATGTTGATTATAATTTATTTTTTTACTAGAACAGAAGACCTTGCTCTAGTACTACCAACATTCATTGTCTGAAAATCAGCAACAAATCCAATGCCCTTATCTTTGCTTGCCTAACGTATGAAAAGATTGCAAAATCTTTTTCTCGCCCTGCAAAAAATAAAAATAATTAAAAATAAAAATAAAGTTTCTTTTACTAGAACTTTTTGGTAGTAAGACAGAGATACAAGTACTGAAGCAAAGCAGATGCACAACCATTTGATTATCTACATGAGGATATCCCAAGGACAATCAAAGCCAACCAGATTATCGTGATTAATGAATTCCATCTCATCTAATCCAAGACTTGATAGATGATAACTTATTTGTTGTAAAACAGAAAATAATTTGAGAAACTCGTAACAAGCTATAAGAGGTGCATCTGAATGGGTTTAATGACATGAAACATATATTTTCCATTTCTTCCATTTTTTTACCTGGAATCCATCAACAGTGTTGATGTCCACGACTTTATCTGACTCCACACCAAAAGTATCCCTGAACTTATCACGAAAGAGCTTCACTTGATGTCTATATGGAGATATTTATGCCATGTGTGCTTCGTTTGAATTTCGACATCAGGCCCCCCATCCTCCAATGTCTCGGAGTAGAATTTTCTAGACGGAAAGCTTCGTATCTGTGCAGAATTGGACTAGACAACTCAATATTAAATATTCTAATAAGAAATGGGATATAATCAGTGACAACATTAAGGACAAATGATGATTCACTATATCAAGGACCTAAACAACCAGCAGCCCTTGGGTTTGAACTGGATATGAAATTGGTTTCTTCAGATCCATCATGCTGAGTTAAAAGTGCTTAGTTGAGAAGTCAATTTATTGCAGCTCAGCATTAAATTAGTTGGAATTATGAAGGTAAAAGCAATAATTTGTAAAAGTACATCAACAAACCTCTGGATGCATGCGGTACTGGGTCTTCAACATCTGCACTGGATATCCAGCCCTTTGGAATCTCTTAAACAAGCTCATTCCATACCTATTACATATATAGTATAATCACAAATTCTAAGTAATATGGGGCGCATGCATGAGGAGATTGATAAGGCGTCACTATCATGAAATGAGTTTCTTACCCAAATTTCTCAGCTATAGGAGAAATCACAGTGGCTGGCAGTTGAACCGGATCACCAACCTAATCAGATTAACGAGAAAATACGCCAGAGAAAGTAAAATCACATCACAAGTTGCCATAAAATTGAGTAGCAAGTGGAAATAAATTATAATTGCAGACAGTATAGAAGCACTTGAATTACAAAAAGCATGGCATGGACACTTCAATTGTAAAAGACTCAGGTTCGAAGATTTCTTTACAAATACTTGAGCATTTTAATTCATAGTGCCATATTTATTGAAGCTCTTTGTTCTTCTAGTGAAGATCAGCTAACTTTACAATTGGCTCCATGCTGTCAAACTAGGTAGAGAGAGTTTGAAGTGTTAGCTTTACAAAGCCTTTTGGATTTCACTTAAGAACTTTTCTATTACTCTTTCTTGGCTTATACAAAATGACACAGAGAGCTTTCTATTTATACCAGTGCATAGAGACTTCTAGACCCTTATTAAATCTTCCTTGAACTTCACATTGCATGAACTAATATATTCAAAGTACGTACTAACATGAACCATACTAATACTATGAACTTAGCCATCATATCTTTCTTCTTCAGCACAAAATACAAAGAATAATTAATATCCATTATTTTGGTTCGCTCATCTTCCAACACCCCCCCTCAAACAAAACTGTCTTCATTCCAAGCATTGTCCGAAGTCTCTGATGTGTGTTTGCAGGGAGAGTTTTGGTCAAAATGTCTGCCACTTGATCTTGAGATCTGCAATACTCAACTTCAACTGTTTTCTTCTTCACATGATCTCTCGTATGAAATGAAATCTCATATTGATATGTTTGCTCCTTCCATGTTGCACAGGATTTTCAAGCATGTGTAACTCAGTAGACTTTTAACAATGTTATCTAGCATGATTTGGCTAATAATTAAAGAAATAAGAAATTCAAGCAAACCAAACCTATGGCAAATAGTTTATCAGGGAGATTTTAAACGCTAAAATAGATTAAGATAAATAGTCAGTTTCTATACTATGGCAGCATGGATAACATAAAAACATAAAGAATTAAGCAAAATCAATTGATACCTTCTTTTTCAAGAGTAGTAATAGGTCATTCTGTGAATACGATTCCCAATCTTCCCCAAAAACCATTGGTAAATGGAATCCATCAGCCTCATTCCATTCTATTATTATGCCAGTATTCCACTCCGTCTTTGCATAATAAATTTTGAATGCAAATCATGGAGGTACTGAGCGAGTACTCAGCACATTTCAACGTGCATACCCATATAATTATTTGTCCCAAAATAAGAATCCACTATTAAAATTATGCATTTGATATAGTTCAATAGTTGTCAAATCCCTCTAACTCGATTTAATTAACAATATTTAAATCTTAACAAAAGTTAGATGTAGCCACATTTCATGGGTCATAATCCAAAGCTGGAATATACATTCATGAAAAATAACAGAAACTGTTAAAATAAAAGTACCTTCTTCCTCGTCTCTTCCTTGAACAATCTGAGCTTTCACTTCTTCAAACAGAAGTGGTTCGAATGTCGAAATATAATCATTAACATCTTTGTATGTATCCTTCACTTTCATCATGCCTAGAGCACTCCCATCACCAATTTTTTTGCTGTTTTTCTGCTACCAAAAAAAACCCATAATACTAAACATGTAAATTAACATAAATAGGGAAAATTGCGATAAAGAAAATTACACTGGATTCTTGGAGGAGGAGGAGGAGATAGTCCCAACTAAGGACTATTTTGTAAAAGCGAAGAATATCAGTTTAAATAACATAAAATCAATTACTCTATATTTTATATTTTTTCTGTTTTAAATTATAAAATTATTATTAAATTTTTAAATATTAATTTAAAATATTTTCAAACTTAAAATTGACATAATTAACTAACAATTATGAAATTAAAAATCTTATGATAATTTATAACCTTCATTATTATATCGACTAAAATTATTAGAAATCGTATCAATTTTAAATTTAAAATTATCTTAAATTAATTTTTAAAAGTCAATAATGAACATAGGAGTACAGTCAACTTTTACATCTTTTGTTTTATTTCCTTTTCTATTAATTTCTTAGTTTGTTTTCTCTTGTTTAATACATTTATTTAACCTAAATTTCATTGTATACTATAGACTACAAATTATAAATAATTATCGAAAAGTTGGTGTTAATAAAACGAATTGAAAACTAAAATTTATGAAAACAAATTTTTTTTCTTAAATAAATAAGATATTATATTCTTCTCATTGAAACAAGGGTGCGAGAAGTATCATACATTCATACCTAAGTCTAATTGTCAATAATAAATTTGTCTAATATAGGTGTCAATAGTGCAACTGTACGCTAAACCAGATTGCTCGTGCGAGGTATAAACATTGTTTTTTTGTTATTTTATAATTTATTTAGATAATTCAATAATTTTTATATATAATAATTGTTGAAATTTAATAATTAAATATATAATAAATAAAAATTTAGATGTATTCATGAAAATTGAAAAACAAATAAACATGTATCTTGCCTATGTTAATATTTTTGCACTTACCATCAATAATTAAAAAAAAAATAAACTAACAAAATACTTAACGGTTAGATAATATGAATTAGTATTGAGTTAATTTGGTTAATTCTTTAATTAATTGAAAAATAATTTCAAATCCTCCTTTTATATATAGGTTAATTGATGTGCTAGTCTAAGATAAAAGATACGTTCTCCTATATAAAAAATACTTATGGTATCAATTGATTTTGTTAAAGGTTATATGTTTTGAGTCTACTTTTTGGTATAACTCAATCATTGTAATTATAATTTTTGGATTTGGATCCATTTTATTAGGCCTTCCCACCAGTGGCGGAACCAGAAGGATATTATAGGGGGGTCAAATTCTTTCAGTAAAAAAAATTATTTATTGACGCTTGAACTGCTTCTTTCGGATGTACGACTCTGAGAGGAGACAAATTCGTACTATACATGGGCAGCAACTAGAGGTGATAGGATTATGTTTTCAATTCTCGGGGAGAGTGTTGATATAATGCTCTTTTAATAGGATTCTCCAAATTGTCTAAACACATGAAATGGAATTGTATTTGTGATGTAAATTGTATTCGTATTGATGTTTTTCTCTTCCTTTCCTTATTTATTTTGCTCCCGAGAATTTGAATGAGACGCTACTTCAAGAATGTTAGCCAAAGTGTATTTATTAACTCGTAATGAAAATTCACGCATTTGAGAAAACAATGCAATTGCTTGATCTGCAAGTCCATTATCTGAATACCCAGTGATCAAAGAATTCCAAGAAACTGTCTCGAAAAATCATCTCATCAAACACACGTCTGGCATCATCCATTTGGTGCACTTTTCATATACATGGAAATCAAAGCACCACAAACTGATGTATCAAACAAATACCCGTTCTTGTGACAAAGTGCGTGAATTTGTTTCCCAGGTTCTAACATCTTTGGGAACTCAATGGTAGACAAAGTATTAATTATAGTGTACTCATTTATTTCTAAACCTCTAGAAACACAAATCCTAAGCATTTCAAAAGCTTCTGTGCCATCATAAGCTGCATAAATCCTCCCTGCCCAGGAGATAATGTCTGGGTTAGGAATTTCATCAAACATCTTCACCGCACAAGATTTATATCCACACCTACTGTACATGTTCATAAGTGCGTTATTAAAATGACTTGAACACCCACATAAAAATCCCAACTTTACACCAAACCCATGAATCTGTTCACCTTCTTTTACATAAAACAATGCTCCAACACCCAAATCGCTGCAACAACTCTGCAAGGACCGAAAGGGGCTGTCGGCACTCGGCATCGGGGATCATGGAGATGGAGTATTGGAGTCTGGAGATCAGAGATGGGGGGTCAAGAAAGGAGAGTCTAGCCTGGACCGCCGGAGTTACCGGGGTCAATTAACCCCCCCCCCCCTCCCGCCTCTGCTTCCCACTACTTTTATTTAATACATTATATTTTTAGAGGTCCGAATAATATAATTAAAATTAACGCCATTTAATTATTTTATTATATTGAAAAGCATATGTGTTCCAAAAATAAAAATAATTTGATATTTTTTTTATCATTTGATGAATATATAATTTTTTCATCAAAATTTTTTAACAATAAAAATATTTTTTATGATTTTAATTTTTAGTAGAATTAATCTTAATATCATTAATTATCTATTAGTAATATTTTTGATTGTTATTAACAAAATTATTAAGACTAAATAATTAGTATATCGGATAAAATTGAAGAAAAAGTGTAAATGAGAAGAGCCATATTGATAATTTTTAAGAGCAACAATTGGACTCAATTAGAGATGTAAAGATCCAAGGTTACTTTAAATGGTTAATACCTTTTTCGGAAACTCGCACATAATCTATTATAGAGTTGTATATGTGGTTGGTATAGTATTATAGTATTTGATAATATATTCAGTGCATAATTATTTATTTATTTTTTGTCTAAGATATATTTAAATATGAGAAGTATATTATGTAGGGGTCTCTGTAATATAAGAGCATTTTATATATCATTTTCTTTTATATTGTTAAAAAAGAGAGGATATATATATATATATTTATATTGTCCTAAAATAAGAATTTATTCTTAATATTAATTAATATCTGATGAACGTGTGAGACTGTTACTTGATTATGATTAAAAACAATAAAAAATTGCATTTTCTTAAAATTTAAAATTTCAACTTTTTTTGAAACAAAATTCCGACTTTTAAATGCAAACTACTCAACACCCTCTCCCAGCTCCGATTTCTAACGATCCAAAAACCCTAAACCCTAAATATTTCAAAGCCACCTTCTTTTTCAATCGGAATGGAATGAATGAATCTTCGCCCTCTATATAATAGATCACGAAACTGAAGTGAAGTGGCAGTGATTGGAAATAATGCCATTGTGGAATCTCAGAAGAAACCATTTTCTAGGGGTTGATTTGTTCATCTTCTCGAGGGTTCAAAGGGTCTCCAAAATTGCTGCCATAGCTGGGTTTCATGGTGACGCGGATGTAGAATCTCGCCCCTCTAATAACCCAGAGACCGTTTGGTTTATCAAAGTTTTATGTACACTCTGTATTCGTAGTTCACCTTCTCTTGATATCTTCAGCTCTCATTATTTTCGCAATAATTTGAATCCTTTTCTTGCATTCGAAGTTATAAAGGACCTAAATTTCAATTTCAAAACCCCCCAGCTAGCTTTTAATTTTTTTCAGTTTACTAGGCTGAATTTGAAGCTCATTCATTCATTTGTTACGTATAATTTGCTATTGAGGTCATTTTGTGAAATGGGTCTTCATGATTTGGCTAAATTGGTTCTTGATTGCATGAGGATTGATGGCTATCTGCTCGATAATTGGTTATTTGAATTTTTGGTGATGTCATTTGCGAACGCAGGCAAGTTTGAGATTACCAAAGACTTGTTTATTGCTCAAGAGTTGTTAAGTTCTCGGTCCAGTAATGTTAAAGTAGGGAAAACAAGTTCTTTTGTATATAATAATTTTTTGAGCTTGTTGGTGAAACTAAACCGGGTGAATGAGGCCGTAGGATTTTGTAGAGACCATATATTGAGATCAAAGTGCTACTTTCCCGATACTTGTACATTTAATATTGTACTCCGGGGAATGTGCAGAGTTGGGGAAGTCAATAAGGCTGTTGCTTTTCTTGATGATATGGGCAGTTTTGGTTGCTTGCCTGATGTTGTTTCCTATAATACTCTTATAAATGGATTCTGTCGGATTGGTAATGTGGATAAAGCTTATGAGTTTCTGAGAAAAATCCAGTTGCAAGATGATTTTTCACCAGATGTTGTCACCTACACATCAGTTATATCGGGTTATTGCAGGTTGGGTGAGATGGAGAAGGCTTTAAATCTTTTTGATGAGATGATTAGGAATGAAATTAAACCGAATTTGGTTACCTTTAATGCGCTTATTGATGGGTTTGGCAAGATTAGTGACATGGGTTCGGCATTAAATATGTTTGAGAGGATGCTTATTCTTGGTTGCCCTCCTGATGTTGTCACCTTTACGTCTCTTGTTGATGGTCATTGTCGGATGGGACAGGTAGACCATGGTTTGAAAATTTGCAATGAAATGAAAGCAAGAAAGTTGCCCCCAAATGTGTATACTTTTTCTGTCATTATTAATGCCCTCTGCAAGCAAAATAGACTAAATGAGGCTCGAGATTTTTTAAGGCAGTTAAAGTGTAGGGGGGATATCGTGCCACAACCATTTCTTTATAACCCTGTTATTGATGGGTTCTGTAAGGCTGGCAATGTTGACGAAGCCAATGTCATTGTTACAGAAATGGAGGAGAAGAAATGCAACCCTGATAAACTGACATTCACTATTCTCATACTTGGGCATTGCATGAAAGGTAAAATGTTGGAAGCCATAAGCATTTTTAATAAGATGTTGGTAGTCGGTTGTACTCCAGATACTATTACTGTTAATTCATTGATATCTTGCCTTCAAAAGGCTGGGATGCCTAACGAAGCCTATAAGATAAGGCTAGCAGTATCAGGGTACTTAGATTCAAGTATGTCATCCTCTAGCAGGACTATTCCAAATGTGGATATCCCAGTGGCTGTTAGTAAATAGGGCTTTCCAATAGTGCAATTGGCTTTATGGGCCTAGCCGCATCCTTCCTCAGCCGCACTTTGACATTAGGGAACAATTTCAGCTTTTGCACTAAAGTAAGTCAGCAAGTGGTATGTATTTTTCCCTTGTCTTTTTGAATTAGTTCGTGGAACTATTTGTTACAGTTTTTTGTTTTAGCCCAATTATGTTTGGTGATCAATTAAGTATTTATGTACAGCCTATCATTAGTGCATGACATCTTACTCAACGAAGAGAATGGCGTAAAAAGTGTGGGAAAAGATGTATTCAGAGGGAAAGAAAGGAAATTATAGAAATAATAGCTAGAGAAGGATAACTTGAAGAATAATGTAACTCCAGTTGAGAGTAAATGGGTCTATTATGCCATTCACCTCTCTTTATAATAATCGTATATAGGCTTATGCTACAATGTTTGTTCTGTGAAGGGATATGCGACAGATTGTCGTATATGTGTAACTCTAAAAATATGTGAAACTCTTTTTGAAAGTGCCTCTTATTGCTTTCTGATGACAGTTATGCTTTTTCTTTTTTGAGAAGTACAATAATAACAGTTATAATTACGAAAAAGAAGGTACAATGGTTACAAACTTGCAGTTATAAAGAAAATAGACTATTGGCTATTGAATATGTTCCTATTAGATTGTACTCCTTCCATCCAACTTTACTTACCTTCTTTATTTGAGTAAGTCTGCCATGCATTCTTAAGGGTGCCAAGAACATTTTTGTATAATATGTATTTGAATTATTTTGTCTAATCCTGCCAAATTCTAGGGGAGCCCTCCATTTTGTCTAGTCTTGTTTTTTTTATGGGTAATTTGTGGGGTTTGGAACCACTTTTCTACCTATCGTCATTGTCAATTGCTTGTGGCCTGTAGGATTTGGCAAGGCCTGATGTTTTACTTCTTGTAGACCTGCCAAATTGTAGAGGTAGCCCTCCATTTTTTCTTGTATCATGTTTATCTTTTTGGTACTGCTGCTTGTGATAAATTAAATAGAGGACAGTTTTTTGTGGCAAGAATATGTAACACCTTCTGATTTGCTGATTGCCAAGGAAAAGAGTAACTTCACGTATTGCAAATTGTGATGCAGCGTCATTGTGTAATGTTCACTTGAACCTAAGTTCTTTGAGGAAGAGCCTTGAAGATGTATTTTGTCCATTGGGTTGTGGTGAATGTAGCCGTACACGGAAATTCTTCATTATATCTTATAAATAGTAATATAGTTGATTTTATCATTGTTGTGGATCAACTAATTGAAATCAACCTATTTTCTTTGAAGAACATTTTGCAAGTATTATACAATTTATTACTGTAATATACTCTTGGCAGATCTAGGACGGTTATCTGATGTTATGCAACATTGTATTAGTCTAAACTTATGTTAAAGTTGTGGCAAACTTGGTGTTATCTATTAGGGAAACATTAAACTCAAGCCAGACTTGTAATTTCATTTTATCTCTTGCTACATACTATTTTGTTTTTGGTTGAAGTGATTTGTTTATATTCATATTCAGGAAAGTTGTTACGATCTTGCTTCAAGGCTTATATAATGGTCATACAAAAAACTTAGCGAGATCAACCAATACAGGCTATTCTTGTATATTGAGGGGTGAGTTGTTAAATATATTTAGATCGTCGATCCCTTTTGATATTTTCAAGTCTTTCCAAGAGTTTTACATTCTTTATTGCTTACAGAGGCAATGTCTCTGTTTCTAGTTGCAACATGGTAAATTGATTTGCTTCATCTTCTGGCTTAGAGATGATTTTAATTTTGTCTTATGCGGGTGAGAAGTAGATCCAGTTGTGAGGTTGTCTATAACATTTGCTTTTGTCTTCGTTACTTTTCAATGTTCTAAAAGGCACTAGGCGGGAGGTCGGGGGGGTCTAGGCGAGATTTTTTATTTTAAGCCAATTTTAATATTTTATTTTACATTTATTCAAACAAAATAATAATATAAAGTAAAATAATCTATAATAAAGATAATAAATGCATTTGCTTAAAGTTCAAACACATATCCATATTGCCAATGTCAAAATTCAAATACAAACATGCAATTGTTCAAAGTTCAAACACAAACAAATAATAAAAAATACAAACTAATAGTCCTCATCTCCATATCTCTCTATATAAAAAATACTATTGTTTTCCATATCCGTACAAAATAATGTCTTTATCGGACTCACACTCATACTCTTCATCTTCCTTTTCTTTCGTGTCATAATCAGACAAAAAATATTCTTCATGGAGTTATCTTACTCCAACATTTCTACTACTTCTCATTGGCTGTTGCATGCTATCTGTTCTGGATGCTTCACACTCCCTTTAGTTATTAATAAATTAAAAAAAAAAACAATTGCAGCTATAATTTTTCCGCCTTACCCGTCTGGTCTCGTCTAATTTTCTGGAAGGATTTTTTTTCCGTCTTGGACCTAGGCTAGGCGCTAGGGGGGGCCTAGCGCTTAGGCGGGGCGCCATGGGGGGTCTAGCGCCTAGGTGGGGAGTCGGGGGGCCTAGCACCTAGGCGGGGGATTAATCGAACTTAGGCGGAGATTTTTAGAACACTGTTCCTTTTTCATTTTCGACTTATTTTACATGTGTTCCCATTAATAACCTAATTTGGTCTTACAAGTTACAACGAAAGATTAATCTTTGCACTCTTTTACTTCCTGCTCAAGGTATAAATGTATTTGTAACTTTGCAAGTGTCCCGCATATCAGTAAAGTTCTTAACTTAGACATGTTTTACTTCATCAGATTTTCTTTTTATGGCAGGAATAGCGTGTTCAAAAAGTTTCACAGTATACTTATGTTTTGTTTATTGTAATGAAAAATTAATCCCCGAGATTTCTCTTCCCTTGCATCATTTAAGCATTTAACCATAAACTTTGGCCACAAACTCACATGTACTTAGAGCTTGGGGAGGGCCAAAATCTTTGTGCCACTGCCTTGTCATTACTTTGTTGACACTACAAGCACAGACCTTCGTATTGTTTTTAAAGTCACTTGCTTGTGATGTTCTTTATCATTAGATCAATTCGAAATTTATTTCACAAGTCGAATAACAATATATATCAATGGTTGCATCTAACAGCCACATGCCTTTTCTTTTCTCTTGTTTCTTTCAGAATGCATTATCTGCTACCAGAAGTTTTCTCTGTTTGTGATGGATGCATTTTGTATTCTCACAAATGTATGTTGACATCTCTCTCGGGCACCCTAAGTTTCAATCAGTGTTTCTTATGCCTGTTGACCGTGTATTCTTTAAAGATTTGATCTTTTTACTATCACACATTAGTTGATCGAGTATTCATGCCATCTGCAATATTTAGTCTATGGTGGTCTAATAGCTGGTTCCTGCTACTTTTTTCTTGTAGGTATTGTTAGTTATTTGGTTAACATATGGTGCTACTTGTATTCAATTTGATTTGATTTGAATTTATGTTCTAGGCAGTATTGTAAAACTAGTGATTAATTTTTATTCTGACAATATCTCACAAATTATTTGCTTGCAGGAACAGACTGAATTATAGGAAACAATTGTGTAGAGAAAGTATTTGAAGACCCATACAACTACACTTATCCATACCGGTTCTCATGCCGAGGCTTCTAAGTTGGGGAAAAATCATTTGGCAGGACTTTTTAAAAAGGTATCTAATTCTCGTGATCTTTCCGATGTAGTAGTATTCAACGGGAATTTTGATGCTGATATATCGTTGCACATATTGATTTTCCTTGTGCCAGGCACATTGATTCATTGAGCACATTTGACAGTGATGAGTATGCGGAAAAGCAGTGTTTGTTCATATACATTGGATTGAATGAAGACTTACATATATCAGTATCATTACTGATGAATTTTTCTGTATCCTGGCTAAAAATATGCCAGAAGTTGAGCTGAGAACTTTTTCTCCTTCTTCCAGGGGAGAAGGTTTGATCACTTGTAAGAGATCAGATAATAGGAGTTGGGCATTCAAGTTTGGGGGTTGCAGGGTTGCCTATGTAATTTTGAGATGGTAATTTACGTGGTTTTGAAGCAAAAATAAATAAACATTATTAAAAGGCGATTGCTTGATGCTTAAGCATAAATAGAGAACCGTGTGTTGGAATCGTTTCGGCACGTAAATTAAAGAATTGGAATCGATATTTTTATAAGTTAAAATAATAATTTTATATTGTATTTTTCACATAAATAGAAAATGAGTCTTATAAGAATTATTATTTTATCTTTGTGTGTATTTTGGTGTGGAGCTCAATGTGTACATAAATTCTCAATTTTATAGCATTTATGTATCTACTCGATATAAATTACTCTTTCCGTCCTCGACTCTAATGTCTAAATGTGGGAAAATAAATCAAATATAAAATATGTATAAGGACTAGTTTATCTTAAAAAATATATTTAAATGAGGTTTATTGAGTAAAGACAAAGGTTTAGTAATATAGCTCTATGAAATTTATTATAGGTAAAAACAATATTTTCAGATTTGGACTAAACATTAAATTGAAAAAGCTATTAGGTGGATGAATTATTGATTCAATCAGTGGTAGAATTATTATTGAATCAGTAATGTTATAAATATATAAAAATATATATTATTAATAATTAATAAAATTTCATGACATCTCGTTTTTTATAAACTAAAATATAATAAAATTGTATTACAAATGACCAAAAATTGTTAATTTTAATATCTAAAATTTTTTGGCACCAAAAAAATATTAAAAAATCTGTTCATTGGGTCATCTTAGCCAATTTTATAATTGGTTGAATCACTAGTTTAACTGGTAGTCAATTCGAATTTTGACTAAACTGGTTCAATCGGACCAAATTAACATATATAGAATTGGTTCCCAGTTTAACCGATTGGGCCGGTTTGATTTTCAAAATATTGGGTAAAGGTGATACTTATTTTATTTTTTTTCTCTACTTTAATTATTTTTAAAATTTGTGTGTAATATGTATTTTTTTGAATGTCTTAATTGATTATAATATTTTATCCTAACCTAAAAGAAAGAGTAGAATAATTTATTATACTCTCACCATCTTTTTAAGAACAGAGGGGGTATAAATTATGTGTAATTTAGTTAAATTTTAAAATCGTACATAAATAAAATGAAACATTATTTTTCTAGACGATAATTAATATCCTTGGATAATTTAATAATCTATACGTGCACACAGAGACAAAAGAAGGGAGGGAAAAGATATAATAAAGTGGGCCCCACAGATGAAGGCGGCAAAACCCGGTCATATACAGGAAGGACCAAGAGAAAGAAAAGAGGAAGCGTTACACAAGAAACCTCTTTTGCGCTTTGCTTAATCAAAGACTTACTACTTAAGTTTCGTGCACCAATTTCTCTCTCTCTCTCTCTATATATATATATATATCATGATGAAGAAATCAGGATCTGCAGAAAAGAAGAGCGGAAGAAGAAAAAAGAAGTTCCTGGAGAGCATGAGCTTATTATTCACAGAGCCAGAAATTGAGGCAGCCCTAGAGTTGACTCAACTCAGTTTTTACCATTCTTCTAATAATAAGCCTGAGGAAACAACTACAAGTTCATGCATGAAGGTGAAGGTGAAAGAAGAACAAAGCGACGTCGTCAGAAAAACTGGTGGTACATCATCTCCTTCTTCATGTTCCTCTATTACTAGGACAAGTGTCGAGGATTTTGGGACAGAAGAAACAGTAGCTGAAGACGATCAGGCATGCTCCACAAGATCAACTAGAAAAATTAAGAAGAAGAAGTTTCGGTCTGTTTTCAATATTTATAACACCACCAAGCCTTTGGATTCAATTCAAATATGAGTACACATATGCTAGTACATACTTTTTTTTTTTTTTTTTGATAATTTGAACACACTCACTCACCCGAGTTTCAAACCCCCCAACTTTATAGTAATCATACCATGAGGCCGATCATACCATTTGAGCCAAAACTCTCAGTTACTTTTTTCTCTTCAAGTATGATGGGATATATATGAGAACATATGACCCTCGTAAACGCGTGTATTTAATATTTTTTCAAGAATTATATATATATGTGTGTGTGTGTGGGTGCGTGTATTTTATTTTGTTAATGTTAAATTTAGATACTGGAAACATATAGTTTAAGGATAACTGTTCTTTGTATTTGTTTATTTTAAAAATAATTTAAAGGATATCTTTTCGTCCATCATCATAATTTCATTCATTAATTGGTGTCTTTTTTCCTTTTCATGCCTATAATTTTGAATCTTAAATATACGGATCATTACTATATTGCTTAATATCTCCATTTAATTAGTACCTATGACCCATTACGATGTTGAGCAAACAGACTCCAAATTTGAGATCTAATATTTGGGACATTAGCATTACTATTTCTTTAATATATATCCAGTCTCGATCTCTTTCCTTATAATCTTCTAATTAATTATGGTTTTGTTGTGTCAGGTTCACCTTTAACTTATTATTTTTTTTTAACCTCAATTGTAAAGGGACATGGACAAGAAATTAATAAACGTCTAGATACTGCCTCATAGGTTCGCGTTAGTGGGTTCATAAAGTTTGACTTTACTCTCTCTCAAGAGTGAACCGGACTAGCTAGGATAACATAACATTTAACCATTTTAGCTCAATAAAATTCCAAAACTCGAACCCTCAACAACCTGCTTGATCGAGGAGATTAATTAACTCCTCTAAATTATCACGAAGAATTCCCCACAAAATAGGCACAATTTTTGTATACTTTTAGTTTAGACACAATATTTTATAGGACTGATGGTGTAAAAAAGAAGAACCACAGCCTAAGCATTTTGTCATATTATGTAGTTGAGATTTGTAATAAGTATATTAGATTTAATTTGATACACGATCCGACTGGGATTTGCGAATTTCCAAAGTAGAAACAGGTAAATTCTCTCTTTCTCCCTCCATTAATTGTTATGAACTTTCAATCTGTATAACGATGCCTCAGTTTTCTCATTCAATTTGAAGAACCCTTGTCGTGATTGGTATATATTTTGTGTTGGAATTAGGTATAAACGTTGATAAAATATAGCTGTGGTTTCGTATCAAAATGGTCCAGTCTACCATTGCAAATGCGAGCTATAAATATATACATGATGACAGAGGTCCTCTTCAAGCCATCGACATTCACCATATTGCCGCAATGGGGCCTATGCTCTTCTTCTTGTAGCAAATCCCTGTCTTCTCTTGCTAAACAAGGTAGAGTTCGGACCTTTTGGATACAGTATGATTTATTTTGAAAATGCCTTTTTTATGTGTATCTATATATATATATATATAGTTCAGGGACAAAAGTAAGGAAATACTATAACGTCAGTGGCGAAGCAAGAAAAAAATGTTAGTAGATCGAGTCTGTTGAACATTGAATGTTTAAATTTGACGATAAGAAATAATGTACAAGGGCTGTGTTAGATAAGATCAAAGCTGTTAGGTTGATCTTCTGATATAAATATATAGATTTATAAAGTCTTTTGTGTTGTACTAAGACTTAGATTTAAATAGATCAAAACTGTTAGGTTGATATTTTGTTATAATCTAATCGTAGAATGGACTCTACGATTTTGGCTAAGAAGACTCTACGATCAACAGACTCTACGATCAAGACAACCAATCGTAGAATGGACTCTACAATTTCGGCCAAGAAGACTCTTCGACCAACAGACTGTGTACTAAGCGAGAAGCCGTAGAACGGACTCTACGTTCAACAGTTTGACAGTAGAGTAAACTCTACGATGACAATAAGAGATGATCCATTACAGAACAATCACAACAACAAGGATATTCGTAGAGTTGATCATGGAGGGTCGTTAAGCAAAAAGGCAAGAGACATCACGACTCTCATATCAGAAGCTATTTTGTTCAAAGGTACAATCTGCATTGATGTGACAGAAAAGCTTCTGCAAATCGATCGAAGTAAGAAAAGTCAGGGGACTAACCCAAACGTACTATGCAACAGAAAGAAGACTTTCGAGACAGTAAAGTCAGAGGACTGTGTCCTATCAGTCCTATAGTATGGAAGGACCAAACGACTCTATGAAAGTTGGTAGGAACCTATGACTGACATGACTGTCCCTAAGAAAAAAGAAAACACTCTTCCATGGACTAACAGGTCAGATCAAATAATATCTCATCAGAGCATTAATGAGCTATATTAATATAATATTCAGAAGCTCCCCTCTGCGAGATAACGGGAAGAAACTAAAGCTACGAGCAGATGTTCCAACGGGAAAAAACCTGAAGCCCTCATTTTAAATACCAAGATCTGCAAAAGAAAAAAAAAGGGCATTACACTAGAAAAGAATATACGCAAGAAGTTGAATGAGATCAAACTGATAAGAAAGCTTGCATCGCTACTAAGTCCTTCAGAAATTTATGCTAAAAGCAACTTAGTAGCTCACCCAAATCTACACCACTCCAGGAGAGTTCTTTGTGAACTAGAGTATCCAAGTTTGTTAGACTTGTAGAGTTTTTAATGAACTAGAGTTCCAAGACTGCTGGTCTTGAAGGAATCTTAGTGATTCTGAAATTGTAAAAGTATCCTTAGTGGATTTGTTGTTGGAAGAGCAGAACAGTGGAGTAGGAGTCTTGTGAACTCTGAACCACTTAAAACCTGAAGTCTTTCTTCTTGTGTCTTTTAATTGCTATATCTGCCATATAATTGCTTGTTGAATTCTTACATTAACATATCAAGAAATGGGTAACTAAATCATATTCTGTTGTGTTAAATTTATTGATTAAGAATTAATTAACGTAAGAAATAAAAGTAAAGAAAAATTTTAAAAGAATCTATTCAAACCCCCCCCCCCCTTCTAGATATCTATCGTGTCATTGGGAACTAACAGAGTCAAAATTATTATATAATTACCAGTAATTTAGCGAGGTCCGGGGGCATCCTAATCTATTTTTTTTTGTATTGCATACAGCACGTAATTCTTACGTTCTAAAATTAAAAATATATTTTACTCTTTAGTCTATTTTAAAATTAAAAATATATGTTATTATTTAGTCCGTTTTAACAATTAGAGATATATTTTACTATTTAGTTTGTTCCAAAATCAGATAAATATATTTAAACTATAAAATTACATGAAAATTTTATGATATCATTTATATACCATGTAAAGTAAGTACTACCATGTCACTAATACTACATTTCTAACAAATATTATAAACATGTTTTTAATTTTTTTTTCTTAAAAATCATGGTTTTAAAAATGTATGCCTAACTTATAAATGAGAAGTATTTGAAAACAATGAAATATAATCAATAGCAACATTTTATATACATCTTTTTGACCACAAATTTGTTTTTAAATACTTCAAAACTCAAAAGTAATATAAATGAAATTAATATATAATTTAAGAAGATTAAAGAAAAATGCTATATAAAGGAGGTAGGAGTGATATGGAATTGAGAAAGTCACATAATATAAATTAGACTCAATATATTAGAAAATTTGTTAATTTTCAGTGGGGTCTATTTATATATAATACCTAAAATTTTCATATATTATATTTAAAAAAAATATTTCAATGGGGTCAATTAACCCCACTAATAAATACCTAGCTTCGCCCCTGTACGGCTGTACATGCAAGGTACTCTTTATTTTTCACAAAAAGAGTTCCATGTACCTAAAAAAAAATTCCACACAAAAAGAGTCATTTTTTCCCCTGATAGAAGTATAAAATGTGATCATATCCTCAAGTTTATCTTCATAATTTTATTATAATGCTACCTCCACTTAAATTCTATCTTATCAATGTACCGCTATTGGTGTGGGCTCAGAAGGAATTTCGTTCCGAGATCATGTTTTATACTTCTAAAATATAGGATAAAGTTTGACCAATCCAATTAATGATATTTTCAAATTAAAAAAATATGAATTCATTTACTTTTAGACAATACAATTATATGTATTGTAAATTATTTAAAAAATACTACTAATTACAAGATTTATTATTTTTAAATATTTCAATTTTCAATTTAAAAGTGTGTCACATTGACTTTAAAAAGGCAATATTAATCATATATGTTGGAATTGAGGGAGTATTTTACTTATCAACTGAGGTAACGAGAGGTAACGAGTTTGCATTAATGATAACGGTATCAATTAATTGTCTCACTCATTTCATTTATTTTGAAGCCTATAATGCTTCTATCATTTTAGATATACATGACATAAACTTTGTGACATTCTTGCAAAATATTGTATCACATAAGTGTTCGTGAAGCTTCAGGTATATGTAGAATGTTTAACGTTACGACCAGCATGACAGGACAAGTAAATATTCTATTTTCTTCTCTAGAGCCTACTTGTAGTGGCGTTACTCATCTATTTATTGTTCTGGAAGCCTGTTGAGAAAGGTGAGGATTTGAGTTTGTGAATCTTTACCATGAAGTTTTTCTAAATATGTGCAGGAGTAGGTATATTTTTATAATGATTTCTGCATACACTTTATATGAAAGTATCCTAACGTTCTATGTGATGTAGGACAAGGTAGATAGAGGGCACGATCGAAAATCGTTAAATAAAATCATTAATAATAAGTCAATTCTATTGAACTTGTGGATTACAATATTTATATAAAACTTAAGGCTCGGAGACCAAGTAAACATGGAGATTGAAGACCAAGTAAAACTCTATATAACTTGGGTAACCTTACTTTAAAAAGGGAACAAGTTCTAATTTACCTTCTAACATAAATTAATTATAATAATAAGGAAACAGAGTCCTTATAATAATCTACGATTATAATTAAGAGATAATTATATTGATTTTATCTCTAAACAGTAATATAAAGTAAATTATTTGTTCTTTTTGATTACCACATATTGCTCCGCATCAATATGTGATGTCATTGTTGTCGCATATATTTCTAGTTATTAGAACTACTTGCATTATAATATTCCTCCCTCAGTCCCACGGTAAAGGTATACATTATTTCTTTAGATAGTTCCAAGCTATATGTCCATTTAACTTTAATAAATAGTAAATAATTATTTACATATTTTAATACTTTCCCAAAAAAGAAAGAGCAGACATGTTGAAGACGGGTGAAATACAATAAGACTTTCCCAAAAAATGATGTAGTTGAATAAGTCACTTAGATGTTCATCCTGATAAAGCATTCTCGTATTCTTTTCTTATATTTTCTTTAAATGTCTCAGATTTGGTTGTAATTATGCCGACTTTTGGACTCCAGCTTGAAACTCACTATGGAAGGTTCTTCACAACCCTGTAATGTTTTTACGAGTTTTCGTTCATTGTAAGGGCATGTAGAAGGTATTTGCAAATGCATGTTTAGTTTTGTCCATCCTGAGGAAGAGTTACCAAAGATAAAATTCGTTTTAATTATTATTTCCAATTAATAAATAAAATATGCCCCCAAAGAGATTTTGGGAGTGAAAATATTCTAGATACCAAGTAATTTTCTAAAGCTGCTCTGCCTCTCTCTCTTTTTCTTTGGGTCTTGGTAAAGTCAAAAGTCTCTTGTTTTAAGGGTAAAATATAATTTATCACCTGTGGTTTACTTATTTTTACGTGTGGTAAAAAAATTGTCAATTTACCACCTATGATATAAAAAAAAATTACACGTTAACTCAATTATGTCCAACTTAACAGAGAGTGGTATCCACTAGCTAAGAAGTAAGTGAATAGTGTCACTAATTACTGTAGTTTATATGCAATTGACCATAATGCCCTCTTATATTAACACGAGCAATTTTTGGTATTTTGCTTTTATATTCTCATTTTTTTAGCAACTTTGCACCAATATCAATTTTAAAAAAATCTCTTAGACCAACTTCGCTTGTAAAACATATTAAGGTAAAAGAAATTCATTTTTCATTTTCTATTAAGTGTAAAATGTTTTAATTATTTAAGAAATGTGATACAATTAACTATGTTACAAATACAATTAAATCAAATTATTATAAGAAAGTTACAACATATTCTTAAAAAATACAATTAAAAAAATAATTATAACAAAGTTAATACATAATCTTTAAAACAAATTATCCAAAATTATATATAAATGCCCCGTGTAATGCCCCGTATTATTAATAATTTGAAATATGTCAAAAGAAATAACATTATTACTTCTAATATCTAATTCATAACGTCGTCCCATAAAATTTCAATGGCTATTGATTAAAAATATCAAGTTGTTCACGAAAATGTATGTGCGACCAATTAAAATTTGCATAGTGTTTATCAACAATTCCACCAAGCTAATTCTTTTTTTTAGTAAAATTTGCTTTATATCCTTTCTAAGTAGACAAATGAGAGTGTATCTAGCTCCTCTTCTTTCAACATACACATGTTAGAGCATTTTTTAAGCCATTGTTTTCATTTATAAGTTTTCTTTTTGTCTCTATTAATTATATTTTAAACTAGGGTAGAATTAATAAATCAGAAAATTGAAAATATTTTATATTAGAAAAGAATTGAAATCTGTTCACATAATGAAAATCTAAACATATATAGAAAAGAACAAAATAATATAAACAATTAATTATGAAAACATGCATATTGTAAGTTTTGGCACTTGGCAGGCAGATATAATGACTGATAGATCGATCGTAATCCTCCGATATATGTGTGCAAGGATTGTAATTATAACAAAAATTATAAAGCATACCTGAAATATTAGAAGGAAGAGATGAATTAATTAAAAATATGTTGACAGTATGCATATTCATAAAAAATAATACCTTCTTTTTTAATAAAAAAATTACGATACCATTATATTAATTTCACACATCCCTATATATCTTAAGTATATATATAAAAAGATATAACATAAACTGCAAAATCAAATGTGAGGAGGGGGTGGAATGTAGAACAAAAATAATAAAGCCAACAAAACTTGCGTAAATAATCACATCGATAATTTAATGTTTAGAATCTGCAGGGTTTTGGCTTTTACTACGAATTTGAATTGCATGCATGCATATTAAGGACTTATAGTCTAGCATGTCAAATCATTATATATATTAATTATGTTTTGGCTTTAAAATTTTCAAATTAAACCGAGTTAATTCGGTTGATTAATTTAATTATGTTTTGCCTTTTTATATATAGTAATTGATGACTAATTAGCGCTACATGTACGTGTATAAATTATAAAAGATAAAATAAAAAGTTTATATAATTTGGAAGGCTAAGGGAAAACAAATTAATATAAAAAGATAATATAATTAAATTTATAAGAGCAAAAGAGAAAAAAAAATAATATGACATGATTACACGCTAAAGAGCGATTTTATAATATAGACTAACACTTAAGGGTATATGTGGTTTGTGTACAAATTATAACATTTACATCGCTTACGTGAACGACTCCTCCAAAGAGCCGCTCTATAAGATCTAAAAGACCGATAACTCACCCAAGATTAAGGGTGTTCATCGGTAAAAAATCGAACCGGTATCAAAAAAATCGAATCGGTACCGAACTGAAAATACCGTTAAAATAAGAACCGGTATCGATACCGAATTATTAGTTTTGGTACCGATTCGGTACAAATTCGATTTGATTTTTTCGGTTCGGTTTATACCGATTGATAATATATATAATTATAGTTTATAAATAATAATTATATATTAATTTATTTATAAATTATAATAATATATATAATTATTATATATATTATAATAATTAATATAAATTTAATATTCTATTATTTATTTCGGTTATTTCGGTATACCGATTTTTACCGAAATTCAAAAATGTCCATATCGCTACCGGTATCGAAAAGTATAAAAAATCGAAAAAAATCGATTCCGAAAAAATCGGTACCGACCGGTTCGATAAAAAATCGAAAAAACTGAATTTTTTGAACACTCCTACCCAAGATGCAGTCCAATGAAAGCTCCATCTTTTGGGTTGCTTGAGGGCAATCCAAATAATGCAAAGGATCTGTGAAAAATAATTAATTATTAAAATAGATTAACAAAATTAATTACAAAAACAAAAGTAGATTAAAAGTATTAATATTCGATATCTTACAAAATATAATGTCGATGAAAATGCAAGTCCTCTGAAAAATCCAAATAAACCTCCAAAAAATGGAAGGCATATTCCAACGAAGGTTGTGAAAACTAGGGGTGCACAATAAACTGAATTTAATCGACCAGGCCGAATTGATTTGGAACCAAATCAAACCGAAAATTATAAGATTAATGAATCGATAGCTATAAAAAAAAAATTAAAGTTCGGCCGATCGATTTTGGTTTAGTTTTAAAAAAAGAAACCCGTCCAAACCGACCAAATTATTTATATTATAATATAATTTTATATTTTATATACTTTACTAATAATTATTTATTTTATATAATTATATATTTATATATTATAAAAAAATAATACAATAATACTGGAATACTGCTGACTCAGCAGTATATATATATATATATATAGATCGGCCCTATAACGGGCGGATGAGTTGCTGATCAAATTCAGCGTAAATTTTCATTTGGTCTTGATTTCTTTTCCGAGATCGGCCCAATTTGGTCTTGATTTCTTCCGAGCTCGGCCCAACTTAGTCTTTAATTAAATTCGATTCCCTTTCGTTTAGACCAAGGAAGAAGGGTCCAGCATTTTAATACTACCAAATGCGAATGATGGTATATAATTAAAGGAAATTGTTTACAAGTGCTGAGTGCTAGGGTTCCTCTCGGCTCTGTCTCTCTCTCAGTTCACTACCTCAGATCCTCACTGCTCTGCCCATTCCAATTCTCTCAGTGAAGAGACGTTTCATCGAGCTTCTACAGGTCCAGGTACAGTTCCTCCCTCTGTCCATTTATTTCCCAATCGTCACTCTCTCTCTGCTATTTTTGTAATATCTCAAATACCATTTTTGTTTGTTTATGTTTCTCAAAAACAGTGAAGTACTTTCTCCTCTTTCCATACAAAAAAATATAATGGAAACTAATTGATCATCATATACGTTAATTTTCTGATATTCGATCATGAAGGAAGCAAGGATGGATGATTACTCTTGCAATTCATGCTGTTGACTTGGTTTCCAATGGACTGCTGTATGTGCTCATCCAAATCAAGTATCAAAACTTGCGCAACTCTCCATTTGAATCTCATATGGTCATCACAAGCTCCTTGGTAGCATTATGTGTCTATTTCTGCGCAGCAGCATTGCAAACAATATTAGTGCAGACTAATACCAAATTAGATGATCCGAGACTCTTGAATCATGTCCTTGTTTGCTTTGGAATTTTATCTCCGCTCTCAAATATACTGGTGTTTCTTCCAAATATGGTAGGTCAACCATGCGGGCTTGGGCATGCATGAGACGATGTGGGCTTGGTTAAGTTTTCCAATTATTCACATTATTAGTCTTGCAAGGGTTCGTTTTCTCCGAAGTCTAATGTGGACTCTTTCTTTCTAGTTTCTAGATATATAAAGGAGGACTGAAGCAGTATTTATTTTCTCTCCCTGCTGACTAAACAACACCATTGGGCACAATACGCACCAACTACCTCCCGCTGTCGAAGGAGATAACACAACTTTAATAATGCTGTTCTTGCTCTCCTTTCTCTTTATACGTACACCTCTTGTATCTATACATCTTCCTTTCGAAGCTTCTTTCTCTTTCTCTCATCGAAGCTGAATCTATTAGCAACATTATCAATTCACACTTACTTTCAAATGCACATCGATTTTTACAAGTGACAAACTGATTGAGGTACTCTATGATACACTTTATACTGGGTTTTGATCGCAAGACGGATCCGTCGGCGATTATTAACTATAACGTGGCAATGCGACACCATATAATTTGGCGGAGATTTGGCCATTTCATTTCGGGCAGAATTTGGGGCTCGGAAGAAGAAAAGAATATCACAGAGAGAGGGCACAACTGACCCGAACCCTCCTTGGCCAAACCTTCCCTTGTATATGTAGAAAGTAGAAAGAGAAAAAGTCCTCATTAGGCTTTGGAGGGAAGGAACCCTGCAAGACAATAACCCTGTAAGGCTGAACCCAGCAAGGCCGAAGTTAGTAATATGATCAATTGAAAAATTTATCCAAGTTCACATTGTCTCAGGCATGCCCGAACCCACATGGTCTCATGCATGTCCGAATTCACATGATTAACCTACCATGTTTGGAAGAAACACCAATATATTTGAGAGCGGAGACAGAATTTCGGAGCAAACAAGGACATGATTCTGATCGTTGATCAGGTGAGTCGATTGTTGATAATGCGCATATTTCTATTTGATTTTTTGCTATTTGTTCATCTATATATGATATTGATTACATATGGTTATTAAATATCAAATGGTGGAGAATTTTAGGAGTAGTCGATTTGGGTGCATGAAATTAAGTTTTTCAACAAATTTACAATGTATAGTAATCTGGGTGTAACTTTGTTTCTTTTGATTTTATCTTTGTGTGTTTATATTTGTGAATTGTGGTGATGAATTGAAGTTTGTGGGTTTTATATGTTCTTCATGATGTAGTTAAAATTGTTCGATTTTTGCTGATTAAATCTTGTTTTTGGCACAAAACCTTCAAAAATCTTGCACTCTTTGAAAAACTTGAGAAAAATCTTTCTTTGTGAGAACTTGTATCGATATGCATTTTCTAAGTATGACTAGAAATAAATCTTAGCTATTAGGCTATAATACAAATATAGTTCTATTTATGTTTCAGAAGTTTTTCTCATATATAGAAATTTAAGGCTTATTTTAGAACTAATGTTATTATTATGTTATAAATCTGATTGTGTTTCAACTATTATAAACTTTTGATAGATCTGTGAGTGTATTGAATAAAAATCTATGTGCGTGTAGAGCATCCAATTTTTGATTAACTATGTAAATGATTTCAAAACGAATGTTTTAAAGGTTGTGATATTTTTTGTCTGCGTGTCTAGACTTAATTGAAGTAATTTGTATTTAATCTGTTTTTAATATATATGCATTTACATTGGGGATTTAACACAAACACAAGTTAAATTAAGAGGGTAATTTGTGTTCATGAGATACCAAATCTACATGGGTCTGTATTACGGTAATAACTACATGGTAAAAATTCATAATAATCCGTATTATATACAACTTCTGAAATCATAGAACAGAGTTCATAGCCCTGCACTGCTTATTTCTGATACTAATTGTACTTCTTATACATGGTTATTTAAGTTGGCTTAAGTTTTAATTTTATAACTCGCTTAAATCGACTGATTTAACCATAACCGAATAGACCGATAATCGATTACTGAGTAATTTTTTTGGTGGTTTTGGTTTTTTATTTTTTATAACCGTCTTAAATGGTTTTGTTATTTTTTGTATACAAACCGACCAAACCGACCGTTGTGCAGCTCTAGGAAAAATGTCACAATATTTTCAGCATTAGCTATCAAGATGAACCAATGGTGCTTATACTAATAGTATCTCTTTGTTAATTTTTGATTTTTGAGTGTCAATTTTTGTTATAAGAGGTCAAAAATGAAATTTGAAAAAAAAATAAGTTATTTTGTTTCTCACATATCCAATATAACAGTATCATTTTTTTAAAGGTGTTACTTAAATGAAAATGATATATATTCCGAATATTTACTTCATTTTTGGATTATCATTTATTTGGATAAATATTAATGGTAATCCTTTTGAATAGATGCGTAATAAGTTGAGTCCATCTTATAATTTTGTTTAATCTCATGTATTAATATGTTTTATAATTATAATTCGACACAAATTTATGGCAATATATAGCAGGACTCTTACTCAAATATCTGTATCTATATTATTTGTTTGGAGGTATATTAACTTCAATAATGTTTAAGTGAAAAGAGTGGATATAAAAAGAGGATACGAAATGATGTGTATGATAATAATTGATTATAACTATTGGACACACTCACGTATGACATAATATGAACTAATTATATATAATCAAACACATAATTTTTTATTTAATTTTTTACAACTTTCATTTGTCTTCGTAGCATTACTTTAAACTCTTTTACTACTCAAATATGTGTATTATTTATACAAGAACTGCATACTTACCCACGTATGTACTACGTGCAAATTAATATCTCAAATACTTACCCATGTAATATCTCAAATATCATTTATAATGGAAACTAATTGATCATCATATACGTTAATTTTTGGATATTCGATTATGAAGGAAGCAAGGATGGATGATTACTCTTGCAATTAATGCTGTTGACTTGGCTTTAAATGGACTGCTGTATGTGCTCATCCAAATGAAGTATCAAAACTTGCGCAACTTTCCATTTGAATTGCATATGGTCATGACAAGCTCCTTGGTGGCATTATGTGTCTATTTCTGCGCAGCAGCATTGCAAACAATATTAGTGCAGACTAATAACGAATTAGACGACCCGAAACTCTTGAATCATGTCATTATTTGCTCCGAAATTCTATGTCCGCCCGCAAATATACTAGTGTTTCTCCCAAACATGGTAGGTTGACCATATAGGTTTGGGCATGCATAAGACGATGTGGGCTTGGTTAAGTTTTCAATTATTCACATTATTAGGTTCGGTCTTGCAAGGGTTCGTTCCCTTCGAAGCCTAATGAGAATTCTTTCTTTCTAGTTTCTAGAGATATAAAGGAGGACTGAAGTAGTATTTACTTTTTCTCTGCTGACTAAACAACACCATTGGGCACAATACGCACGAACTACTTCCCACTGTTGAAGGAGATCACACACAACTTTAGCTTTGTTGTTCTTGCCTTCCTTTCTCTCTATACGTACACCTCTTGTATCTATACATCTTCCTTTCGAAGCTTCTTCCTCTTTCTTTCATCATAGCTGAATCTATTAGCAACATTATCAATTCACACTTACTTTCAAATGCGCATCGATTTTTGACAAACTGATTGAGCTACTCTATGATACATTTTATACCGGGTTGTGATCGCAAAACAGATCTGCCGGCGATTATTAACCATAACGCGGCAATGCGACGCCATATAATTTGGTGGAGATTTGGCCGTTTCATTTAGGTAAGAATTTGGGGCTCAGAAGAAGAAAAGAATATCACAGAGAGGGGGCACAACTGACCCGAAACCTCCTTGGCCAAACCTTCCCTTGTATATGTAGAAACTAAAAAGAGAAGGAGTTCTCATTAGGCTCCGGAGGGAAGGAACCCAACAAGTCCGAAGTTAGTAATGTGAACACTTGGAAAACTTATCCGAGTCCATATGGTCTCGTGCATGCCCGAACCCACATGGTCAACCTACTATGTTTGGGAGAAACACTAGTATATTTGAGAGCGGAGACGGAATTTTGGAGCAAACAAGGACATGATTCTGATTCGTTGATCAGGTGAGTCGATTGTTGATAATGCTCAAATTTCTGATTGATTATTCGCTATTTGTTCATCTATATATGATCCTGATTACATATGGTTATTAAATATCAAATGGTGGAGAATTTTAGGAGTAGTCGATTTGGGTGCATGAAATTAAGTTTTTCAACAAATTTACAATGTATAGTAATCTGGGTGTAACTTTGTTTCTTTTGATTTTATCCATGTGTGTTTATATTTGTGAATTGTGGTGATGAATTAAAGTTTGTGAGTTTGATATGTTCTTCATGATGTAGTTAAAATTATTCTATTTTTGCTGATTAAATCTTGTTTTTGGCACAAAACCTTCAAAAATCTTGCACACTCTTTGAAAAACTTGAGAAAAATATTTCTTTGTGAGAACTTGTATTGATATGCATTTTCAAAGTATGACTAGAAATAAATCTTAGCTATTAGGCTATAATACAAACATAGTTCTATTTATGTTTCAGAAGTTTTTCTCATATATAGAAATTTAAGGCTTATTTCAGAACTAATGTTATTATTATGTTATAAATCTGATTGTGTTTCAACTATTATAAACTTTCGATAGATCTGTGAGTGTATTGAATAAAAATCTATGTGCATGTAGAGTATCCAATTTTTGATTAACTATGTAAATGATTTCAAAACGAATGTTTTAAAGGTTGTGATATTCTGCATGTCTAGATTTAATTGAAGTAATTTGTATTTGATCTGTTTTCAACCTATATGCGTTTACATTGGGGATTTAACACAAACACAAGTTAAATTAAGAGGGTAATTTGTGTTCATGAGATACTAAATCTACAGTTGTCTGGATTACAGTAATAACTACATGGTAAAAGTTCATAATAATCCGTCTTGAGCTTTGAAATCAGTCATCATATCAAGAAATTATGAGATAAAACAATGAAAAGAAGAATATGGTCAAACATGGCTATGTTGTTTTCTACTGAAACGAGAATTAATCTTTGCCATCTTTGAAGATAAGTTTCTATGAACCTTTTTTTACAATATTTATGTTTGTAAAATACTATGTGATCTCATTTGTTTCTACTTGACTTCTTTTACAATATTTATGTTTAAAAGCCTATAGGGTACTGAATTCTATTATGAGAGGGGAAAAAAAGGGTCCTTCAGTCCCAATTTTTTTTTTCAATGTTACATGAATGTACTCTCAATAATCTGTAAAAATAGAGTCACAGAGAGATATATATGATCAACATTAATACTATGTATTTTGATAGTGTGAGTATCATGTCTCATGTTTATGAATTGGTGCTGATTTTAGCAAGTTCTATTTATTGTTGATGTATGTATGCTCCAATTAACTTTCAAGTTGCAATATATTTGGTGTTGATTGATTGCCCATTTGTTTATCAGCTTGAGTTCTTAATCCAATTATTAAAATTGCCCATTTGTCTGATTTGTTAATTGGTTGCTTTCAGCTTCTGGAATGTTGCTGCCTAGTTCTTTTTTTAATCCTGCTAAACTAAGCAAATTCTAGGTGATACTGATACATCACTGATGGGTTGTTTGGTTATTACTGTTGCATCTGTTATTGTGAAATAAGATTATATGGATGTATTTCTGTACATGTATTTACACTGTTTTGTAGGCATTAGTTGATAACATATGAAATATACCCTGATAGGTTTTAGCCTTGGTTCTGTCAATAAAACCAACTGCAAGTGATAAGATGGCATGAGTCATGTTGGCTGTTTTCTTCTGCATTCGAGTTAAATGTATTGTTCGTACTGCATGCGTATTACTTTTATTGTTGTATTTGTTATGTCATATACATAATTGTTCTTATCTATGTTGAATATTTTTTTTACTTCATCAGGCACGTTTAAATTGACACTCCAGTTTACAGAGGATTATTATCCAAATAAGCCACCGTCAGTGCGTTTCGTTTCTCAAATGTTCCATTCCATCCTAACAGTAAGTTGATACTTGAAAGCAAGAACAATTAATTCATATTTGCATTTTCAAGCCATGTTGTTTAATGTTGAGTGTTAGTATTTTAACCTAACATAACTTATTATTTCTAACTGTCAAAGTCTTGTCGTGAACATGGAGTACAGTAGTAAAACATGGTTGTGGGATTTTATTTTTTCCCTTTCTCTAATTTAATGCTTTTGGTTTTTATGGCTTATGTGGCGTGCACTCTGTGATATGCTTGATTTATCGTTGCAAATCCCTGTGTATTCATCCCCCTCTTTGGATTGGGGTTTGTTAGTTATACACCATGAGTTTTCCAGCTACCTGTCCTGCTCTTAGAGCCTATTTGTTAACCAACTTAAGTCCTAGAACTGAATACATTAATTGATTTGGTAATTAATTGCGTTTAATAATGAAATTGTGGATGATTGTTATGATCTGATAAATGTATCGATGTATCTTTTTATTAATGTCCTTTTTAGTAACCTGTCCATTAGATTCTAACTTATATGTTATTATCAGTTGAACACCTTCAGAACTTGTTTTAACTTAATTTAGGACTTATCAGTCAAATTGGTGCCGAATGCTTTTACTTATAAGTCAACTTATATTTTTAATTAAGTCATTTTAAAATAAGTCGTTGCCGAATGGGGAATGCTCTAGTGGCTCATCCAAATGTGTGAATTTATCATAGACTCCAGAAATTTTGATTAACCATATGTTTCCCAAATTACAATGTAATTCTAAGCCTGTCCCCTAAAAAATTATAGAACTCTGTTTGGATCTTGAGAAGATACACAAAAATGAAAGGAGAAAATGAAAAGTAATGGAAGATAAAACTCAATGAACACAAATTCATCTATATATTGTTGCCCTCCAAAACTCCAAGCCTATCTTAGCAACCTAGTACTTAGAATTAAAATATTACTATTGAGTCATAGACAAGATGAGAGAACATCACAAGACTAATGTGGAAAATGACAATAATAAGAACACAACGGTATGGATTATAGGTAAAAAAATTATGCACCACGCCAAATCAAATGGAAATGGGTAAATCGGAACTAGGGTTTGAAATTAAGAGTACAGTTTTGCCAAAGAGGAGTTTGCAAACAATCACAGTGCCGACGATTCCACCCAGTATTGCAGGTGGTCCTTAGCAATTGCGGACTATTATGCTAATATTGAGCAGAAAGTCAGATATTAGGTTTTTTAACTTGAAGGGGCAAGATATGTAATTTAGCAATGAAGTAGAGGGCAAAATGGACATTTCATGTGGTTTGACCAACTTATTAAATATGACTTATAAGTCATTTTTAAAAAAGTACCAAAATGTTGCTTATTTTCTTGACTTATAAATGTACTTATAAGTCAAAAAATAAGTTGTTGCCAAACAGGTCGAGTTGACAAATGACTTATAAGTTGGTCAACCCTATAAGTTGGGTTGGTCAATTAAACTTTTAAGTCATTGCCGAACATGCTCTAACTATGACTATTTTAAGTTTAATGTTCTGAATCATGACATATTTTTTGATGATACCTAACCTCGTCAGTATTTATGAAAAATTGATCGGTGAAAAAATAAATCTACCTATCAAACCGAACCCAGAGTGAAATGAACCAGCTTTCATTCAATTTTTGCTCACGAGTACGATAATAATTGGAAACAAATTGATTTTCAGTAATTTCAGTAGTAATAACATACACAAACTGATAATATGTTTGTTTGATAATTTACAAATTATTATAATATTCACTATTCATTGATTTCACGGAAAATATGTTTTAGGAATTTATATTAAGGAATCAGGGCAAATTATACTGCTATAATATTAAGAAACTGTTATTCACCTTGTGCAATCATTGTACTTCAGAAAAGGATTTATGTTCCTTACTACATCTGACTCTTTAAAAAGCTATTGAAATTGGTTTAAACATTTTGTTAGCATTTATGTCAGAATTGAATATTGATAATGTAAACAGTCATTAGGATATGGCTTTATTTTTCTATTAAAAAAAAACCTTCTAAATTGGTTAGGCCATGTTGCATTTACTTAAATCATAAGGGACAAAAGAAGGAACTGAATTTTTTAATCCTAGCTTCAGTTAGGTACCACAGTCAGGCCATGTCCTTTTTAGTAATGTTTACATTAGATTTTAACTTATAAGTAATTATCAGCCGAATATTTTCTAACTTGTTTTAACTTAATTTCTGACTTATCAATCAAATTGGTGCCGAACACTTTTACTTATATTTTAATTTTAAGCCATTTTAGAATAAGTCGTTGCCAAACCAACACTTCAAGTGTTATCTGTGAATATCCTTTTCTATTATATCCTTTATTACTCTTATTAATATGAATACTCGGGTGATTGTAGCTTGAGATCTACAACATTTTCAAGAACAATTAAGAGTAGAGGTTCAATAGATCTATCAGCATTCAAAAATCTCAGCTGATTGTTTTTTAGTTATGATATGCTATTGAATCAATGTATCTTCTTATTAATGTTCTTTTTAGTAATCTTTATATTTTATTTTAACTTAATTTTTGACTTATAAGTCAAACTGATGCCGAACAGTTTTACTTATAAGTTACAACTTGGAATGACTTATAAATCTACTTAAATTTTAACTTTAAGTCATTTTAAAATAAGTCGTTGTTTAACGGGCTCATACTCTCTTTCCATTTCCCTAGCAAAATGTCTACCCTCAAAGAGATCCTAGCTCGCCGTCCTTTGGCGGCGATTATCCGGCTCACCGTTCCAGCCAGAGCTGCGCATCCAGCTCCGCCAGTCGGACCGGCTTTAGGTCAGTACAGGCTGAATTTAATGACCTTTTGCAAGGACTTCAATGCTAGAACTCATAAGTACAAGGCAGACACTCCAATGGCGGCGACAATCACGGCCTTCAAGGACAACACCTTCGAGTTCACTGTGAAGTCCCTGTCAGTCAGTTGGTACCTCAAGAAGGCCGCTGGCATCGAGTGCGGCAGCAGCCAGCCCGGGCACGTAGTCGCCTCAACCCTAACACTAAAGCATATCTACGAAATTGCAAAGGTAAAACAGTCCGACCCCTATTGCCAGTACATGTCTTTGGAGTCTATTAGCATATCAATTATTGGTACGGCTAATTCGATGGGGATTAAGGTTAAGAAGGATTTGGATTGATAGATGCTTAGCAGTATCCTTTTTTTGTTTGGAATGTTTTAATTGCTCGTTTGAGGACATGTTTCTTATTTTTAGTGGAACTTTCAGAATTTGCTAATTGGTGAAAATTTTATTAAGTTATGTATGATTTGTGCTCAAATTGATGGTTGCTCTGTTGTGTATCACGATCTTTTGTATCCTTTCTGCAAATTTCATCCCATTCAGTAATGGGAGTTATTTAATGAAAATTTGTAAATCTGACTAGTAGCTAAGATCTCATGCATAAAATCTGTGCATAATTGTTTTTATTTATCTTTTCTTTTTGGGCTGTGATAACTTGAATTGTCATTGAAAAGGAAAATGTAAATATTGAAATGTGTATATCACCAGCTCACCATTGAATTTCAGTTAGTAATGTGTATGTTCCAAATAGTTTCATTCTTCAGGATTGGGACCTTTCGAAGGGCTAGAACAAGCTTACACCTACTAATATAGAAACGTGCAAAGTGAATGAAAAATGTTTTATCAACTGCTAATTTAACTTAAACGATCAGTTGCCTTTGGAAGGTGTTGCCCGTAATAATGTATGAAACAAATTGCCTGGCTGTGTAGGCAGTGCGAGTTCAGGTTTTCTCCACGACTTTTGTGTGGAAACATACATCCTGAGTGTCAGATGTCTTATGCTTTTGGGATTCCAGCAGGGGTCAAAGCAAGGATAATTGAGTTCTCATTCAAAGTTATGTGATGGTGTGGTTTGTCAAAATCATGACAAGATGTTACGTTGATTGTGCTATCGAAACTTGATATCTTGGTTCCTTTTAGTTTTTGATATATGTATTGATGGAACTATTTGAAATCTCAAACTGTGTTTAAAGTCATGATCAATTCTGTTGTTCTTACTTCTTTCTTTCCCCTTGAATAGGTTGCTCAAGAATTCAGGTAGTATCTTTGCCTATGTATTTTACTTAATTTTGCCGAATTCTGTAGTGGATTCTGTTAATCTGTTCTCTCTCTTTTTAGATGTGGATGGGGATTAGAAAGAGAGTGTAAAACAACTTAGCCTACTAAACCGAGATAGGTTATAATCCATAATGTGCGAATTTCTATTGAAAGTCTGCATCCAAATATTCTTTATGTATGCCTCAGTTGGCAGTCTCAATCTCCCTTGGGTAGTTATTTGTAGTCCTGGATGTTTTTCCAATGAGTTGCAGGTCTTCTAGTCACTCTTGATAAGACACAATCCCACGAGTCCATTTCCAGTTCCTGTAGCGCTGGCCCCATGCCAAGTTTAAACCTTGCTTTGGTGTTATGTTGTCTGCAGCTCTCTGTATTAGTTACTGGCTTACTGCCCCCAACTAAACTGAGAAGCCCAACATCAAGGTCTCATCATCACCTTGAACCAGGGCTCCAACTACACCCTTGGAAATGTGCCCTTCAGTTGGAATATACTTTCGCTCATCATTTTGCCCAATTTGCTTAGAATTTGTTCTTTGACTCAATACTTGGCTGCACTTTTTTGTGCGAAACTTCTAATTGCCATTACTACTCTTGCACCTGGCATAGGATCGATTGAGAAAAAAATTGGTTCCAGCAAACAAACCTAGTAGGATTCTTCTGTCGTCTACAGTTTCTCTATTACAAGGCATTACAAGACTTATTCCTCATTTCCTTGTAATGTCAATCCATCAGGCCGTATTGGAAAATGTCTTCTATACATATTATTTGAAATTTGGGATCATTCATTAGAGGGGGAAGACAAGAATAAGTACTCGAGGTACTTGAGGCACCACACTCAATCCCACATACTTGATAAACAAAAGAGAAACGTCCTTGGAGCTGGATTTTCGAGTAAAATGAAGGTTCAATGGAACTAATATAATAAGGCTGGATTGCCTGCTTGTCTTGCTTAGTATCAGCACAATGATAGTTTGGTTGATGCTAGAAGGTATGTCCAGAGGTGAAAGCCTCTTTACGAACTTCATGACCAAATAGTGTGTTAGTATTTGCAAAAATATGGATGGTTGGAAAACCATTGGTCTGCTCCTGGAACCTTGTAACCTTCATGAACTTGATGGCACTGGTGAATTCTTCGAATTCATGGTCTTTTAACGAACAAATCATCCTATGCGGAAGAACAGTTGTGTCAAACACTTGAACTAAACTGGGAGGGCTAGGTGCTTGATGAATGAGATGGTGGATCCCAGTCAAGTTACTACTTTTAATATAATGATACCTGCTTATTGTGGAGAAGAGAATTTAGTGCAAGCTCTTGTGATGTTAGAGAAATGCTTCAATCCTGGGCTTGTACCTGATGTTATTACGCTAACTAAGGCGGTGGAAATTCTCTGCAGTAGAGGTTGTGCCATGGAAGCTGTTATAGTTTGTAGAAAAAGTGGAGAGCAAGGGAAGTATTGTTGATGTTGTGGCGTATATCTCCCTGATTAAGGTGTTTTCTAGTTCAGGAAAAGTGAGTTGGGCATTGATTTTTGAAGGAGATGGAGAGGAAAGGATGCCTACCAAACGTAGACACGTACTACATTTTGATCTCTGGGTTCTGTGAGTCTAGAATGTCAGATTTAGCTTTTGAAATGTTTAATGAAATGAAGATGGTTGGAATCAACTGGAACTTTGTCACATATGACGCATTAATCCGTGGTTTCTGTTCAGGAGGAAGGATGAAAGAAGGATTTAAAATCTTGGAACTAATGGAGGAGAGTAAGGGGGGTTCTGGGGGCTATATCAATCCTTATAATAATGTCATATATGGTCTATATAAGGAAAACTGTACAGATGAAGCACTCAAATTTCTTGGTAAGATGGAAAGGTTGTTTGCTAGAGCTGTTGATAGAAGCTTTAGGATACTACATTTATGTAAGGGGAATAGTATTGAAGATGCAAAGAGGGTCTATGATCAGATGACTGGAGAGAAGGGGGTGTACCAAGTGCTCTTGTTTATGTCAGTTTGATCCATGGTTTTGTGAAGTATGTTGCGCAAGAGAAACATTCGAGTTAATGAATGAGATAGTTGGACATATCTATTTACCTGTTGCATCAACGTTTAATCATTTATCTGTCGATATTGATGTGTGAGCCTGATTATCTCAGTGGCAGCTTCAAAAGGCAAGCTGCCTACTGTAAGCTTGATAGCTTTTCTGTTTTCAAGATTTTGGGATCCCTGTGGTTTTCTTTCGGGGAGTTACAATTTGCTATCAAGAAGCTGTTTCTGAACCGCTTGTATGGCCAAAGTAATAGAACAATATTTCTACAGCTGTCACTAACACAAAGATTCAGTCAAACAAGAACTTGGTCCTCGTTATTGTTCAGCAAGTTTGTTGTGATTTGTTGGGGAAGAAAACTGCAGTAAGGATTCGGTATCAGAGATGATAGAGAAACTTGTGATTTGTTGGGGAAGAAAACTGCAGGCTCCATCTGTTATCCATGTGTAGAGTTTCATACGGGTTTAATTGGTTCATATTTATAGGGGATTTCACTTCAATTAAATGAGTAGACAAACACGGGCAGGGGGTTATATATACGACAAGATATTGACATGCTGACACAGTACATCATATAATCGATAAACAGGACCCTACGCATCCAGGACACATCACTAAAGAAATACATTTTGCAAAAATGAAAATCTAGTATCATTCAACTGTTAGAACCATAACAATCAATAATTACCAGGTTATGCAAGTAGTAAGAAATGGGTAACCTTACATGTTGATTTTTGGATATGAAACTAATATTATAGATATGTTACCTCTGTTTTAAATTATAACTGACTTTTAAAAGTCAAAGTTAAGATATTTTCAAACTTAAAATTGATATGGGATTTATTAAAAATTAAGAAAAAATAAATCTTTTAATCATTAGTAAGTTTTAAATGGTTTATAATATTTATTAGTTTCATGACTAAAATTAAATGAATTTATATCAATTTTGATTTTGAAAACATCTAAAGTTGACTTCAAAAAGTCCATAATCTATAATATAAAACAGAGCGGCTCAAATTCCAAAGTTTCAACATTCAACGACCTTAAATCAATTTAGGTTTCAACATTCAACAATCTAAAATTATTTGGGGTTTCAACATCTAACGGTTAATTCCCCCTCCCCCCCAATTCAACATTTTTTTTTCAAAAATCTATCCATTCACATTTTTCGCCCAAATCAAATTCACCACTACACTATAATAATAATAATAATAATAATAATAATAATAATAATAATAATAATAATATAGTAATAATAATAACAATAATAATTATAATAATAGAAATAATTATAATAATAGTAATAATAATAATAATAATAATAATAATAATAATAATAATAATAATAATAATAATAAAAACAACAACAACAACAACAACAACAACAACAACAAAAATAGTAATAGTAATAATTATATTTATATTTATAATAATAATAATAATAATAATAATAATAATAATAATAATTATTATTATTATTATTATTATTATTATTATTATTATTACAATTATAATAAATAAATAAATAAATTTGCATGTAAACAACATAGGTCACCATTTTAGCATTGACGCCCTTTTCTTGTTTTTCGGGTATTGCGGTCATTATGTTTCAACATGCAAATTGATTTGGGCGGAAAATCACAGAGACGGTTCAGATTTATTCTAATTGATTTGTAGGTTATTTTAGGTTGCAAAGAATTTTTAGGTAATAGAGTATTTTTGAAATTTTAGTCTACAACGTGCCTTCAGGCACATGCAATTACGTGTCATCTCTTTGGTGTTTTTACGGGCTATATCGAGAGCAATTATTGTAGTAGATTTTGACTCATGGTATGAGAATCTTTTGTCCAATTTTAAGAAAAAATATAAAAGAAAATTTTTTATGATGATGCGATTTAGTTGGTGTTATGACAATATTTTTTTGTTTGAACTTAGAGGGCTCATTTTATACTTTTGGATATATATGCAAAAGCTTTTCTTTTGAATTTTTATATATATTTTTTTTCTCATTAGATCCCACCAAATGGCTTGCAGTACTATCCTTTTTCCACAGGAAATACTGTTCATGGATCATATTGATCGATGGTTAGAGATACTAGATGCAAGTAAATGCTGCCAAACTTTTCATTCTGTTTTGTCAATAAAGAAAAGGTGTGTGGGATACCCGAAAATACTATAGTACACAAATTTGAGCCCGCTATCGTTAATCAATTAATTGTTCAAACCTGCCAAAAATTAATTTTAAGTTGGGAATGAGTAGCACATTAATGCTTGTCTCAAAAAGAAACTATCACTAGATTGAATATCAATCTTTTTGTATTAATGTTGGACTATCAGTTCTATTATGGAACTGAGAGTTCACAACAATTTTAGATTTTTCAATCTAAAAATATTGAATACAGTACTTAACTGTTATATTAGTTGCACCGTGTCTTTAGGCACGAGTTATCCCTAGTGATCTTATATTTTGGAACCGAGGGAGTACATGTTATTAAGATGATAACTTATTCCTTTCTTGCATTTTAATTAATGTTCTCTTTATTGTTAGGGATTTAAGCCATCCAAAAGGAGACATATCTAATAATGTGCAAGATCCCACAAGATATATTGCAATAAGAAAATAAGAAACACATAATACATGACTAAAACAAAAAATAAGACAACACAAGTAACAAGCAATAATTTAAAGTGGTCTAGCTACATCAACTTCACTCAATTTGAAGAACTTATGATACACTACATAATGTTGCCTTTGTGTGACCCACACCCAATCCTAAAACCCCTAATAATCCCTCTCTCATGCCCCTTTGAAGATCTTTGCGTCTCCCTCTTACTATAATTTTCCTTGTACTCTATATCTTTTCTTGTTCTCAAATAGCAAGGACCATATTTATAGAACTTAAGAGATTGATGTATAATTGAATAGGAAAACCAAAACATTAACAGATTAGGAAAAGTATATATGAAACCAAGAGCTCTTTCTTTAAATTGCGCACGTCTGCAATATCCTATCTCGATCCATTTAGCTTTCCAACATAATAGTGAGAATATGTACTTACTTAGAATGACAACATCAAGTGTATGTACATTTTTAAAATAAAAAAAATGAAAAGAATGGAATTAAGAAAGGAATGATATTTGATGGTAGATCAATGTTTTCCAAAATACTGCATGGTTCAGGTTCTTGCATGTATATGCTAAAACAATGATCCCAGTGTCTCATTTACTATATAATTATTTTTCCTATCTGCTTATGTAATGAAAACCATCATAAAAATAGCTCTAAATGGTCGTATTTAGGCCTGACAGTTTCCCACGATCCCAACGGGACCCGCCTAATCCTGGCCCTAATGACCCGAATTTATAAACCATATAGGGTTAGGGTTAGAGTCGGGTATGGGATATACCCTCCCGCCCCCAACCCGAGTATATATATATATATATATATATATATATATATTTAAAAGTAGCCTTTTGCATATATATATAAGGAGGAGGACGATATTTAACAAGTGTTTGTTATGAATAAAAATTAGGCAAACACTATCAAATCCATTTATTTTAAGAACCAACGGATGAAATTTAAAAGGCTAAAACACTGTCCGCTAGTAATTCTAGCAAATAGATTAAACAAAATTTTATTACCCCCGCAGTCAAGGATCGAATAGAATTATTAACATCAAGTCCGCTAGAATGTTTAGCGGACGGATAGCTGGGGTTATGTGTTCGCCTTTGGTCTACGCGGATCAGGAGCCCAGCTAACGCGTGAAACACTCCACCTAGGGAGTACGGTCGCAAGATCGAAACTCAAAGGAATTGTCGGGGCCTGCACAAGCGGTGGAGCATGTGGTTTAATTCGATACAACGCGCAAAACCTTATCAGCCCTTGACATATGAACAACAAAATCTGTCCTTAACGGTGGCCCAATGTGTTAATGCCTGCCCAATGTGTTAATGCCATTACTTGGCAATTGAAATCCATACTAGCCTATTCATTTGAGACAAATGCCTTCTTAGTCACCTTTACTGTTTGTTATTGCAATCACCAGCTCTCATTTTCTTTTCTCTTGTTTCTTTTTATCTGGAAGGCCAAGGCTTCTTTGAAGATTGAAGCTATTTTCATACTTAATTCTCCACAAGCTCTCATTAAATATGATTCAAAAGTATAGCCAATTTGAAACCTCATCCTTGCATTGATGCGGAAAGTCTCACTCGCACGTTTTCTTGTATTATCCTGTTGCTTGATGTTGTGGGGACACTTATTTTGAGCTCTTGGTGAGAATTGGATTTGTCGAATTTCATGAATGATTTTTTACTAATTATTAGGTTTCATGGCTTTAATCGGGAGAGGACACTAAGATTCTTTGGAGGTGTGGATATGTTTTGCAATCTTTGGGGTGTTTGGTCAAGATGGAATGCTCAGATATTTAGTGAGCATGTTTTGCATTGGCCTTTTTCCTTTTACAGGATAGAGTTTACTTTCTCCCTTCTTTATGGCTTCAGTTTGGGATAGAGTTTACACCAAAAAAGAAAAATGAATGAATTGTGACGCATATCCCGACGTCGTTTATGCATCAGGATTGGATTGCCTTATATTGGAGCATATCCCCGCTGACGTTGGTTGCGTGAGCTATCTATACATCCGCCAGAGATTCTTGCGGATTTGGACAAAATAATTCCATCTGATCCTTGACTGTGGGGGTAAAGCCGTCAAGAAATTTTGTTTAATCTGTCCACTAGAATTACTAACGGACAACATTTTAACCTTTTAAATTTCATCTGTTAGTTCTTAAAATGAATAAATTTAATGGTCTTTACTCAATTCTTGTCTATAGCAAGCACTTGTTATGGATCGTCCCTCTCTATATATATATATAAAGCATGGATCAATAACATACCTCACTAAACAACATACTTAGCTTACCCCCTTTAGCGACAGACCTGACGACGGTTTGGTCCGTCGCCATAGGTTCGTCCATCGCTAAATGTTTGTCCGTCGCGATATGTTGTCCATCGCTAAAGGGGGTAAGCTAAGTATGTTGTTTAGTGAGGTATGCTATTGATCCATGCTCTCTCTCTCTCTCTCTCTCTATATATATATATATATATATATATATATATTTATTTTATTTTTGAAAGAAGATTTTTCTTTCTAATGTCTAGTGAAAAAATGAATATGCTTTTATTTTTCTAAAAATGAATTAATCCAGATTTAAAGGTTCTGCTCGCTCTTGAAATAAAACATAAAGTTAATTATTTAAGGGCTGGTGATTTTTTTAATTTTGTTTTTTAATTTTTGGAGCACTTAAAAATGTGAGATTTTTTTTAATTCACACTGTTATGAAAAATTATAAATACATAAAATTTCATAATTAATATCAATTATCTCATTAACAATTAAAACAAACAATGTAAAATTTATAATAAATTCACTAGTTATTAGTGACAAAGGACTTAAAATATCATGAGCTTGGTCTTAACCATCAATTTAAGCCTTGTTAGTTTTGAAAATATTTTTTTTAAAATAAATGAAAATGGAGCCCAAACTTTCAAGGGAAGGAGTCTGTTCATCAAGATAAATGTCATTTAAATAATTTATTTAGAGAACTAAATTTTTTACAAGAAAAATAATAGTGAATAAGTTTCACATGCACACGAGAGATACTCATATAAAAATATTATTTTTATATATAAAAATATCAAATTTTTTTAATTATTTAGTGTCACAAGTATTCACCTCCTTGGTCTTTTTCATTCGGATAAGTCTACATCTATTTATACCATTAAAAAATAAACATAACACAGATTTCAATGTCATACTTCACTTTTTAATAATATAAATAAATAAAATATTTAATTATCGTGTATTTATACTCATTCTTTACATTTTGATAAAATTCGCCTCGTTAGTCAAAAAGGAGTGATTGAGCATAAATTATAAAATTAACCAAATTAGAGTATGGGCAACTAGCTTTGTTCAACGTGGGGTAGAGCTCAGTCAACCTCCTAAATAAGCTTTAATTTGATCTCCAAAACAAACTTGAATCAAGGCATTAGGTTATCAATTTATAATTATTATTACTATTATTATTATTATTATTATTATTATTATTATTATTATTATTATTATTATTATTATTATTATTATTATTATTATTATTATTATTATTATTATTGTTATTATTGTTATTATTGTTATTATTGTTATTATTGTTATTATTGTTATTATTATTATTATTATTATTATTATTATTATTATTATTATTATTATTATTATTATTATTATTATTACAATTATAATAAATAAATAAAAAAATTTGAACGTAAACAACATGGGTTACCCTTTTAGCATTGCCGTCATTTTTCTGTTTTTCGGGTATTGCGGTTATTATGTTTCAACATGCAAATTGATTTGGGGGAAAAATCACAGAGACAGTTCAGATTTATTCTAATTGATTTGTAGGTTATTTTAGGTTGTAAAGAATTTTTAGGTAATAGAGTATTTTTGAAATTTTAGTCTACACCGTGCCTTCAGGCACATGCAATTACGTGTCATCTCTTTGATATTTTTACGGGCTATATCGAGAGTAATTATTGTAGTAGACTCTGACTCATGGTATGAGAATCTTTTGTCCAATTTTAAGAAAAAATATAGAAGAAAAATGTTATGATGATGTGATTTAGTTGGTATTGTGACAATACTTTTTTGTTTGAACTTAGAGGGCTCATTTTATATTTTTGGGTATATATGCAAAAGCCTTTCTTTTGAATTTTTATATCTTTTTTTTCCCCATTAGATCCCACCAAATGGCTTGCAGTACTACCCTTTTTCCACAGAAAATACTGTTCATGGATCATATTGATCGATGGTTAGAGATACTAGAGGCAAATAAATGCTGCTAAACTTTTCATTCCGTTTTGTCAATAAAGGAAAGGTGTGTGGGATACTCGAAAATACTATATTACACAAATTTGAGCCCGCTATTGTTAATCAATTAATTGTTCAAATCTGTCAAAAATTAATTTTAAGTTGAGAATGAGTAGCAAATTAATGTTTGTCTCAAAAAGAAACTATCACTAGATTGAATATCAATCTTTTTGTAATAATGTTGGACTCTCAGTACTATTATGGAACTGAGAGTTCACAACAGTTTTAGATTTTTCAATCTAGAAATATTGAATACTCTTAACTGTTATATTAGTTGCACCGTGTCTTCAGGTACGGGTTATCCCTAGTGATTTTATATTTTGGAACGGAGGGAGTACATGTTATTAAGATGATAACTTATTCCTTTCTTGCATTTTAATTAATGTTCTCTTTATTGTTAGGGATTTAAGCCATCCAAAAGAAGACATATCTAATCATGTGCAAGATCCCATAAGATATATATAAAAACGTTGTTGTTTAAATGTTGTCTATTTACTGTTTTGTAGGAGTGAAAAAACATGTCTGATATTTAAAAAAGAAAAAGACAATCAGTTTGTGAAAACATTTTCCCTAATCCAAAAAGGAGCATAAATGAGAAACCTGATTTCTCTCGTGTTTAAAAATAAAATTCTAACTGGTTATTCTATTGACTCCTCTATATTCTCATATCTTAAAAACTGTTTTAAAGCTATTGGTTGAAAATGTCTTTTTGAGTTTTCTGAGCTCCTTGTTTACACTAATTTAGTCAAAGAGTTTTATATGAATATATTTCTGGAATAGAATAAAATTGGGAAAATATTTATTCTATTTTGAAATTGATAAAGGTGAGAGAGAATTAAAACATCAATAGAAGAAATAAGTACGAGTCTGATGCTGTAATATTAAGTCTACAGCTAGACTGATAGAATTGAACTGAGGAAGAGAGGATAGAAATAAGAAGTGAGGTATAAGGAGTAATTTCTCATTCATTCCATAATCTCATATGTTACACTGATAAGATTCTATATAGCTCTTTGTCACATAATTTTAGATGATTCCGAATGAACATTCCCCTTACATTATTTATTAATTACCATAATACCTAGCAATCCTAACTAATTGATATTGACAACTATTGCTACTTCCATTTTAACTAAAATAATTCGTAACAATAATATCTCCTCAAAATTCACCTTGTCCTCAATAGGGGTGTAAACGAATATAAACGGATTCGAATACAGTAACATCCATATCCGTTTCCAAAAAATCAATTCGCTATCCATATTCATATCCGGTATTTGACGGATTTTAAAAATGTTATCCGTATTTGGTATCCTAAATAATATCCGAATACAGATAATATCTTTTTTCGTTTATTTTATTCGAATAAATAGATTATTCGATTATTTGGTTATCCTGATTCATTTATCAGTTATCAAATATAAAATTCATTCAAATTATTTAAAAAAAATAAAGAAAAAAATTGAATAATTACTCATAACCAATCACAATTTAAAGTTTAAACCATACATATTAATAAATCAATGTTAATTTATTTATTTTTAATAAATACAATAATCAATACTCTAAATTACAATTCAAATAATTTTTTATTATTTTTGAAATCCTAAATTTAAAATGAATGCTCTACTTATTAATGTTTAGATGTCTATTAATAAGTATATGTCTATTTTATGTATTAATTTGGAGTAATAATATAGTTTGTATGAATATTTATAATCTATAATTATAACATTTAAATGATATTTATAACATTTATAACACTTGTTGAATAATACATTTTAGATATATTGTAATACTATATATAACTAGAATAAGGAGAAAAAAATAATGAGTTTTAAAATATAGTTCATTAATGAATGAATGCTAATTTATTTATTTATAATAAATACAGTAATCAATGCTCTAAATTACAATTCAAATAAATTTTCATTATTTTTGAAATCATAAAATGAGTGTTCTATTTATTAATATTTAGATGTCCATTAATAAGTAGATGTCCATTTTATGTGTTAATTTGGAGTAATACTGTAGTGTGTATGAATATTTATAATCTATAATTATAACATTTAAATGATATTTATAACACTTGTTAAATGATGTATTTTAGATATATTATAACACTATATAACTAGAATAAGAAAAAAAAAAATAAGTTTTAAAATATAGTTCATTAATGAATGAATGTTAATTTATTCATTTATAATAAATATAATAATTAATGCTCTAAATTACAATTCAAATAAGTTTTTATTATTTTTGAAATCCTAAATTTTTAAATGAATGCCCTACTTATTAATGTTTAGATGTCTATTAATAAGTCGATGTCCATTTTATGTGTTTGGGGTAATACTGTAGTGTGTATGAATATTTATTATTTATAATTAGAACATGTAAATGATATTTATAACATTTGTTAAATGATCCAAAAGTTATAGTTTAACACTTGTTAAATGATATTTATAACACTTATTAAATGATACATTTTAGATATTTTAATTTTATAATAGTAAAAATTCATTAACTATATTTAAATCAATTTATTTCAGTTTATTAATATTATAATAAAAGTGTTATTCCCTACGACTTTTTAGAAGTGAAATGACATATTTTAAAAATAATTTTCGTATGATAGTGAAAACTAATTATTATATAAGGAATGCCACTTTAAAAAGAAATAATTTTTCTTATTATATATATATATATAAGTTATTCGGATACGAATCCAAATTCATATATCGGATTCATATATCGGATTCGTGAGATAAAGGTGTCCAAGAACGTTTTTAACGACCAATTACTTGTACGGAAGAAAGAATTTTGGTATAAGGACGTTACTGTTGAATAGAACCACAACTAGCTGCTTATATGTAAGCAGGAATCTTGGTATAAGTAGTAGATGTCATAACCAATGATTTATGATTGGTTGATAAGTCGATGGTGAAAGCCACGGAATATTTCGCTATGTTCACAAGCTCTCAAAGAATCAAAGAGGAGAACCCTCACAAAAAATTACTTGATATTTTATTACTTGAATAAATTACAACTCCAGCCTAAAGGTCTATTAATACTAGTATAATGACACTAATTATGGTAATGAAAACACTAAAAATATAAAGAAGTCTCTAGAATTACATTTAAAATAAATCAAAACTCCTACCAAAATCAAGCTATTCCTTAAAAACAATTAGGCAAATTTTTTGCCAATTCCTTCCTTACCGCTGACTTAGAATATTCTAGAACTGGTTCGGGCGTGAGCTTGCATCAGCTGCCGAGCATTGGGCCTTATGCCCGCGTGAGCGGCTGCTAATTGGGCCTCATGTTCGCTGCGCACGCCTGCTGCTACTCCCTGTGGGTTGCTTGCGCCTGGCGCGCCACAAGACTGCTTGTTACGGCAAGTTGCTAAGGCTCCCTGTGGGTTGCTTGCGCTTTGTGCGCCACAAAGCTACTTGTTGCCGCAAGTTGATTAGCTGCCCCATTCGGGTTTGGGCCTTCTTTGATGTTGCCGACCTGCACTTGTAGCAAATTGATCCAAACTTGTGTTTCATGCTCCTTAGCTTCCTCATTGGATCTCTTTGAGTTAGTTTCAGCCTAGAATTTTTGGATCAATCCATTAAGACCTTGCTTGAACCTTTGAGCTCTTACTCTTGTAATTGATCCAACTGTCACTTGAATTGGATCTCCCCAAGCTCCTTTAGCCTAGCTTGTTTGAATCGGCCCAGCCATTTCCTCATCAATTTCTTTCATTGTGATAATTGTTTCGTTGCTAATTTAGCTGTGTGCTTGCACATAAATAAGTCCCATTGCGTTTGGATGAAATTAAGATATGGAAAATGTGAAAAAAAGTATCCATCTAAACCTTTGAAATTTTCAGCTCATTTTACTCATCTCTAACACATGATGATTGATCAGCTGCTAAAGGGCTTAATTGAACAAGTGAAAGACATATATACACATTACAATATGGGCTCAAAAATCTTAGTTTAAGCTTTGATCAAACAACGAAGCCAACACTTCTTATGAATTTTGTGTTGAATAACAAGAACTAATTAAAAAAAGGCTGATATTATGAACCACCAACTTCTCCAAGTTTATTGATATTCTTATTTGATAAATGTTAGTTAACTAGGTAAAAATGGTTTAATTAGTTTACCTAGTTACCTAACATAATTTTTCTTATTCTATCCTCCAAGTTAAACTTTTTTGAGTCTTCGTATTTTATCCTTTCGATCTAATTTTTTTTCTATTTATCCTTTGAATTTAAAATTTTAGTTTTTTTCGTTTCAAAATATAACACCATTATTGACGGTTTAAAATCAACTTGAGACATTATAAAACTAAAAATTAGCACAAGTTCATTTATGTAATTGTATACTATCTAAAAAGTATTATTAATTATAATATTTATTATTTTATAATTGTTAATGAATGATATCAAATTTATGTTTAGAAACAACTCAAAATTGATTATTTAAAGTTACTAATGATGTTATGGTTTAAAGTAGTGAGAGTACAAATTATGTAATCCATAAATTAAGCAAGACAATAGAATTCAATTACTACGAAATGAGGAAATTAGATAACAAAATAGTGGAACTCATTACAAACCATAAGTTGCATGGTACATGACTTGATAGTTCTGGGATATTGCTACTAGGTTGAAGCACATCCAGTCCACCATAGTTAAACAGTCCCTTTCTAAGGGCAACTAAAAATGGACTTAATTATTTTGGTGCTCAACCAGCTGCTTATTTAAGATACATAGATATTAGTATATTTAATTAACAGATCCTGATTAATTAATTAATCAGTTATTCAATGTAGAACATGGGATTGGGCAACTTGAAAGTCCGTTCACGGGGAGTGGGATGAGATAAATCACTCCACTGATCTCCCAAGTTCCCCCAGATTCTGTATCCTTGTTCTACAAGTTCCGCCCGTTTCTTGGCTTTGTACTCCGTGGATGTCAAACCGTTTTCAGACTCACTCCTGCATCCATAGTAACAAATAACTCACGGTGTCAACTAATTTTAAGAATAGCGTTTATAACTAATTAAATGTCTTTTGTTGTTCGCCAAACAGTTTGATGTATTAGAGTAGTTAAAATACAATTTTCTAATTTTTAACAGACTGTTAGTTACAGACGTATACTTTATTGTAGTTGTTGTGTGTTTGGACATAAGGTCCTGAAGCATGCATGAATGAAAATTTTCTTGCCAAGTGTTGGGATTGGTTCATACTTTTACGGTTTTGATTAATAGTCACTACGACAGGGTAGTCGAGGGTCTCGCTTGGGCTTGGGGTTTATTAGTAGTCCAATATTTGGTTTACTAATATATTAGGCTTGAGTCCATGTTACAGCAGCTAGGGTTTTTTAGTTATTATAAAATAATTGTTTGATATGTGAATCATTATAGAGCGTGTAACACATTTAATGAACACGTCAGACAAGCAGGACTAGCCAAATTGGTGAACCTAGAATATCACGTGTTTTTATTTTTCTGTTTTTCATCTAATATTCTGTGTAATTGTTCTATTATTCGATCTTAAATTCTAACACTAAGTTTAACTAAGAGTTCCAAAATCTTAAAAAAATTGACCTAATAATATACACGGTATATTACGGTAACAGCTTACTTTAAAATGAGTTTTTCCCAATTGCTGTTACCATCATCACCAACATAACCAGCTCCGATTAGATTTTCAACCGTTGTAGCCCTCTGAGTTTCTTTTGATCCTGAAATGAACACAATTTTATATCCCAATTTCATTAAGCTATGGTACAGTTTAAGAACTGTCGGGACTGCAGGAATTGTTGCCTTAGCAGACCACTCTGCGAACTTTGTGGAATTATATGCCACTCCCCTGAAATAATTATCACAATAATATTAATATAAATAACATAGCAACGCACGTCATAAATGGTGATTTGCATGGAAAAAAGAAAAGAAGAAAAGACTCAATGGATCGAGAGTCTTCCTAGAATAATTTCATATGCAATAACATTTGTGCATTAACAAATAAAAAAGAGTTTTGTAGGTCATATCTTCTGAATTAGACTCATTTATTATTTTTTTTATCTATTAGTGCACAACTGTTGTATATATAAAAATAGTTGTCTTCTCTCATAGGTATTGACATTTATATATAATGCTAAAATTTAGCGACAAATGTTGTACTTTTATCGCTAAATTATTATTTAAAATATCTCAACCCCTTAATTAATTTTATATAAACGAAGTTATATATCGATAATACTTGCCCAAACTGAACATCGGGGCGAGAATAGTAATCGACGAAGGAGAGGGAAGTCTGGCCAACGTCGAGAACCCAAACGTTTCTGCGGTCTCTGGGAAGGGGGCGGGTCTTAGCATAGTCATAAGCAGCCTGAGTTGCTACCTTGGTGTCAACATAATATTGTCCTTTAAGCATGTAATTGCCTATATAGGTTATACATGTTGGTGGGACCACTGTCCATCCTTGGAGATTATTGGTTTCTACGGCAAGGCGCCAACTCAGGCAGTTTATGCCCTTGGAGCGGCGGAGATCACCATCGGTAACACCAGATTCATGTGGCATGACAATGTTATTATTGTCTGAAAATGAGTTTGCATGGCTTGAGGATGAGATGGCTAGAATGGTGGCAAGAAAGAGAAGCACCAATTTGGCTTCCATATTTTTTGGTAAAAAGAAAGGACCTGGAGAAGTAATGAAATATATGTTGCTCATGTACCCAAAAAGAGAAATGGTTGTTGCTTAAGTAGGCATTCTATTAGCAAAATGGCCTTTGCTTTTGAAGTATATTACTTTACCAGCCCTTATCTCAACTTTGTGCAAAAATTTACCTGATCATGTTTAAAATGTTTGTCCTTTAGAAAAATGACATTATTATTTGGATCGGAATAACATCTCATGAATGCTGTAAATGAGATTATAGTCTAATGATTAAGATTGAGATTATAAAACTTGTATGTCTTAATTTCGCAAGATTTATGTCTTATTTTATGAGTTTGTTAAATATTTTTTCTTAATGTGAGACTTGATATCTTCCTTAGCGATCAGACTAGTGATTCTTGTAATGTTTTACAAAATTTACTAATATTGTAATAATACATGAGATTGTAGATATTTTTTATGAAATTCATTGAACATCTCTCTCCAAATTAGGATTTTTGAAATTTGTAAAATAGGGAAAAATAAACTACATACTTTACCATCTATTGAAATTCATAACGAGTGTTCTTGCTCATATCATAAGAATATTTGATTTTGATGTCTGGTCTGTAGGACTGAGCAAAAAAGGGGGGGAAATCGAATAACCGAATATAATCGAATTATTTCGGTTATTCGGTTATTTTCTCTAATTCGATAATAACCGTTTTAATATTTCGGTATTCGGGTATAAATAAGGTTATTGAAAATTTGGTATTCGGTTAACCGAATAACCGAATAAATAAATAAAAATTTATGAATAGCTAACCTGATCTGTGCTGCTAGTTTTTGCATATTGCTGTTGTTGCCTTGATAAAATGGAGATTAATTTCGATTATTAACCGAAATAACCGAATTGTATATTCGGTAATTCGATATTCGTTAATTCGATTATTTATAAATTTGGTTAGTTATTCGAATAGTAAAATTTAGTATATTTCAATATTCGATTATATCCAAATAAATAATTCGGTTCGAATATAACCGAATTACTTAGTCCTACTGGTCTGGACCCAATAATTCATCATATATGATAATACCTTTTAATTTATCATATGAGATGAGGAAACTAGGAACCACACATTATAGAGCACTGGGCTCGGGAGTCGGTACCTCTCCTTTTTAATTTTCACACACGTTTTCGTCATTGATGGATATATGGGGATCCTTATCCTTTCTTATATGGAATTGCCCAATCACTAAATTATGGTCTCATTTTTTTATTTTGCCAAATTTATGGATCTATCGTCATTCTAGTGGCGCGGCAACAAAATAGAAACCACAAATCGTTTATAAAAATCAATCACCATAAATATCAACAATATGTTTGAAGAAGAAACTTATATGACAAAGGAGGAACGAAGATAAACGGGAGCACTAAGTGATGAATGATATTTAAGCCTTAATCATTGTGGAAAAGAAAATGATTGAGCTATTTGTAAAAATTGGATAGAATTTGTTGAGAAGTATAAGATCGTAAAATAAAAAACTGACCGACCATATTTTAGTGTGTGTGCCCAATATTTGATTATATGAAACTCTTATGTTTTGTTTTTAAAATCTCATAGATAGATAGATAACCTTGGTATTAGATTTATATTATTTATAGATTTGGACTTCTAAATCAATCTCAATTACAAATTCATTTTTACTATCCAAATGATGTAATTGGTTTTGGAAGCCCCAATTCCAATTTTAAGCCACTAAATTAAGGTTCCCAAACATATTACTATAAAATATCTTAAACATATGACTCATTGTAAAATTTATTATTTTATAATTTATAATAAATTATCTCAATTTTAAATTTAAAAATCTTTAACTGACTTTTGAAAGTCAAAAATCATCTTATCTTCTGAAATGTACCAAATATATATATTAATTAGGTTCATCAAAACCTGAATTCGAATGATCATTGAAGTTAAATTAGATATCCAACTAGTCTGCACATCCAATTTTATATTAAAAACACACACACAAAAATAACATATTAATAAAAATATTTATCTCATCTTTTTATACAGTATTTTCTCTCTCTTCTCTTTACGATACTTCTAGTGTTATCTACCATTGTCGTGTCTTTGGTACATATTATCGGATGAGATGAGGAAACTAGGAACCACACATTTTAGAGCACTGGGGTCGGGAGTCCGTACCTCTGCTTTTTTAATTTTCACCCTCGGGATTAGACATGCACAGTAGGTCAGATTAGTCTGACATGACCTGGTCTTGGTAGATTTTGACCGTTGACCGGGTCAGGCCAGGTTTTGGCCGTTGACCGGGTCAGGTCAGACTTTGACTTTTGGGCCTGTAGGCCGGACTTCTCGATCAAAGTCTGGCCTATTAAGGCCTGTAGGCCAGGCCGGGCCAGGCTTTGGGTCAGGCCAGGCCAGTCCTTAGGCTGGGCCAGGCCAGGCCAGGTCTAAAAATATAATCAATTAATTTTTAATGTGAAATATAAATATTAAATAAACTAACTACTATAGTAATTAAAATTAAAAATGAATAATTAATCAATAATAAATAATGAGTCGGTTACAAATATTTTGCTTCAAAATATTTTTAAAATGTCTTCAAAATTCAAATCTTCAAAAAATGTATCTTCCTATCTTCAAAAAAAATCTCTTCGTTATATCTTAAAAAAATATATCTTCAATCTTACAAAAAAACATATATCTTCAATATTCATGGATGTGCAATTTCGTCAGTTTCTACTCCAACTTCGAGATCTTCTGAACTATCTTGATCGTCTATTACATCTTGTACTCTTCTTTGTGCGACAAGATAATCTCTATAATAAATGCATATCTCCAACGATTCTGGGCTAAGTCTACTTCTCTTTTCATCCAATACCCTGCTAGATAAATAAAAACAAGATTCCGAAGTTAAGGTACTAGCTTGGATAGTTAGTAAATCACAGGCCATCGCGGCCAAAATAGGAAATTGTCTACTATTTTTTTTCCAAAATGCAAGTATATCAAAATTTTCTAATTCTTCATCGGTTATAAAACTTCTAAAATCGGTACTAGAATATAAACCAAGTTCATTTAAACTGTTTGTTTGTGTTGAAGTTTTTGATTTTTTTGATAATGATTTTAATAATGATGCATACATAGAAGATGATGAATGTGCAGGGGATGGTGCACGTGTAGATGTAGAATATATAGACTCATATTGTTTGTAAAATTCAGTAAATGTAGTATTAAATTTTAGTTTAATGTTATCAATATTTTGTGTAAGACCCCGAATTTTATGAAATACAAAATTTAATTTTTCTTCATATATATTTTTTTGAAACAGTAAGTGGTTAAATTAACAAAATTGAAAGTTAAGGATGTTATGTGCAAATTTTATTTTGTCGGATAATATTCGCTTTGTCGGGGAATATTCGTTTGGTCGGGGAATATTCGTGCCGTACGACGGCGCCGAAATAGTAAATTATTGGTGGACCCCACAACGGAATATTTGTCGGATATAGAAAACGACAGAAGTAACCTTTTTAAATAAAAATAGTCAACGGAACTGTTAAAATACCGGTGATAAAAGAATAGTAGCATACGGTAGTTATTGGTATTTTCTGTAGCACTCGGTACTCTACAGTAACACACGGTATTGCATAGTGTCTCATATTATTGGTCTGATAATTGACACCGTAACTGTTACGCATCATTTCATCGATAATTGTCACTGCATAATATTTTATATTATCAATTCAATAATTGTTGTTACACAGTATTTTGCATTATTGATTTAATAATTGTCATTACACTGTATTTTATATCATTGAGTCAATAATTGTTGCTGCACTGTTTTTAAAATTATTGAACCTAATAATTGTCACAGTAACATATGCACAGTAATTCACATTATTGAATCAATAATTGTCATGACACAGTAACGTATTTTTCTTTTACATACTTTCTGAATTATTGTTATCTCTATTACGGTATTATTTAAACAGTTGTATTATTAGTACATCACCAATTCAACCCCCAAACCATGTTTGCCACCATTAGGAAGAGTATTATAAATAAGACTATGAATGAGTCTTATTTTTACAAGAGAAAGAGAGAAGTTCGGTAGCAAGAAGGCATTCAAGAGAATATATTGAGAGTGTAAGATCCTAACTTTTATTGAATAAAATTTAATGTTTTTCATATATTATTCTGAAACAGTAAGGTGTTATTTTGATAAAAGTTAAAGTTAAAAGATGTTATGTGTAAATTTTATATATTATGTCGGACGATATTCGAATTGTCGGTGAATATTCGATCTGTACGACGGCTCCGAAATAACGCTGGACCTCACAACGAAATATTGTTGGATATAGAAAACAATAGCAATAACATTTTTAAATAAAAATTGTCAACGGTTCTATCACTTTTAAGTGTTAAAATACTTGATAATAAAATAATGGTAGCATATAGTATTTCATTATATTTTATTGTAGCACATAGTATTCTACAGTAGCACACAGTACTCTACAGTAGCACACGGTATTGCACGGTGTGTTATATTATTGAACTGATAAAGTGACCATTGCACAATATTTCATCAATAATTATCATTACACAATATTTTACATTATTGAATCAATAATTTTCATTGCACAGCATTCTACATTATTGAGTCAATAATTTTCACAATGCACAATATCTTGTATCGTTAATTATCACAGTAGTAGTTATGGGTATTAAATAGTTAGACAGACTCATTATTTAAGCTCATCCTTTCCTTTTTGTTTCACTGTTCAGAAAATGAGAGTGTAGCCGAGACTAACAGAGAGAAGAGGGAAATAGAGTGATAATCCGAGATAGTTGTTACAATAGTCTTCACCATATTGTGTATTATTGGGCTTAATATTATTGTACTTTGAACTGTATTATAATAATTTTGTTGTAGTCATTTGGCGACTCAAATTGGGTGGTGTGGGCGTCACAGAGAGAATTATAGTTTGTTACTTGTGAGTATTCGTTGTCATCTCTATTCAATTGAAAGCTAAAAATTGAGGGGATTATTGTAAACTCATTATTAAAGATATAGTGGAGATTCATAGTTCGACCTATGATTTTTTTCTTTAAAGATTTTTCACGTTAAATATTGTGTCTTGTTTGTGTATATTTATTTGTTATTTTTGTTTTCATTATTGGGTTTGTTGATTTCTTATTTAATTGCACAAAAGCGAAAAAGTAATTAATAGGATTGAGATTATTTTTTGGTTTACTTTTCCCAACATAGTTTTTATATTATATTTTTATTTAAAGATTAAAAAGATCCTATGTGGGAAATATTTTTCTTCGTAATATTCTAGAGTATTTATTTATTTTAATGGCTGATATTTTTCCTCATTTTTAATTGAGTAAATATGATGAGAATAGTATTGTTTACACATCATATGTCATATAAGATATTACCTCATTATTAGTTAATCACGGTTAATATCTAACTAGTTTCAGTGGTACTTTTTACCTAATTATTAAAGTTGAAAGGCTTTTGTGAAAATAAAAAAAATCATTGGTTAAATTGAAAAAAAAAATGATAAGTTTAAGGGTTTCTTGAGTCAGTAAGTCTAGTTTGAAATTATGAGAGTATAAATTATGTACTTCATAAAACAAGCCAATTAATGGAATTAAATTACTACAAACCGAGGAAATTAGATAATAAAACAACGGACTTAATTACTTTGGTACATGACTTAATAATACATAACTTAACAGTAACAGACACATAACGGACTTAATTACTTTGTTTCATAACTTAATTACTTTGGTGCATGGTACATAACTTAATAGTGCTGGGATACTGCTACTAGGTCGAAGCACATCCAGTCCACCATATTTATATAGTCTCTTTCTAAGGGTCAACTAATAATGGAGCCAGCTGCTTATTTAATTATGTGGCAGATACTTAGCAGAACAGATTATTTAAGGAATATAGAACATGGGATTGGGCAACTTGAAAGTCCGATCGCCGGGATTGGGATGAGATAAATCACTCCACTGATCTCCCAAATTCCCCCTTATTCTGTATCCTTCTTCTACAAGCTCCGTCCTTTTCTTGGCTTTGTACTCGGCCGCTGTCAAACCCTTTTCAGACTCACTCCTGCATTCATAGTAACAGTTAACTCGTAGTCAACGGTTTGTTAAATAATGTTTCGAACGTTGTTCATAAATATTTAAATGTCTTTTGTTGTCCGGCCATCAAATAGTTTGACAGATGTATTAAAGTAGTTAAAATTCAGTCTGCTAAATTTTGACGGATTATTGGTTTCAGTACATATAGATCTTTCTTACACTATTATATTAACTAAATTGTTGAAAGAAACAGAGTGCGAACAAGAAGACGAAGAAGCGGTGGAAGAAAGTGTATATATGACCAAAGCAGTGAAGAACAATTGTAATGAGTTGAACGTAAAGAATAAATGCAAACTGATTAGTAATGAAGCAGATGCAGAAAAGATGAAATTTGTGAATTTACAAGATCTTCATTTCTAGAGGCATGGAGAACAGAATTCATGATTAAATCTATTCTCTTTCTCAGCAAATCTATTTTCTAAGATGTATCATATGTTAACGGACGTACTAGTAAAAAAGAGATGCTATAAAAATCATGTAGTCTAGAAGAAGTGTTTTTGGGTGGGCAAATCTCGGAGCAGGTTCAGTGGCCTTTTCTTGAATGGTGGTGCTTCCTAGTTGCTCAGTGTCAATTTACTTTACTGCTATAGGTAGTTTTCAGTGATCATTGATGCTATCCTGGAGTTTCATGTCACTTGGATGTACTTGTAAATCCAGGATTTCGTAGTTTTGGGCTTCGTAAAAATATAATAAAAAATTATTGTAAAATATTTTTTTGTAGTCGTTGTGTGCGTGTGCGTGTGGACATAAGGTCTTGAACCATACATGAATGAAAATTTTCTTGATAAATTTAACTAAGAGTTCAAAAATCTTAAAAAATTTGACCTAATAATATACATGCTATATTATATATCGTAACAGCTTACTTTAAAATGAGTTTTTCCCATTTGTAGTAACCAGCTGTGCGTAGATCTTCAGCCGTTCCTTCGACGTCGCTCTGACTTCCTACTGATGCTGAAATGAATACAATCTTAAACCCTAATTCCAACAGATTTTCGTATAGTTCAAGAACTATCGGGTCTGCAGGAATTATTGCGTTAGCAGACCACTCTTCAAACTTAGTGGAATTATATGGCACTGCCCTGAAACAATTATCACAATAATATTAATAAAAATAATATAGCTACGTCATAAATGGTGATTTGCGTGGAAAAAAGGGAAGTGGGGAAAGACTCAATGGTTCGAGAGTCTTCGTAGAATAATTCTGTGTACTAACAGATGTGTATTAACTGTGCATTAACAGATAACAAGAGTTTTATACGTCCTACATTGTAAATTAGACTCGTATATTATTTTTTATCTGTTAGTGTACAATTATTAATATACATAGAAATAGTTGTCTTCTTAAATATGATAGTGATATTTATATATAACGCTAAAATTTAGTGGTATTGTATTGCATGTACCAAAAGTTGTACATTTATACTAAATTATTACTGAGAAACTACCCCTTAATTAATTATATATAAACGAAGTTATATATATATATAATACTTGCCCAAATTGAACATCCGGGAGAGAATAGTAATCGAGCAAGCTGAGAGCAGTCATGCCAATGTCCAAAACCCAAACGTCTCTGCCGTCTTTGGCAATGGGGACGGTCTTAGCATAGTTATAAGCAGCCTCAGTTGTTTGAATGCTATCAAAACGACGTTGTTTTTTTGTCATGTAATTGCCTATATAATTTTTACATATAGGTGGGACCACTTTCCATCCTTGGAGATTATTGGTTTCTACGGCAAAGCGCCAACTCAGGCAGTTTATGCCTGAGGAGGAGCAGTGGAGATCACCGACGGTAACACCGGATTGTGGCATGACAATGCAATTATTGGTTTGAAATGAGTTTGCTTGGCTTGAGGATGAGATGGCTAGAATGGTGGCAAGAAAGAGAAGCAATAATTTGGCTTCCATATTTTTGGTAAAAAGAAAGGACCTGGAGAAGTAATGAAATATATGTTGCTCATGTACCCAAAAAGAGAAATGGTTGTTGCTTAAGTAGGCATTCTATTAGCAAAATGGCCTTTGCTTTTGATGTAATTACTTTACTACCCCTCATCTCAACTTCGAGCAAAAATTTACCTTATCATGTTTAAAATGTTTGTCCTTCAGAAAGACGACATTATTAATTGTATCCGAATATTAACATCTCATGAATGCTATTAATGAGATTTTATTCTAATAAATAAGATTGAGATTCGAAACTTGTATGTCTTAACTTCGCAAGGTTTAGCCCTTATCTTATGAGTTTGTTAAATATTTCTCCTTAATGTGAGACTCGATTTCCTCCTAAGTGATCAGACTAGTGATTCTTGTAATGTTTTATAAAATTTACTAATATTGTAATACTAAATGAGATTTTTGATGTCTGGTTTGGACACAATAATTCATCATATATGATAGTACCTTTTAATTTATTATATGAGATGAGGAAACTAGGAACCACACATTCTAGAGCACTGGGCTCGGGAGTCAGTACCTCTCCTTTTTAATTTTCACACACGTTTTCGTCATTGATGGATATGTGGGGATCCTTATCCTTTCTTATATGGAATTGCCCAATCACTAAATTATGGTCTCATTTTTTTATTTTGCCAAATTTATGGATCTATCATCATTCTAGTAGCGCGGCAACAAAATAAAAACCACAAATCGTTTATAAAAATCAATCACCACAAATATCAACAAAATAATTGAACAAGAAACCTACATGACAAAGGAGGAACGAAGGTAAACGGGAGGACCAAGTGATGAAGGATATTTAAGCCTTAATCATTGTGGGAAGGAAAATAATTGAGCTATTTGCAAGAAAGTTGGATAGAATTTGTTGAGAAGTATAAGATCGTCAAATAAGAAACTGGTCGACCGTATTTTAGTGTGTGTACCTAACATTTAATTATACCGAACTCTTATGTTTTGTTTTAAAAATCTCAGAGTCCACTTTACGATCTTGCTTCATGACCAAATCAAACTCAGCGATCCTTATATAGGTCAGAAAGGCAAATTTTAAGCTTTACAATTTTAGAGTAGACTCTGCGAGATTCTTCTGTCCTTTACGATCGTTGATCCTACAATCTATACATATTTTAAAGTTTATAAGATCAACTTAACAAATTTGATATTTCTATTTTAAATTCTAGTATATCAATTTTATTATTAAGGACCGTACAAAATCTATTGGTTATAAATATACATTATTAATCAAATCAAATTATTCAAATATGCATTTGTACTACATCATCAATAATCTATTAACATATTTCGATCATTACAAATGAAATTACTAAGATCAAATAATTGGTGTATTGGACGAAATTGGAGGAAAGGCATAATGGCGGGGAGTCAAATTCAATTTTTATTATTTATATATCTAAATTAAAAACTAAAATCAATAACATATAATTTAATAAGAAAACAAGAATAAGTAATATAGTTTTAAAAGGAAACAATCAAAATAAAATTCATCTTACATAATGTTTATTTGTTACTTTTATTGTAATATATATATATATATATAATAATCTCAGTTTAAGTAAAATTATATTACTACTTAATAATATAGTTTGAGAATATGACAATCTAAACTATATTAGTTTCATAATTGAATTTGTAACAATGATTAAAATACAAGTGTAATTATATTTAAAGTATAAGTATGATTTTATTATTATTTAGATAATATAATTTTAGAAAAAAATTATTTTCTTATGAAAATCTCCTTACCAAATATTAAATTATATTACTATTGAGTTATATATAAGTATAAATATAGTACATTGACCAGTAATCTGATTCAATTATTAAACTAATAATAAAATATTAAAAGTTAATTACTCTTTTCAATAATACATATATATATATATATATATATATATATATATATTCAATAAAAGTTTAACAATATCTTAATTATACAATAAGATCATCATAAACAAAGATAAGTAATATAATTTTACATAAAAATTGTGACGCCCCCAAATCTGGGCCCACACAGCCCAAACTTGAGTCGTCAAAAGACTACAACAAAATTATTACAACAAAGCACAACGTACTACAATACAGTGTATAATAATACACAACTAAGTCTTCACTATTATTGCCACACTATTTTACAAAACGTGAAGACTATGATAACTATTCCTCGGACCCTCATTCCATTCCCCGGCTAGACCCTGTTATGTTTTCATTTCCTGTTGAAAAACAATAGAACAAAAGAAAGGGTGAGCTCAAATAGCCCAGTAAGAAATATCATGACTAAGATAATGACGAATAAATTATCATTAGCCTTCAACAGTTGAGTTCTTGATAGAATACAATAGAATACAAGGTTTATATCAAAAACTGCAGTTAAATTCTTAAACAATGTTCAGATCAATAATAGCAGCGGAATGAGCAATCTATTAGAAGAATAATGCAGATTATAATGTCCACTCGCTTCTCTTTTTCGTAAAAACATCATCAACTTTTATCATCTGAAATACCATTAGTCATGATAATAAAAATTCACAGTTCCTGATCATAATCATGCAAATCAACAGTTCATCTTTGCACTACGGGCCAAAGATATTTAATATAGCACCAGCGGTCATGATTATACCAGATTCAGCCTTTGGTGATAATCATACCAAACAACAGTTCATCTATGCACTACGGGCCAAAGAGAACTTTCACCACGTGCCATAAAAGACACGGAACAGATGTATCGCCTTTAACCTATTATATCGCCTTTAACCTATCATCTGTTCAACAAATATATCACATCTGTACCCCCGGCCACAGATATTCACAACAGCTTGATTTTTGGATGATTAGAATGATATAAATGATGAACAGAAGAAATAGGATAACAATAAGTATCGGAAGTTTACTTTGTACAGATTCAAATAATGTCCAAATTGTCAACATGATGTGGAGTGAAATTTAAAAATGATATTCAAGATCCACAGTTCAGAATAACGGTTACAATTCAATAGAAAGGTTCACGTAAATAGGAAGGTTCAGTTGAAATAATGAAGTTCAACTATTATGGAACATATAATATTTTCAGGAATTTTAGAAACAATAGTTCCATAATAAATTTCGATTTAGGAGTATGAAAGAAAATAATATCCCTTACCGTAGCAGGTTTGATTAACAAAAGGTGAAGGAAATTAATACAAAGGGTTATTCACCAACAGGCGGCAATCCGCTCCGTAAGGTTATTCCCACAATTTAATAGAATTTGAGTACAAAGAGTTATTCACCAAACAGGCGGCAATCCGCTCCGTAAGGTTATTCTCAGAGATTAATAATGAATGAATACGAAAGGTTATTCACCAACAGGCGGCAATCCGCTCCGTAAGGTTATTCCCACAATTTAATACATGGAAATAAAAGGCACGTCTTATGAGTAAGGAAGAAACAATATTATTATCGAGAATCAAATAATGATAATCCCTTACCATAGTACGTTTGAATAATGGAAGATGAAAAAGATGGTATCCCTTACCATAGTACGTTTGAATAATGGAAGATGAAAAAGATGGTATCCCTTACGAGTAGTAATTTTAAGAGTATGAAAGAAAATGACATTCCTTACCTTGATATTGTGAAACAAGTTTATAGCCGAACAAATCCTTCATTGTTTGTCTATGTAGCAGTAAAGAATCTGACTTTTGAGTCTTCTAGAGTTTTTAAAATCTCTTTATGTTTTTAAAATAATGTTACTCTCGGAAAGATAGACGATATAGACTCAAGAATCACTCAATTCGGAGTTAATATGAATGAGTTATGAATTTTCAAAACTAAGACTGAAAATAGTGACGAAAATCAGAATAGGTTACGGTTTTTAGTATTTTAAGGCATGAAGATGATTTCAGATGACTTTTCTTCCTTCTTCAAAGTTGTAGAGGACGAAAAACTGAAGAGACAGGCTTTTAATTCATTAAATTCTGACAAATAATGGATTTACTATGATTTTTCGAAAGAGTTACTGTACATAAGAAAATTCCACTCGGGAATTCAAAGAAGAATGTAAAAGATTTCAAAACTAGGAATGACTTAAGAACACTTAGAGAGAACTTACACAAAGAAGTATTTAGAGAGTGAAAGAAAGAATGAGTAAGAAAGTTTATGAAAAATCCTTAAGTTAAGGCTTCTATTTATAGCCAAAAATCTTATCATTCATTTAATCTAAACCATTCATTTAAAGATCATCTTTTAATCTACACCATCCATTTCAAATATTATATTATCTTTAATCTACACCATTCATTTCATATCACCTAATAATCACCTAACTTTATATTATAAACAAATCAATTTAATTATTCAACAATAATTCACACTTTAATCTACACCATTCATTTCATATTACCTAATAATCACCTAACTTTATATTATAAACAAATCAATTCAATTATTCAACAATAATTCACACTTTAATCTACACCATTCATTTCATATTACCTAATAATCACCTAACTTTATATTATAAACAAATAATTTTATCAATTCAATTATTATGACTAATTGTTATAAATACAGTATAGTTAGCTCTTAGATATCAAGTCAATAAATTAATGAAATACAACTGTTTAAATAACATCATAATAGAGATAACAATAACGTTACTGTGTAATGACAATTATTGATTCAATAATGTGAATTACTGTGCATATGTTACTGTGACAATTATTAGGTTCAATAATTTTAAAAACAGTGCAGCAACAATTATTGACTCAATGATATAAAATACAGTGTAATGACAATTATTAAATCAATAATGCAAAATACTGTGTAACAACAATTATTGAATTGATAATATAAAATATTATGCAGTGACAATGAAATGATGCGTAACAGTTACGGTGTCAATTATCAGACCAATAATATGAGACACTATGCAATACCGCGTGTTACTGTAGAGTACCGTGTGCTACAGAAAATACCAAAAACTACCGTATGCTACTATTCTTTTATCACCGGTATTTTAACAGTTCCGTTGACTATTTTTATTTAAAAAGATTATTTCTGTCGTTTTCTATATCCGACAAATATTCCGTTGTGGGGTCCACCAATAATTTGTTATTTCGGCGCCGTCGTACGACACGAATATTCCCCGACCAAACGAATATTCCCCGACAAAGCGAATATTGTCCGACAAAATAAAATTTGCAGATAACATCCTTAACTTTTAACTTGATCGATTTAACCACTTACTGTTTCAAAAAATATATATATTTCAGAAAATTCGGGGTCTTACAACCTCCCCTCCTTATGAAATTTCGTCCCCGAAATTGACGTACCTGACATATCGAAGAGGTAAGGATACTTAGATTTCATCTCAGATTCTAGCTCCCAGGTCATTTCCTCAGTATCTTGGTTCCTCCATAAAACCTTAACTTGAGGTATAACCTTTGAGCGTAGGATCTGTTCCTTCTTATCCAGGATCTTAACATGTACTTCCTCGTATGTTAAATCCTCTGCTATAACGTCTGGTTCTAACTCAATGACGTGGTTTGGGTCCTTCACATATTTACGTAACATAGATATGTGAAAAACGTTATGGATGCGAGACATACTTGGTGGTAAGGCTAGTCTGTAGGCTACGGTTCCTATTCGATCGAGGATTTCAAATGGGCCAATAAATCGAGGGCTGAGCTTTCCTCTCTTTCCGAATCTCGTAACCCCTTTCCATGGAGAAACACGTAAGAATACATGATCTCCGACGTTGAAACTTTCGTCTCTCCGATGAAGATCAGCATAACTCTTTTGTCGTTCTTGTGCGGTCTGTATTCGTTGTCGGATCATTTGGATCTTTTCGGTCGTCAAGCGTACCAACTCGGGTCCCAACAATTTTGCTTCTCCTACCTCATTCCAACATATTGGAGAGCGACACTTCCTTCCATACAAAGCCTCGAATGGAGTCATGCCTATGCTTGCTTGGTAACTGTTGTTGTAAGAAAATTCCACCAACGGCAAGTACTTATCCCAACTTCCTTTGAAGTCTAATACACAAAGTCTCAAAAGATCTTCGAGGGTCTGGATCGTCCTTTCCGATTGTCCGTCCGTTTGAGGATGGTATGCAGAACTAAAACGTAGTTCAGTGCCCATAGCTTTTTGTAGACTGATCCAAAAGCGTGAAGTGAATCTAGGATCTCGATCAGAAACTATGGAAACTGGCATGCCATGCAATCTCACGATCTCATTTATGTACATACCGGCAAGACGTTCAAGTGAAAAGTTTTCTCGTATAGGCAAGAAATGAGCAGATTTGGTCAATCTATCTACGATCACCCAAATTGCATCTAAGCCTTGAGAAACTTTTGGAAGACCCGTCACGAAGTCCATATTGATGTGTTCCCACTTCCATTCGGAAACTTCAAGTGATTGTAATGGACCTTTAGGAACTTGATGCTCTGCCTTGACACGTTGACAAGTTAGGCACCTTGAGATAAACTCCGCAATCTCTCTTTTCATATTGTTTCACCAAAATGTATGTCGAAGATCTCGATACATCTTGGTACCTCCTGGGTGGATTGCAAACGGCATGTTGTGTTCCTCCATCATGATTTTATGCTTTAATTCAGGATCGTTAGGAACACAGAGTCGAGAGTTGACTCGAAGTATTCCTTTCTCGTCGATTCTTGCTTCGGGAATGGCACCTTCTTGTACTTTCTTTATCATGTTTATCAGTTCCGGATCGGTAGCTTGAGCAGCTTTAATTTTATCGATTAAAGTTGGTTCTACTCGCACGTGAGCAATCTTCGAGTGAGTCCCTGGTGTCTTTAGCTCTATCTCCATCTTTTGCAAGTCGTACAAAATACACTTTTGTGTTGTCAGCAGTGCATTTGTACTTGCATAAGATTTTCTGCTCAAAGCGTCAGCTACAACGTTCGCCTTTCCCGGGTGATACTGGATTGTGTGGTCATAATCCTTTAACAGCTCAAGCCAACGTCGTTGTCGCATGTTGAGTTCCTTCTGGGTGAAGAAATACTTGAGACTTTTATGATCCGTATAGATATCCACTTTTTCTCCGTACAAGTAGTGTCTCCAGATCTTTAACGCGAAAACGACTGCTGCCAACTCTAGATCATGAGTAGGATAATTTTTCTCATAATCTTTGAGTTGTCGAGAGGCATAGGCTATAACCTTTCCATGTTGCATAAGGACACAACCTAGACCTTTGCCAGAAGTATCGCTGTAGATAACAAATTCTCCTGATCCTGATGGTATGGTTAGAACAGGAGCTGAAACAAGTCTCCTCTTGAGTTCTTGAAAACTCTTCTCGCATTCCTCGCTCGATATAAGTTTTGTACTAGAATGAATGATACCGATATCTAGTAATTAAACTTTCAACTCTTGGTGTTCTATGGGAGCCATTTGGTATGGGACTTTAAAAATGGGCTTAGTACCGGGTTCAAGATCGATACAGAATTCAATTTCACGGTTTGGGGTAAGCCAGAAAGTTCCTCAAAAAAACGTCAGGAAACTCATTAACAATGGGAATATCATTCAAGTTTGACGTGTTTTTGTTCAAATCAGTGACATGAGCTAAAAAGGCTTGACATCCGTTTTTCAATAAACGAATGACTTTATGGCTAGAAATAACAGTTATAGATTTCAATGGTTTAGTTGCTTGAATTTGCATGACAGGTTGATTAGGAATATGAAAACTAATAATCTTATGAAAACAATCAATTTTAGCATGATGGGTAGTCAACCAATCAATTCCTAAAATCACATCAAATTCACGCATCTCCAAAGAAATAAGGTCAACAGGTAATGTGAGGTTGTTGATTTGAACTAGGCAAGATTTATAGATAGTAAATGTAATAGGTATTTCTCCCAATGAGGTTTCAACTGATAAGACAAGATTTAAGTTTTCAATAGTCAAATTTAAACGTTGAGTACATATAGGTGAGATAAATGAGTGGATAGAGCCAGTATCTAATATGGCATAGACTTCACGAGAATTTATGAATAGCTTACCGGTTATCACCTCATTCGGTTTCTTGACTGTTATCGTCAAATCGAATCCCGAATACTTCATTCGGATCTTCACGTATTTCAACCATGGGAATACCACTGAATAATTTTCTAGCAAACTGTTTCTCGGGTTCATCAACTTCATCAGTAGTAAGGTACCAATGATTTCCATTAAAATAGTATCTTCGATAGACTGCAGTTTCCACGATAGTGACTAACTTAACCTGAATTCCTCTAAATTGTAACGCCCAAAAGTATAGAAACATCATTTTTAAATAATCTTGAAAATCATAGCTGGAACACCATAAATCCCAAAGACTAATATGAAAAGTCCATATATTCTGATCCTTTGTTATAGAGCATAACCAGGTGATATCACTCTCCCAATTAGTGAGTAAATTAAAGGCAATAATTTCCGCAAGTTCGTTACTTCCTTTAATTGCTTCTAAGAATGGATCTGGAACGACTGTAGCAGAGCTTTCACCTTCATCCTTACTGGATAGAACACGCATAATTTTTGCCTTAGGCAAATGATTCAACTCTGAGTTTGTAAGAAGATTATTCGTCGCCTCTTGTTCTGCAGCTACATTTGTTTCGGTAATTTCATAGTTAACCTCCTGATTTCCAGATGTCATACTTAATGTGGTCACAAAATAAATGTTAGTTCAAATAAACTGACTCATCTCTTCATGTTCCTACATTCAAATCGATTCATTAGATAAAAAAAAATCTAATTTAGGTAGGACACACTAGTGATTGATTCTATTCGTCTCTCCCCTCCTAGTTCTAACCCCAGATCTCCATTAAAGACCATATCCCTAAGCTCTGATGCCAACTGTGACGCCCCCAAATCTGGGCCCACCCAGCCCAAACTTGAGTCGTCAAAAGACTACAACAAAATTATTACAACAAAGCACAACGTACTACAATACAGTGTATAATAATACACAACTAAGTCTTCACTATTATTGCCACACTATTTTACAAAACGTGAAGACTATGATAACTATTCCTCGGACCCTCATTCCATTCCCCGGCTAGACCCTGTTATGTTTTCATTTCCTGTTGAAAAACAATGGAACAAAAGAAAGGGTGAGCTCAAATAGCCCAGTAAGAAATATCATGACTAAGATAATGACGAATAAATTATCATTAGCCTTCAACAGTTGAGTTCTTGATAGAATACAATAGAATACAAGGTTTATATCAAAAACTGCAGTTAAATTCTTAAACAATGTTCAGATCAATAATAGCAGCGGAATGAGCAATCTATTAGAAGAATAATGCAGATTATAATGTCCACTCGCTTCTCTTTTTCGTAAAAACATCATCAACTTTTATCATCTGAAATACCATTAGTCATGATAATAAAAATTCACAGTTCCTGATCATAATCATGCAAATCAACAGTTCATCTTTGCACTACGGGCCAAAGATATTTAATATAGCACCAGCGGTCATGATTATACCAGATTCAGCCTTTGGTGATAATCATACCAAACAACAGTTCATCTATGCACTACGGGCCAAAGAGAACTTTCACCACGTGCCATAAAAGACACCGAACAGATGTATCGCCTTTAACCTATTATATCGCCTTTAACCTATCATCTGTTCAACAAATATATCACATCTGTACCCCCGGCCACAGATATTCACAACAGCTTGATTTTTGGATGATTAGAATGATATAAATGATGAACAGAAGAAATAGGATAACAATAAGTATCGGAAGTTTACTTTGTACAGATTCAAATAATGTCCAAATTGTCAACATGATGTGGAGTGAAATTTAAAAATGATATTCAAGATCCACAGTTCAGAATAACGGTTACAATTCAATAGAAAGGTTCACGTAAATAGGAAGGTTCAGTTGAAATAATGAAGTTCAACTATTATGGAACATATAATATTTTCAGGAATTTTAGAAACAATAGTTCCATAATAAATTTCGATTTAGGAGTATGAAAGAAAATAATATCCCTTACCGTAGCAGGTTTGATTAACAAAAGGTGAAGGAAATTAATACAAAGGGTTATTCACCAACAGGCGGCAATCCGCTCCGTAAGGTTATTCCCACAATTTAATAGAATTTGAGTACAAAGAGTTATTCACCAAACAGGCGGCAATCCGCTCCGTAAGGTTATTCTCAGAGATTAATAATGAATGAATACGAAAGGTTATTCACCAACAGGCGGCAATCCGCTCCGTAAGGTTATTCCCACAATTTAATACATGGAAATAAAAGGCACGTCTTATGAGTAAGGAAGAAACAATATTATTATCGAGAATCAAATAATGATAATCCCTTACCATAGTACGTTTTAATAATGGAAGATGAAAAAGATGGTATCCCTTACCATAGTACGTTTGAATAATGGAAGATGAAAAAGATGGTATCCCTTACGAGTAGTAATTTTAAGAGTATGAAAGAAAATGACATTCCTTACCTTGATATTGTGAAACAAGTTTATAGCCGAACAAATCCTTCATTGTTTGTCTATGTAGCAGTAAAGAATCTGACTTTTGAGTCTTCTAGAGTTTTTAAAATCTCTTTATGTTTTTAAAATAATGTTACTCTCGGAAAGATAGATGATATAGACTCAAGAATCACTCAATTCGGAGTTAATATGAATGAGTTATGAATTTTCAAAACTAAGACTGAAAATAGTGACGAAAATCAGAATAGGTTACGGTTTTTAGTATTTTAAGGCATGAAGATGATTTCAGATGACTTTTCTTCCTTCTTCAAAGTTGTAGAGGACGAAAAACTGAAGAGACAGGCTTTTAATTCATTAAATTCTGACAAATAATGAATTTACTATGATTTTTCGAAAGAGTTACTGTACATAAGAAAATTCCACTCGGGAATTCAAAGAAGAATGTAAAAGATTTCAAAACTAGGAATGACTTAAGAACACTTAGAGAGAACTTACACAAAGAAGTATTTAGAGAGTGAAAGAAAGAATGAGTAAGAAAGTTTATGAAAAATCCTTAAGTTAAGGCTTCTATTTATAGCCAAAAATCTTATCATTCATTTAATCTAAACCATTCATTTAAAGATCATCTTTTAATCTACACCATCCATTTCAAATATTATATTATCTTTAATCTACACCATTCATTTCATATCACCTAATAATCACCTAACTTTATATTATAAACAAATCAATTTAATTATTCAACAATAATTCACACTTTAATCTACACCATTCATTTCATATTACCTAATAATCACCTAACTTTATATTATAAACAAATCAATTCAATTATTCAACAATAATTCACACTTTAATCTACACCATTCATTTCATATTACCTAATAATCACCTAACTTTATATTATAAACAAATAATTTTATCAATTCAATTATTATGACTAATTGTTATAAATACAGTATAGTTAGCTCTTAGATATCAAGTCAATAAATTAATGAAATACAACTGTTTAAATAACATCATAATAGAGATAACAATAACGTTACTGTGTAATGACAATTATTGATTCAATAATGTGAATTACTGTGCATATGTTACTGTGACAATTATTAGGTTCAATAATTTTAAAAACAGTGCAGCAACAATTATTGACTCAATGATATAAAATACAGTGTAATGACAATTATTAAATCAATAATGCAAAATACTGTGTAACAACAATTATTGAATTGATAATATAAAATATTATGCAGTGACAATGAAATGATGCGTAACAGTTACGGTGTCAATTATCAGACCAATAATATGAGACACTATGCAATACCGCGTGTTACTGTAGAGTACCGTGTGCTACAGAAAATACCAAAAACTACCGTATGCTACTATTCTTTTATCACCGGTATTTTAACAGTTCCGTTGACTATTTTTATTTAAAAAGATTATTTCTGTCGTTTTCTATATCCGACAAATATTCCGTTGTGGGGTCCACCAATAATTTGTTATTTCGGCGCCGTCGTACGACACGAATATTCCCCGACCAAACGAATATTCCCCGACAAAGCGAATATTGTCCGACAAAATAAAATTTGCAGATAACATCCTTAACTTTTAACTTGATCGATTTAACCACTTACTGTTTCAAAAAATATATATATTTCAGAAAATTCGGGGTCTTACAACCTCCCCTCCTTATGAAATTTCGTCCCCGAAATTGACGTACCTGACATATCGAAGAGGTAAGGATACTTAGATTTCATCTCAGATTCTAGCTCCCAGGTCATTTCCTCAGTATCTTGGTTCCTCCATAAAACCTTAACTTGAGGTATAACCTTTGAGCGTAGGATCTGTTCCTTCTTATCCAGGATCTTAACATGTACTTCCTCGTATGTTAAATCCTCTGCTATAACGTCTGGTTCTAACTCAATGACGTGGTTTGGGTCCTTCACATATTTACGTAACATAGATATGTGAAAAACGTTATGGATGCGAGACATACTTGGTGGTAAGGCTAGTCTGTAGGCTACGGTTCCTATTCGATCGAGGATTTCAAATGGGCCAATAAATCGAGGGCTGAGCTTTCCTCTCTTTCCGAATCTCGTAACCCCTTTCCATGGAGAAACACGTAAGAATACATGATCTCCGACGTTGAAACTTTCGTCTCTCCGATGAAGATCAGCATAACTCTTTTGTCGTTCTTGTGCGGTCTGTATTCGTTGTCGGATCATTTGGATCTTTTCGGTCGTCAAGCGTACCAACTCGGGTCCCAACAATTTTGCTTCTCCTACCTCATTCCAACATATTGGAGAGCGACACTTCCTTCCATACAAAGCCTCGAATGGAGTCATGCCTATGCTTGCTTGGTAACTGTTGTTGTAAGAAAATTCCACCAACGGCAAGTACTTATCCCAACTTCCTTTGAAGTCTAATACACAAAGTCTCAAAAGATCTTCGAGGGTCTGGATCGTCCTTTCCGATTGTCCGTCCGTTTGAGGATGGTATGCAGAACTAAAACGTAGTTCAGTGCCCATAGCTTTTTGTAGACTGATCCAAAAGCGTGAAGTGAATCTAGGATCTCGATCAGAAACTATGGAAACTGGCATGCCATGCAATCTCACGATCTCATTTATGTACATACCGGCAAGACGTTCAAGTGAAAAGTTTTCTCGTATAGGCAAGAAATGAGCAGATTTGGTCAATCTATCTACGATCACCCAAATTGCATCTAAGCCTTGAGAAACTTTTGGAAGACCCGTCACGAAGTCCATATTGATGTGTTCCCACTTCCATTCGGAAACTTCAAGTGATTGTAATGGACCTTTAGGAACTTGATGCTCTGCCTTGACACGTTGACAAGTTAGGCACCTTGAGATAAACTCCGCAATCTCTCTTTTCATATTGTTCCACCAAAATGTATGTCGAAGATCTCGATACATCTTGGTACTTCTTGGGTGGATTGCAAACGGCATGTTGTGTGCCTCCATCATGATTTTATGCTTTAATTCAGGATCGTTAGGAACACAGAGTCGAGAGTTGACTCGAAGTATTCCTTTCTCGTCGATTCTTGCTTCGGGAATGGCACCTTCTTGTACTTTCTTTATCATGTTTATCAGTTCCGGATCGGTAGCTTGAGCAGCTTTAATTTTATCGATTAAAGTTGGTTCTACTCGCACGTGAGCAATCTTCGAGTGAGTCCCTGGTGTCTTTAGCTCTATCTCCATCTTTTGCAAGTCGTACAAAATACACTTTTGTGTTGTCAGCAGTGCACTTGTACTTGCATAAGATTTTCTGCTCAAAGCGTCAGCTACAACGTTTGCCTTTCCCGGGTGATACTGGATTGTGTGGTCATAATCCTTTAACAGCTCAAGCCAACGTCGTTGTCGCATGTTGAGTTCCTTCTGGGTGAAGAAATACTTGAGACTTTTATGATCCGTATAGATATCCACTTTTTCTCCGTACAAGTAGTGTCTCCAGATCTTTAACGCGAAAACGACTGCTGCCAACTCTAGATCATGAGTAGGATAATTTTTCTCATAATCTTTGAGTTGTCGAGAGGCATAGGCTATAACCTTTCCATGTTGCATAAGGACACAACCTAGACCTTTGCCAGAAGTATCGCTGTAGATAACAAATTCTCCTGATCCTGATGGTATGGTTAGAACAGGAGCTGAAACAAGTCTCCTCTTGAGTTCTTGAAAACTCTTCTCGCATTTCTCGCTCGATATAAGTTTTGTACTAGAATGAATGATACCGATATCTAGTAATTAAACTTTCAACTCTTGGTGTTCTATGGGAGCCATTTGGTATGGGACTTTAAAAATGGGCTTAGTGCCGGGTTCAAGATCGATACAGAATTCAATTTCACGGTTTGGGGTAAGCCAGAAAGTTCCTCAAAAAAACGTCAGGAAACTCATTAACAATGGGAATATCATTCAAGTTTGACGTGTTTTTGTTCAAATCAGTGACATGAGCTAAAAAGGCTTGACATCCGTTTTTCAATAAACGAATGACTTTATGGCTAGAAATAACAGTTATAGATTTCAATGGTTTAGTTGCTTGAATTTGCATGACAGGTTGATTAGGAATATGAAAACTAATAATCTTATGAAAACAATCAATTTTAGCATGATGGGTAGTCAACCAATCAATTCCTAAAATCACATCAAATTCACGCATCTCCAAAGAAATAAGGTCAACAGGTAATGTGAGGTTGTTGATTTGAACTAGGCAAGATTTATAGATAGTAAATGTAATAGGTATTTCTCCCAATGAGGTTTCAACTGATAAGACAAGATTTAAGTTTTCAATAGTCAAATTTAAACGTTGAGTACATATAAGTGAGATAAATGAGTGGATAGAGCCAGTATCTAATATGGCATAGACTTCACGAGAATTTATGAATAGCTTACCGGTTATCACCTCATTCGGTTTCTTGACTGTTATCGTCAAATCGAATCCCGAATACTTCATTCGGATCTTCACGTATTTCAACCATGGGAATACCACTGAATAATTTTCTAGCAAACTGTTTCTCGGGTTCATCAACTTCATCAGTAGTAAGGTACCAATGATTTCCATTAAAATAGTATCTTCGATAGACTGCAGTTTCCACGATAGTGACTAACTTAACCTGAATTCCTCTAAATTGTAACGCCCAAAAGTATAGAAACATCATTTTTAAATAATCTTGAAAATCATAGCTGGAACACCATAAATCCCAAAGACTAATATGAAAAGTCCATATATTCTGATCCTTTGTTATAGAGCATAACCAGGTGATATCACTCTCCCAATTAGTGAGTAAATTAAAGGCAATAATTTCCGCAAGTTCGTTACTTCCTTTAATTGCTTCTAAGAATGGATCTGGAACGACTGTAGCAGAGCTTTCACCTTCATCCTTACTGGATAGAACACGCATAATTTTTGCCTTAGGCAAATGATTCAACTCTGAGTTTGTAAGAAGATTATTCGTCGCCTCTTGTTCTGCAGCTACATTTGTTTCGGTAATTTCATAGTTAACCTCCTGATTTCCAGATGTCATACTTAATGTGGTCACAAAATAAATGTTAGTTCAAATAAACTGACTCATCTCTTCATGTTCCTACATTCAAATCGATTCATTAGATAAAAAAAAATCTAATTTAGGTAGGACACACTAGTGATTGATTCTATTCGTCTCTCCCCTCCTAGTTCTAACCCCAGATCTCCATTAAAGACCATATCCCTAAGCTCTGATGCCAACTGTGACGCCCCCAAATCTGGGCCCACACAGCCCAAACTTGAGTCGTCAAAAGACTACAACAAAATTATTACAACAAAGCACAACGTACTACAATACAGTGTATAATAATACACAACTAAGTCTTCACTATTATTGCCACACTATTTTACAAAACGTGAAGACTATGATAACTATTCCTCGGACCCTCATTCCATTCCCCGGCTAGACCCTGTTATGTTTTCATTTCCTGTTGAAAAACAATGGAACAAAAGAAAGGGTGAGCTCAAATAGCCCAGTAAGAAATATCATGACTAAGATAATGACGAATAAATTATCATTAGCCTTCAACAGTTGAGTTCTTGATAGAATACAATAGAATACAAGGTTTATATCAAAAACTGCAGTTAAATTCTTAAACAATGTTCAGATCAATAATAGCAGCGGAATGAGCAATCTATTAGAAGAATAATGCAGATTATAATGTCCACTCGCTTCTCTTTTTCGTAAAAACATCATCAACTTTTATCATCTGAAATACCATTAGTCATGATAATAAAAATTCACAGTTCCTGATCATAATCATGCAAATCAACAGTTCATCTTTGCACTACGGGCCAAAGATATTTAATATAGCACCAGCGGTCATGATTATACCAGATTCAGCCTTTGGTGATAATCATACCAAACAACAGTTCATCTATGCACTACGGGCCAAAGAGAACTTTCACCACGTGCCATAAAAGACACCGAACAGATGTATCGCCTTTAACCTATTATATCGCCTTTAACCTATCATCTGTTCAACAAATATATCACATCTGTACCCCCGGCCACAGATATTCACAACAGCTTGATTTTTGGATGATTAGAATGATATAAATGATGAACAGAAGAAATAGGATAACAATAAGTATCGGAAGTTTACTTTGTACAGATTCAAATAATGTCCAAATTGTCAACATGATGTGGAGTGAAATTTAAAAATGATATTCAAGATCCACAGTTCAGAATAACGGTTACAATTCAATAGAAAGGTTCACGTAAATAGGAAGGTTCAGTTGAAATAATGAAGTTCAACTATTATGGAACATATAATATTTTCAGGAATTTTAGAAACAATAGTTCCATAATAAATTTCGATTTAGGAGTATGAAAGAAAATAATATCCCTTACCGTAGCAGGTTTGATTAACAAAAGGTGAAGGAAATTAATACAAAGGGTTATTCACCAACAGGCGGCAATCCGCTCCGTAAGGTTATTCCCACAATTTAATAGAATTTGAGTACAAAGAGTTATTCACCAAACAGGCGGCAATCCGCTCCGTAAGGTTATTCTCAGAGATTAATAATGAATGAATACGAAAGGTTATTCACCAACAGGCGGCAATCCGCTCCGTAAGGTTATTCCCACAATTTAATACATGGAAATAAAAGGCACGTCTTATGAGTAAGGAAGAAACAATATTATTATCGAGAATCAAATAATGATAATCCCTTACCATAGTACGTTTTAATAATGGAAGATGAAAAAGATGGTATCCCTTACCATAGTACGTTTGAATAATGGAAGATGAAAAAGATGGTATCCCTTACGAGTAGTAATTTTAAGAGTATGAAAGAAAATGACATTCCTTACCTTGATATTGTGAAACAAGTTTATAGCCGAACAAATCCTTCATTGTTTGTCTATGTAGCAGTAAAGAATCTGACTTTTGAGTCTTCTAGAGTTTTTAAAATCTCTTTATGTTTTTAAAATAATGTTACTCTCGGAAAGATAGACGATATAGACTCAAGAATCACTCAATTCGGAGTTAATATGAATGAGTTATGAATTTTCAAAACTAAGACTGAAAATAGTGACGAAAATCAGAATAGGTTACGGTTTTTAGTATTTTAAGGCATGAAGATGATTTCAGATGACTTTTCTTCCTTCTTCAAAGTTGTAGAGGACGAAAAACTGAAGAGACAGGCTTTTAATTCATTAAATTCTGACAAATAATGAATTTACTATGATTTTTCGAAAGAGTTACTGTACATAAGAAAATTCCACTCGGGAATTCAAAGAAGAATGTAAAAGATTTCAAAACTAGGAATGACTTAAGAACACTTAGAGAGAACTTACACAAAGAAGTATTTAGAGAGTGAAAGAAAGAATGAGTAAGAAAGTTTATGAAAAATCCTTAAGTTAAGGCTTCTATTTATAGCCAAAAATCTTATCATTCATTTAATCTAAACCATTCATTTAAAGATCATCTTTTAATCTACACCATCCATTTCAAATATTATATTATCTTTAATCTACACCATTCATTTCATATCACCTAATAATCACCTAACTTTATATTATAAACAAATCAATTTAATTATTCAACAATAATTCACACTTTAATCTACACCATTCATTTCATATTACCTAATAATCACCTAACTTTATATTATAAACAAATCAATTCAATTATTCAACAATAATTCACACTTTAATCTACACCATTCATTTCATATTACCTAATAATCACCTAACTTTATATTATAAACAAATAATTTTATCAATTCAATTATTATGACTAATTGTTATAAATACAGTATAGTTAGCTCTTAGATATCAAGTCAATAAATTAATGAAATACAACTGTTTAAATAACATCATAATAGAGATAACAATAACGTTACTGTGTAATGACAATTATTGATTCAATAATGTGAATTACTGTGCATATGTTACTGTGACAATTATTAGGTTCAATAATTTTAAAAACAGTGCAGCAACAATTATTGACTCAATGATATAAAATACAGTGTAATGACAATTATTAAATCAATAATGCAAAATACTGTGTAACAACAATTATTGAATTGATAATATAAAATATTATGCAGTGACAATGAAATGATGCGTAACAGTTACGGTGTCAATTATCAGACCAATAATATGAGACACTATGCAATACCGCGTGTTACTGTAGAGTACCGTGTGCTACAGAAAATACCAAAAACTACCGTATGCTACTATTCTTTTATCACCGGTATTTTAACAGTTCCGTTGACTATTTTTATTTAAAAAGATTATTTCTGTCGTTTTCTATATCCGACAAATATTCCGTTGTGGGGTACACCAATAATTTGTTATTTCGGCGCCGTCGTACGACACGAATATTCCCCGACCAAACGAATATTCCCCGACAAAGCGAATATTGTCCGACAAAATAAAATTTGCAGATAACATCCTTAACTTTTAACTTGATCGATTTAACCACTTACTGTTTCAAAAAATATATATATTTCAGAAAATTCGGGGTCTTACAACCTCCCCTCCTTATGAAATTTCGTCCCCGAAATTGACGTACCTGACATATCGAAGAGGTAAGGATACTTAGATTTCATCTCAGATTCTAGCTCCCAGGTCATTTCCTCAGTATCTTGGTTCCTCCATAAAACCTTAACTTGAGGTATAACCTTTGAGCGTAGGATCTGTTCCTTCTTATCCAGGATCTTAACATGTACTTCCTCGTATGTTAAATCCTCTGCTATAACGTCTGGTTCTAACTCAATGACGTGGTTTGGGTCCTTCACATATTTACGTAACATAGATATGTGAAAAACGTTATGGATGCGAGACATACTTGGTGGTAAGGCTAGTCTGTAGGCTACGGTTCCTATTCGATCGAGGATTTCAAATGGGCCAATAAATCGAGGGCTGAGCTTTCCTCTCTTTCCGAATCTCGTAACCCCTTTCCATGGAGAAACACGTAAGAATACATGATCTCCGATGTTGAAACTTTCGTCTCTCCGATGAAGATCAGCATAACTCTTTTGTCGTTCTTGTGCGGTCTGTATTCGTTGTCGGATCATTTGGATCTTTTCGGTCGTCAAGCGTACCAACTCGGGTCCCAACAATTTTGCTTCTCCTACCTCATTCCAACATATTGGAGAGGGACACTTCCTTCCATACAAAGCCTCGAATGGAGTCATGCCTATGCTTGCTTGGTAACTGTTGTTGTAAGAAAATTCCACCAACGGCAAGTACTTATCCCAACTTCCTTTGAAGTCTAATACACAAAGTCTCAAAAGATCTTCGAAGGTCTGGATCGTCCTTTCCAATTGTCCGTCCGTTTGAGGATGGTATGCAGAACTAAAACGTAGTTCAGTGCCCATAGCTTTTTGTAGACTGATCCAAAAGCGTGAAGTGAATCTAGGATCTCGATCAGAAACTATGGAAACTGGCATGCCATGCAATCTCACGATCTCATTTATGTACATACCGGCAAGACGTTCAAGTGAAAAGTTTTCTCGTATAGGCAAGAAATGAGCAGATTTGGTCAATCTATCTACGATCACCCAAATTGCATCTAAGCCTTGAGAAACTTTTGGAAGACCCGTCACGAAGTCCATATTGATGTGTTCCCACTTCCATTCGGAAACTTCAAGTGATTGTAATGGACCTTTAGGAACTTGATGCTCTGCCTTGACACGTTGACAAGTTAGGCACCTTGAGATAAACTCCGCAATCTCTCTTTTCATATTGTTCCACCAAAATGTATGTCGAAGATCTCGATACATCTTGGTACCTCCTGGGTGGATTGCAAACGGCATGTTGTGTGCCTCCATCATGATTTTATGCTTTAATTCAGGATCGTTAGGAACACAGAGTCGAGAGTTGACTCGAAGTATTCCTTTCTCGTCGATTCTTGCTTCGGGAATGGCACCTTCTTGTACTTTCTTTATCATGTTTATCAGTTCCGGATCGGTAGCTTGAGCAGCTTTAATTTTATCGATTAAAGTTGGTTCTACTCGCACGTGAGCAATCTTCGAGTGAGTCCCTGGTGTCTTTAGCTCTATCTCCATCTTTTGCAAGTCGTACAAAATACACTTTTGTGTTGTCAGCAGTGCACTTGTACTTGCATAAGATTTTCTGCTCAAAGCGTCAGCTACAACGTTTGCCTTTCCCGGGTGATACTGGATTGTGTGGTCATAATCCTTTAACAGCTCAAGCCAACGTCGTTGTCGCATGTTGAGTTCCTTCTGGGTGAAGAAATACTTGAGACTTTTATGATCCGTATAGATATCCACTTTTTCTCCGTACAAGTAGTGTCTCCAGATCTTTAACGCGAAAACGACTGCTGCCAACTCTAGATCATGAGTAGGATAATTTTTCTCATAATCTTTGAGTTGTCGAGAGGCATAGGCTATAACCTTTCCATGTTGCATAAGGACACAACCTAGACCTTTGCCAGAAGTATCGCTGTAGATAACAAATTCTCCTGATCCTGATGGTATGGTTAGAACAGGAGCTGAAACAAGTCTCCTCTTGAGTTCTTGAAAACTCTTCTCGCATTTCTCGCTCGATATAAGTTTTGTACTAGAATGAATGATACCGATATCTAGTAATTAAACTTTCAACTCTTGGTGTTCTATGGGAGCCATTTGGTATGGGACTTTAAAAATGGGCTTAGTGCCGGGTTCAAGATCGATACAGAATTCAATTTCACGGTTTGGGGTAAGCCAGAAAGTTCCTCAAAAAAACGTCAGGAAACTCATTAACAATGGGAATATCATTCAAGTTTGACGTGTTTTTGTTCAAATCAGTGACATGAGCTAAAAAGGCTTGACATCCGTTTTTCAATAAACGAATGACTTTATGGCTAGAAATAACAGTTATAGATTTCAATGGTTTAGTTGCTTGAATTTGCATGACAGGTTGATTAGGAATATGAAAACTAATAATCTTATGAAAACAATCAATTTTAGCATGATGGGTAGTCAACCAATCAATTCCTAAAATCACATCAAATTCACGCATCTCCAAAGAAATAAGGTCAACAGGTAATGTGAGGTTGTTGATTTGAACTAGGCAAGATTTATAGATAGTAAATGTAATAGGTATTTCTCCCAATGAGGTTTCAACTGATAAGACAAGATTTAAGTTTTCAATAGTCAAATTTAAACGTTGAGTACATATAAGTGAGATAAATGAGTGGATAGAGCCAGTATCTAATATGGCATAGACTTCACGAGAATTTATGAATAGCTTACCGGTTATCACCTCATTCGGTTTCTTGACTGTTATCGTCAAATCGAATCCCGAATACTTCATTCGGATCTTCACGTATTTCAACCATGGGAATACCACTGAATAATTTTCTAGCAAACTGTTTCTCGGGTTCATCAACTTCATCAGTAGTAAGGTACCAATGATTTCCATTAAAATAGTATCTTCGATAGACTGCAGTTTCCACGATAGTGACTAACTTAACCTGAATTCCTCTAAATTGTAACGCCCAAAAGTATAGAAACATCATTTTTAAATAATCTTGAAAATCATAGCTGGAACACCATAAATCCCAAAGACTAATATGAAAAGTCCATATATTCTGATCCTTTGTTATAGAGCATAACCAGGTGATATCACTCTCCCAATTAGTGAGTAAATTAAAGGCAATAATTTCCGCAAGTTCGTTACTTCCTTTAATTGCTTCTAAGAATGGATCTGGAACGACTGTAGCAGAGCTTTCACCTTCATCCTTACTGGATAGAACACGCATAATTTTTGCCTTAGGCAAATGATTCAACTCTGAGTTTGTAAGAAGATTATTCGTCGCCTCTTGTTCTGCAGCTACATTTGTTTCGGTAATTTCATAGTTAACCTCCTGATTTCCAGATGTCATACTTAATGTGGTCACAAAATAAATGTTAGTTCAAATAAACTGACTCATCTCTTCATGTTCCTACATTCAAATCGATTCATTAGATAAAAAAAAATCTAATTTAGGTAGGACACACTAGTGATTGATTCTATTCGTCTCTCCCCTCCTAGTTCTAACCCCAGATCTCCATTAAAGACCATATCCCTAAGCTCTGATGCCAACTGTGACGCCCCCAAATCTGGGCCCACACAGCCCAAACTTGAGTCGTCAAAAGACTACAACAAAATTATTACAACAAAGCACAACGTACTACAATACAGTGTATAATAATACACAACTAAGTCTTCACTATTATTGCCACACTATTTTACAAAACGTGAAGACTATGATAACTATTCCTCGGACCCTCATTCCATTCCCCGGCTAGACCCTGTTATGTTTTCATTTCCTGTTGAAAAACAATGGAACAAAAGAAAGGGTGAGCTCAAATAGCCCAGTAAGAAATATCATGACTAAGATAATGACGAATAAATTATCATTAGCCTTCAACAGTTGAGTTCTTGATAGAATACAATAGAATACAAGGTTTATATCAAAAACTGCAGTTAAATTCTTAAACAATGTTCAGATCAATAATAGCAGCGGAATGAGCAATCTATTAGAAGAATAATGCAGATTATAATGTCCACTCGCTTCTCTTTTTCGTAAAAACATCATCAACTTTTATCATCTGAAATACCATTAGTCATGATAATAAAAATTCACAGTTCCTGATCATAATCATGCAAATCAACAGTTCATCTTTGCACTACGGGCCAAAGATATTTAATATAGCACCAGCGGTCATGATTATACCAGATTCAGCCTTTGGTGATAATCATACCAAACAACAGTTCATCTATGCACTACGGGCCAAAGAGAACTTTCACCACGTGCCATAAAAGACACCGAACAGATGTATCGCCTTTAACCTATTATATCGCCTTTAACCTATCATCTGTTCAACAAATATATCACATCTGTACCCCCGGCCACAGATATTCACAACAGCTTGATTTTTGGATGATTAGAATGATATAAATGATGAACAGAAGAAATAGGATAACAATAAGTATCGGAAGTTTACTTTGTACATATTCAAATAATGTCCAAATTGTCAACATGATGTGGAGTGAAATTTAAAAATGATATTCAAGATCCACAGTTCAGAATAACGGTTACAATTCAATAGAAAGGTTCACGTAAATAGGAAGGTTCAGTTGAAATAATGAAGTTCAACTATTATGGAACATATAATATTTTCAGGAATTTTAGAAACAATAGTTCCATAATAAATTTCGATTTAGGAGTATGAAAGAAAATAATATCCCTTACCGTAGCAGGTTTGATTAACAAAAGGTGAAGGAAATTAATACAAAGGGTTATTCACCAACAGGCGGCAATCCGCTCCGTAAGGTTATTCCCACAATTTAATAGAATTTGAGTACAAAGAGTTATTCACCAAACAGGCGGCAATCCGCTCCGTAAGGTTATTCTCAGAGATTAATAATGAATGAATACGAAAGGTTATTCACCAACAGGCGGCAATCCGCTCCGTAAGGTTATTCCCACAATTTAATACATGGAAATAAAAGGCACGTCTTATGAGTAAGGAAGAAACAATATTATTATCGAGAATCAAATAATGATAATCCCTTACCATAGTACGTTTGAATAATGGAAGATGAAAAAGATGGTATCCCTTACGAGTAGTAATTTTAAGAGTATGAAAGAAAATGACATTCCTTACCTTGATATTGTGAAACAAGTTTATAGCCGAACAAATCCTTCATTGTTTGTCTATGTAGCAGTAAAGAATCTGACTTTTGAGTCTTCTAGAGTTTTTAAAATCTCTTTATGTTTTTAAAATAATGTTACTCTCGGAAAGATAGACGATATAGACTCAAGAATCACTCAATTCGGAGTTAATATGAATGAGTTATGAATTTTCAAAACTAAGACTGAAAATAGTGACGAAAATCAGAATAGGTTACGGTTTTTAGTATTTTAAGGCATGAAGATGATTTTAGATGACTTTTCTTCCTTCTTCAAAGTTGTAGAGGACGAAAAACTGAAGAGACAGGCTTTTAATTCATTAAATTCTGACAAATAATGAATTTACTATGATTTTTCGAAAGAGTTACTGTACATAAGAAAATTCCACTCGGGAATTCAAAGAAGAATGTAAAAGATTTCAAAACTAGGAATGACTTAAGAACACTTAGAGAGAACTTACACAAAGAAGTATTTAGAGAGTGAAAGAAAGAATGAGTAAGAAAGTTTATGAAAAATCCTTAAGTTAAGGCTTCTATTTATAGCCAAAAATCTTATCATTCATTTAATCTAAACCATTCATTTAAAGATCATCTTTTAATCTACACCATCCATTTCAAATATTATATTTTCTTTAATCTACACCATTCATTTCATATCACCTAATAATCACCTAACTTTATATTATAAACAAATCAATTTAATTATTCAACAATAATTCACACTTTAATCTACACCATTCATTTCATATTACCTAATAATCACCTAACTTTATATTATAAACAAATCAATTCAATTATTCAACAATAATTCACACTTTAATCTACACCATTCATTTCATATTACCTAATAATCACCTAACTTTATATTATAAACAAATAATTTTATCAATTCAATTATTATGACTAATTGTTATAAATACAGTATAGTTAGCTCTTAGATATCAAGTCAATAAATTAATGAAATACAACTGTTTAAATAACATCATAATAGAGATAACAATAACGTTACTGTGTAATGACAATTATTGATTCAATAATGTGAATTACTGTGCATATGTTACTGTGACAATTATTAGGTTCAATAATTTTAAAAACAGTGCAGCAACAATTATTGACTCAATGATATAAAATACAGTGTAATGACAATTATTAAATCAATAATACAAAATACTGTGTAACAACAATTATTGAATTGATAATATAAAATATTATGCAGTGACAATGAAATGATGCGTAACAGTTACGGTGTCAATTATCAGACCAATAATATGAGACACTATGCAATACCGCGTGTTACTGTAGAGTACCGTGTGCTACAGAAAATACCAAAAACTACCGTATGCTACTATTCTTTTATCACCGGTATTTTAACAGTTCCGTTGACTATTTTTATTTAAAAAGATTATTTCTGTCGTTTTCTATATCCGACAAATATTCCGTTGTGGGGTCCACCAATAATTTGTTATTTCGGCGCCGTCGTACGACACGAATATTCCCCGACCAAACGAATATTCCCCGACAAAGCGAATATTGTCCGACAAAATAAAATTTGCAGATAACATCCTTAACTTTTAACTTGATCGATTTAACCACTTACTGTTTCAAAAAATATATATATTTCAGAAAATTCGGGGTCTTACAAAAATAATCATAAGATCATCTTACCTAACATCAATTTATAATTATTATCATTAGAATGCAAGTGTTATTATATTTAAAAATATAGCTAGGATATTATTATTATTACTTCGTACTTAATAATATAATATTAGAATGAAACAATTTTTTAATAAATATTATATTACCTAAATACTAAATTATACTATTATTAAAATAAAAGTATAGATATAATATATTAACAACATTATTACTCAATAATTAAACAGCATGATAAAATTAATTGCTCTATCAAATTATAATTTATGAAAAAATAAAATTAAAAACATCAACTTTATCGTGCGGTTCAAAAGAGTTAAAAACAAAAAAAAAATAGTAATATATTTTTTTTACAAGAAAAAAAATATAATATCATCTCATCAAATATTAATTTGCGACTATTATTAAATAAGATTTTATTACTACTTAGATAGTGTAATTTGCAAAGAAAACAATTTTTTACAAAGATTATCTTTCTTTAACTTGAATTTGTTACTACTGTTAAAATATAAAATATAAAATATAATTATAATTTGAGTATATGTAGAATTTTATTATTACTTAGGTAAATATAATTTTAGAAGTAAATTATTTTCTCATCAGGATCATCTTACATAATACTGAATTTTTACTATTATTAAACATAAATTTAAATATAATATATTTACCAACCGTATGATAATATTATTAAAGAAACAAATAAGACACGAGGCATACATGCTCGTTCATCTATATGTGAAATTAGCGAAACAAAAGTAATGTCTTCCAGGCCCATTTCTATTTCTATCTTCTTCTAGCTAGTACTAGTTTTATTTTTTCAATATGTATGATGGGCAATCTTTGGAATACCTCGGTCTCAGTTAACACAATTGCCCATCAGCTAAAATTACTCCTCCATTCCATGAGTACAAAAACATGGCTAAATATGTTTAAGATAGACAGTAGTCACAGTACAACCCAGTCAATTTTAAGAACTACAAAAAAAAGGCAAGGGTCTTTGAAGTTAATGTTCAAGATGAAACACATATTCAGTGAGGCGTTGCAATTTGCTGGGATCTAGTTTCTGCTCGGTGACAATAACCTGTTTATTCACAATAAGCATTTGAGAAGCAGGATCCACACTCCAACCATGTTGCAGCACATCTGCATGTGAAATGTTGGGATCCGGATATTAACATTAAGGCTTGGGCCGGTCTCTATCATTTTGTTGGACTGGGCTTTCTTTTTAACATTTTAATTCTTTTATAGGCCAAGTAGTGGGCTCTCCTGGGACTTGGGCTTTTTAGTTGCTGGCTCATACACAGTCTGAGGCTTTTGGCCCTACACTCTTCCTAATATTTGTACACTCATATAAATAGAGGCTTACATGGGAGTGGAAGAAGATATTATCATAATCAAAACCGCCCTTACGACTTGTAGATTCAGAACCAATATTTTTCAGCAAATAAGCTCTCTATTGTACTTGAGAAAGTTTGTAAACACCACCATCATACTAGTAAAATTATCCTTTCACCTGTGGTTTTTTCCCTGTTGGTTTTCCACGTAAGTTCTTGTGTTTTCATAATATTTTCTCCTGTTTTATTGGTGTTTGACGTTTAATTTTCTTGGTTGTTTTCGTGATTTTCAACGGGTTATAAAATTTGGCGTTAACATTTGGCGCTAGAAGGAGGGCTTTGGTTCTGTTTTAAAATCACTGTGTGAGTTTAGCACAACAACAGATTGGTTATGGAGCATCAAGGTGATCGGGTGGAGAAGACTGATTCGTCAGCGCCTTCTATGACGTGGGGTTCGGTTAGGGACAGATTGGGTTCATCCACTCACAGAGGAGGTTCGACCGTGCCACACTCCAACTCAGTCCGACGACAGTTATTCCCCTCTATCTCTCTAAGTTTGGTCCATGATAGGGATGCGAACCGTCAATCTTCTGTTCGAGAGCGTGAGGCTGATGAGAGGGATTCTTACGATCAGGGGGACTCTATTACGAGGCAGATGATCCACACAGTAGAAGGGGTTATTCGGTCTCTCCGACATCAGCATGAACAATGGGCCGTTCTCTTGGAAGGGCTGAAGGAGGATGAGATATCTCAGGATATAGTTCAAGGATCGGGGGTGAGGACGCCTCAGATGAGGGGGGGTCGAGGAAGGGTGAACGATCCGCCCTCATCACCTTTGGTTGATAGAGTTGGGGGTAGCTACGGCCCTCCAAATCCATATTCGGGACGGGCAGATAAGGGCCCAACCAATTCTCAGGATAGAAGGTCAACTTCCTCGGACGGGTGGACGCACTCTCTATTCCCGAGGTGGGGGCATAACCAAAACCACGATCGTGTAACTCGGAGCCCGAGAAGGGGGTCAGGGTATCAGCCTGACGATCGTGTAGCTCGGAGCCCGAGAAGGGGGTCAGGGTATCAGCCTGACGATCGTATAGCTTGGAGCCCGAGGAGACATTTAGAGGATACATCGGATTGTCGGGAAGTTGGAAGTCCGAAAAAAGGTTCAGGAGTTGGACTTGACTCCCAGAAGGTCGGTGATGATGATTTGCTTAGAAAAAGAATGGCAGACCTGAAACGGCAGTTAGCTGAAGTTAAGGCAGGGGCTAAGCCCGTAGACACCAAATCTCCATTCTCAACTACTATTAACATGGAAAAGGCTGACTTGAAGATGAAGTTGCCACCGTTGGAATCTTTTGATGGTACCGGCGATCCCTACGACCATACAAATTCCTATGAAATTATAATGGGGTACTACAACCACTCTGATGCAGGGATGTGCAAGATTTTCTTAACCACTCTGAAGAAGGCAGCGAAACAGTGGATCGTATCTTTGTCATCGGTAAGTATTAATTCATGGAAAGAGTTATGCGATAGATTTCATGACCGCTTCGGAAGTAATAAGAAGAGGGGGAAATTAACAGCATCGCTGATGCAGATCAAACAGAGAGGAGATGAGACCATAAACCAATATGTACAACGGTTTAGAGAAGCTGCAGGGGCTGTGATTAACCTGGATATGACCCAGGCGTTGGGATTCTTCACTACGGGATTGGACATCGGTAAATCAAGGAAGTTGATGAAGGACATCATGTTCAAACCGCCGAAGGACCTGGCTGATGCATATGAACAAGTAGAAAATTTTATTGCGATTGAAGAAGCAATGGCAACTTTGACCAAGAATCAGAAGGGGATTGATCAGTATAAGCCAAAGGAAGGAAAATCTGACGTACTGGATAGGTTTGGCCCGAGGGGAGGTAATCAAGCAAACCGATCACCTATCCAGAATAAATTTGAACAGAAGACATACACTCCTCTAAATACTGATAAGGTCCAGATATTGAATGAAATTAGAGGTACACAACTGTTCGAACCACCCCGAACCATTAAGGGTTATCGGGGATTCTCGAATCAATTTTGTGAATATCATCAGTCGAGAGGACATGATGCGGAAAGATGTCACGACTTGAAGGAGCTGATAGAGAAGAATGTGCAGGGCGGCCGATTATTACACTACGTCGCTGGGCGGACAGTTCCTCACAGAGAACGACCACAAAGGGGTGACCAGAATGAGGCTGGTGCGAATCGGCTGAGGCCAGTTATTGATGTCATTAGTGGAGGGTTACCCAGAAACCAGGCAGGAAAGCGTCGGAGATCCACTTCGGAAATTGTAATGAGTTTAGCAGAACAGTCGACCAAACCAACAAGATTGTTTCCGGGGACGGTCATTTCGTTTTCTGATGAGGATTACCCGGCTGATCCCGTGGAACCACATGAAAGGGCTTTGGTGATAATCGCCCAAGTAGGGCCTGTGGATATGAAGAGGATAATGGTCGATAACGGGTCTTTTGTCGACGTGTTATATAGTCATGCTTATCAACGCATGGATCTGGAAGGAATCAGGCTGGAAGTGGGGCAGGAATCACCCTTATACGGATTCGGGAATGAAGTCGTGCCTGTAATTGGGACAGTGGAATTGCCGATGGTGTTCGGGGACGCCCCCAAACAAGTGAAGATCAAAGTTAAGTTCTTTGTAGTACAGGTAGTGTGACGCCCCCAAATCTAGGCCTACACAGCCCAAACTTGAGTCGTCAAAAGACTACAACAAAATTATTACAACAAAGCACAACGTACAACAATACAGTGTATAATAATAATACACAACTAAGTCTTCACTATTATTGTCACACTATTTTACAACACGTGAAGACTACGACAGCTATTCCTCGGACTCTCACTCCATCCCCCGGCTAGACCCCATTATGTTTTCATCTCCTGTTGAAAAACAATGGAACAAAAGAAAGGGTGAGCTCAAATAGCCCAGTAAGAAATATCATGACTAAGATAATGACGAATAAATTATCATTAGCCTTCAACAGTTGAGTTCTTGATAGAATACAATAGACTACAAGGTTTATATCAAAAACTGTAGTTAAATTCTTAAACAACGTTCAGATCAATAATAGCAGCGGAATGAGCAATCTATTAGAAGAATAATGCAGACCATAATGTCCACTCGCTTCTCTTTTTAGTAAAAACATCATCAACTTTTATCATCTGAAATACCATTAGTCAAGATAATACAACTTCACAGTTCCTGGTCATAATCATGCAGATCAACAGTTCGTCTTTGCACTACGGGCCAAAGACATTCAATATAACACCAACGGTCATGATTATACCAGATTCAGCCTTTGGTCATAATCATACCAACCAACAGTTCATCTTTGCACTACGGGCCAAAGAGAACATTCACCACGTGTCATAAAAGACACCGAACAGATGTATCGCCTTTAACCTAGTATATCGCCTTTAACCTATCATCTGTTCAACAATTATATCACATCTGTGCCCCCGGCCACAGATATTCACAATAGCTTGATTCTTGATGATTAATACAAATAACAGTGATACAAATGATGAACAGAAGAACAGGATAAACAATAAGTATCGGAAGTTTACTTTGTGCAGATTCAAATAATGTCCAAATTGCCAACATGATGTGGAGTGAAATTAAAAAATGATATTCAAGATCCACAGTTCAGAATAACGATTACAGTTCAATAGAAATGTTCAGAAAATAGGAAGGTTCAGTTGAACTAATGAAATTCAACTATTATGGAACATATAATATTTTCAGGAATTATAGAAGCAATAGTTCCATAATAAGTTTCGATTTAGGTGTATGGAAGAAAGTAATATCCCTTACCGTAGCAGGTTTGATTAACAAAAGGTGAAGGGAATTAATATCCCTTACCATAGTAAGTTTGAATAATGGAAGATGAAAAAGATGGTATCCCTTATGAGTATAAAGGAAAATGATATCACTTACGAATATGGAATAAAAGTGTCATGTGATAATTTGTGTAGACAAATTATTTCCACACGAGACAAATAAAAAGGGTTATTCACCAACAGGCGATAATCCGCACCGTAAGGTTATTCCCATCAATTTGAATACGAATAGTTATTCACTAAACAGGCGTAATCCGCACCGTAAGGTTATTCCCATCAATTTGAATACGAAGAGTTATTCACCAAACAGGCGATAATCCGCACCGTAAGGTTATTCTCAAAGATTAATAAGGAATGAATACAAAAGGTTATTCACCAACAGGCGATAATCCGCACCGTAAGGTTATTCCCATCAATTTGAATACGAATAGTTATTCACCAAACAGGCGATAATCCGCACCGTAAGGTTATTCTCAAAGATTAATAAGGAATGAATACAAAAGGTTATTCACCAACAGGCGGTAAACCGCGCCGTAAGGTTATTCCCACAATTTAATACATGGAAATAAATGGCACAAGAAAGAAACGATATTATTTTCGAGAATCAAAGAATGATAATCCCTTCAAGTAAGAAAGAAAATAATATCCATTTATGATGATGAAAAGAGTGATACCCCTTACCGTAGTAAGTTTAAATAATAGAGGATGAAATAATATGATATTCCTTACAAGTGAGAAAATAAAATGATATTCCTTACAAGTGAGAAAATAAAATGATATTCCTTACCTTAACACGTGACTGGATATAGATTTAAATGAGGTTGATCAACCTATATATTTATAATATAAATTAGTAATTACCACATATAAATTTCAAAGTGTATGATAACTCGTATATTATGAACTATCAAAATTATATATATTTAACATAATTTTTGTAGTATAATATAATAACTTTAGAATAGTTTTTAAAATAATATTTCAAAATAAATCTTCCAAAGAAAGCTTTTAAAAATGAATCTTCTAATAGAAGAGTCTTCTAAAGGAAGATTTGTGAATACCGTGAAATATAGGAATTTATGAAATTACTACTCTTTAATAAAAGACTTACTTGAAAATTTTCTGCACTCCTTTTGGCTTTCAAACTCTCAAAATAAGCTTACTATTCTCAGAGAAAACTCATAAAATTCTTATAGAAAAATTTTATGTTTTAGGTGTGATTTTTCTATTCAGCTGAACAATCTATTTATAGGAGGAAATAAGTTACTATGCGAGGGTAGGTGGCTGGCGTGCTGCACGCCAGCCTGAGAATTCAAAGCAACAGCCGCCCACGCCAAATTTCTGCATTTTGCAATTTCATTCCTCATGTGGCCCCCACAGAGGGCCCACATGTTTACTATTCCAAATAGTAAAATTAAATTATTTTTTTTTTTTTTTTTTTTTTTAAAAAATTATTTATTTATTTATTCTTCCTTTGGGTCCAACATATAAAATAAAATAATGCTATAACAATAATTTAACAATAATAAACACGTTACAGATTATTATTAATTTAATAATATAAATTACAGTGTATTTGCTACTGTGACAATTATTAGATTCAATAATTTTAAAAACAGTGCAGCAACAATTATTGAGTCAATGATATGAAATATAGTGTAATGACAATTATTGAATCAATAATGCAAAATACTGTGTAACAACAATAATTGAATTGATAATATAAAATATTATGCAGTGACAATTATTGATGAAATGATGCGCAACAGTTACGGTGTCAATTATCAGACCAATAATATGAGACACTGTGCAATACCGTGTGCTACAGAAAAATACTATAAATTACCGTATGCTACTATTCTTTTATCACCAGTATTTTAACAGTTAACATCGTTGACTATTTTTATATAAAAAGGTTACTTCTGTCGTTTTCTATATCCGACAATTATTCCGTTGTGGGGTCCACCAATAATTTGTTATTTCGGCGCCGTCGTACGGCCCGAATATTCCCCGACAAAACGAATATTGTCCGACAAAATAAAATTTGCACATAACATCCTTAACTTTCAATTTTGTCAATTTAACCATTTACTGTTTCAAGAAAAATATATATGAAGAAAAATTAAATTTTGTATTTCATAAATTCGGGGTCTTACAACCTCCCCTCCTTATGAAATTTAGTCCCCGAAATTGACGTACCTGGCATTTCGAAGAGGTATGGATACCTAGACTTCATTTCAGATTCTAGTTCCCAGGTCATTTCCTCAATATATTGGTTCCTCCATAAAACCTTAACTTGAGGTATAACCTTTGAGCGTAAGATCTGCTCCTTCTTATCTAGGATCTTAACAGGTACCTCCTCATACGTTAAATCTTCTGCTATAACGTCTGGTTCTAACTCAATGACGTGGTTTGGGTCATTCACATATTTACGTAACATAGATATGTGAAAAACATTATGGATGCGAGACATACTTGGTGGTAGGGCTAGTCTGTAGGCTACGGATCCTACTCGATCGAGGATTTCAAATGGGCCAATAAATCGAGGGTTGAGTTTTCCCCTCTTTCCGAATCTCGTAACCCCTTTCCATGGAGAAACACGTAAGAATACATGATCTCCGACGTTGAATCTCTCATCTCTCCGATGAAGATCGGCATAACTCTTTTGTCGTTCTTGTGCTGTCTGTATTCGTTGTCGGATCTTTTCGGTCGTCAAGCGTACCAACTCGGGTCCCAACAATTTTGCTTCTCCTACCTCATTCCAACATATTGGAGAGCGACACTTGCGTCCATATAAAGCCTCGAATGGAGCCATGCCTATACTTGCTTGGTAACTGTTGTTGTAGGAATATTCCACTAATGGCAAGTACTTATACCAACTTCCTTTGAAGTCTAATACACAAAGTCTCAAAAGATCTTCGAGGATCTGGATCGTCCTTTCCGATTGTCCGTCCGTTTGAGGATGGTATGCAGAACTAAAACGTAGTTCAGTGCCCATAGCTTTTTGTAGACTGATCCAAAAGCGTGAAGTGAATCTAGGATCTCGATCAGAAACTATGGAAACTGGCATACCATGCAATCTCACGATCTCATTTATGTACATACCAGCAAGACGTTCAAGTGAAAAGTTTTCTCGTATAGGCAAGAAATGAGCAGATTTGGTCAATCTATCTACGATCACCCAAATTGCATCTAAGCCTTGAGAAACTTTGGGAAGACCCGTAACGAAATCCATATTGATGTGTTCCCACTTCCATTCGGGAACCTCAAGTGGTTGTAATGGACCCTTAGGTACTTGATGCTCTGCCTTGACACGTTGACAAGTTAGGCACCTTGAGATAAACTCTGCAATCTCCCTTTTCATATTGTTCCACCAAAATGTATGTCGAAGATCTCGATACATCTTGGTACCTCCTGGGTGGATTGCAAACGGCGTGTTGTGTGCCTCCATCATGATTTTATGCTTCAATTCAGGATCGTTAGGAACACAGAGTCGAGAGTTAACTCGAAGTATTCCTGTCTCGTCGATTCTTGCTTCGGGGATGACACCTTCTTGTACTTTCTTCATCATGTTCATCAGTTCCGGATCGGTAGCTTGAGCAGCTTTAATTTTATCCATTAAAGCTGGTTCTACTCGCACGTGAGCAATCTTCGAGTGGGTCCCTGGTGTCTTTAGCTCTATCTCCATCTTTTGCAAGTCGTACAAAATACACTTTTGTGTTGTCAGCAGTGCACTTGTACTCGCATAAGATCTTCTGGTCAAAGCGTCAGCTACAACGTTCGCCTTTCCCGGGTGATACTGGATTGTGTGGTCGTAATCCTTCAACAGCTCAAGCCAACGTCGTTGTCGCATGTTGAGTTCCTTCTGGGTGAAGAAATACTTGAGACTTTTATGATCCGTATAGATATCCACTTTTTCTCCGTACAAGTAGTGTCTCCAGATCTTCAATGCGAAAACGACTGCTGCCAACGCTAGATCATGAGTAGGATAATTTTTCTCATAATCTTTGAGTTGTCGAGAGGCATAAGCTATAACCTTTCCATGTTGCATAAGGACACAGCCTAGACCTTTGCCTGAAGCATCGCTATATATGACGAATTTTCCTGATCCTGATGGAATGGTCAGAACAGGAGCTGAAACAAGTCTCCTCTTGAGTTCTTGAAAACTCTTCTCGCATTTCTCGCTCGAATGATACCGATATCTAATAATCAATCTTTCATCTCTTGGCGTTCTATGGAAGCCATTTGGTATTGAGCTTTGGAAAAGGGTTTAGTATCGGGTTCAAGATCGATACAGAATTCAATTTCTCGGTTTGGGGATAAGCCAGGAAGTTCCTTAGGAAAAACGTCAGGAACTCATTAACAATAGGAATATCATTCAAGTTTGACGTGTTTTTGTTCAAATCAATGACATGGGCTAAAAAGGCTTGACATCCGTTTTTCAATAAACGAATGACTTTATGGCTAGAAATAATAGTTATAGATTTCAATGGTTTAGTTGCTTGAATTTGCATGACAGGTTGATTAGGAATATGAAAACTAATAATCTTATGAAAACAATCAATTTTAGCATGATGGGTAGTCAACCAATCAATTCCTAAAATCACATCAAATTCATGCATCTCCAAAGAAATAAGGTCAACAGGTAATGTGAGGTTGTTGATTTGAACTAGGCAAGATTTATAGATAGTAAATGTAATAGGTATTTCTCCCAATGAGATTTCAACTGATAAGACAAGATTTAAGTTTTCAATAGGCAAATTTAAACGTTGAGTACATATAGGTGAGATAAAAGAGTGGATAGAGCCAATATCTAACATGGCATAGACTTCTCGAGAATTGATGAATAGCTTACCGGTCATCACCTCATTCGATTTCTTGATCATCAAGGCTGTCATCATCAAATCGAGTCCCATATACTTCATCCGGATCTTCACGTATTTCAACCATGGGGATACCACGAAACAGTTCTCTAACGAATTGTTTCTCAGATTCTTCAACTTCATCAGTAGTAGCGTACCAATGATTTCCATTAAAATAGTATTTTCGATAGACTACAGTTTCCACGATAGTGACTAACTTAACCTGAATTCCTCTAAATTGTAACGCCTAAAAGTATAGATACATCATTTTTAAATAATCTTGAAAATCATAGCTCGAACACCATAAATCCCAAAGACTTATATGAAACGTCCATATATTCTGATCCTTTGTTATCGAGCATAACCAGGTGATGATATGTTTCCAACTGTCGAGCAAATTAAAGGCAACAATTTCCGCAAGTTCCGGATATCCTTTAAAGAACGAATTTGGAAGAACGACGGTAGAACTTTCACCTTCTTCTTCTTTAGATCGGATACAAATAATTTTTTCTTTAGGCAAATTATTCAACTCTGAGTTTGTAGAAGAATTGTTTGTGGCCTCTACATTCACTTCGGGTACTTCGTGGTTAACCTCCTGATTTCCAGATGCCATACTTAACTGTGGTCACAAAATAGATGTTAGTTCAAATAAACTGACTCATCACTTCATGTCCCTATATTCAAATCAACTCATTAAATAATAAAATCTAATTTAGGTGGGACACACTAGTGACTGATTATATTCGTCTCTCCCCTCCTAGTTCTACCCCAGATCTCCATTAAAGACCATATCCCTAAGCTCTGATGCCAACTGTGACGCCCCCAAATCTAGGCCTACACAGCCCAAACTTGAGTCGTCAAAAGACTACAACAAAATTATTACAACAAAGCACAACGTACAACAATACAGTGTATAATAATAATACACAACTAAGTCTTCACTATTATTGTCACACTATTTTACAACACGTGAAGACTACGACAGCTATTCCTCGGACTCTCACTCCATCCCCCGGCTAGACCCCATTATGTTTTCATCTCCTGTTGAAAAACAATGGAACAAAAGAAAGGGTGAGCTCAAATAGCCCAGTAAGAAATATCATGACTAAGATAATGACGAATAAATTATCATTAGCCTTCAACAGTTGAGTTCTTGATAGAATACAATAGACTACAAGGTTTATATCAAAAACTGTAGTTAAATTCTTAAACAACGTTCAGATCAATAATAGCAGCGGAATGAGCAATCTATTAGAAGAATAATGCAGACCATAATGTCCACTCGCTTCTCTTTTTAGTAAAAACATCATCAACTTTTATCATCTGAAATACCATTAGTCAAGATAATACAACTTCACAGTTCCTGGTCATAATCATGCAGATCAACAGTTCGTATTTGCACTACGGGCCAAAGACATTCAATATAACACCAACGGTCATGATTATACCAGATTCAGCCTTTGGTCATAATCATACCAACCAACAGTTCATCTTTGCACTACGGGCCAAAGAGAACATTCACCACGTGTCATAAAAGACACCGAACAGATGTATCGCCTTTAACCTAGTATATCGCCTTTAACCTATCATCTGTTCAACAATTATATCACATCTGTGCCCCCGGCCACAGATATTCACAACAGCTTGATTCTTGATGATTAATACAAATAACAGTGATACAAATGATGAACAGAAGAACAGGATAAACAATAAGTATCGGAAGTTTACTTTGTGCAGATTCAAATAATGTCCAAATTGCCAACATGATGTGGAGTGAAATTAAAAAATGATATTCAAGATCCACAGTTCAGAATAACGATTACAGTTCAATAGAAATGTTCAGAAAATAGGAAGGTTCAGTTGAACTAATGAAATTCAACTATTATGGAACATATAATATTTTCAGGAATTATAGAAGCAATAGTTCCATAATAAGTTTCGATTTAGGTGTATGGAAGAAAGTAATATCCCTTACCGCAGCAGGTTTGATTAACAAAAGGTGAAGGGAATTAATATCCCTTACCATAGTAAGTTTGAATAATGGAAGATGAAAAAGATGGTATCCCTTATGAGTATAAAGGAAAATGATATCACTTACGAATATGGAATAAAAGTGTCATGTGATAATTTGTGTAGACAAATTATTTCCACACGAGACAAATAAAAAGGGTTATTCACCAACAGGCGATAATCCGCACCGTAAGGTTATTCCCATCAATTTGAATACGAATAGTTATTCACCAAACAGGCGTAATCCGCACCGTAAGGTTATTCCCATCAATTTGAATACGAAGAGTTATTCACCAAACAGGCGATAATCCGCACCGTAAGGTTATTCTCAAAGATTAATAAGGAATGAATATAAAAGGTTATTCACCAACAGGCGATAATCCGCACCGTAAAGTTATTCCCATCAATTTGAATATGACTAGTTATTCACCAAACAGGCGATAATCCGCACCGTAAGGTTATTCTCAAAGATTAATAAGGAATGAATACAAAAGGTTATTCACCAACAGGCGGTAAACCGCGCCGTAAGGTTATTCCCACAATTTAATACATGGAAATAAATGGCACAAGAAAGAAACGATATTATTTTCGAGAATCAAAGAATGATAATCCCTTCAAGTAAGAAAGAAAATAATATCTATTTATGATGATGAAAAGAGTGATACCCCTTACCGTAGTAAGTTTAAATAATAGAGGATGAAAGAATATGATATTCCTTACAAGTGAGAAAATAAAATGATATTCCTTACAAGTGAGAAAATAAAATGATATTCCTTACCTTAACACGTGACTGGATATAGATTTAAATGAGGTTGATCAACCTATATATTTATAATATAAATTAGTAATTACCACATATAAATTTCAAAGTGTATGATAACTCGTATATTATGAACTATCAAAATTATATATATTTAACATAATTTTTGTAGTATAATATAATAACTTTAGAATAGTTTTTAAAATAATATTTCAAAATAAATCTTCCAAAGAAAGCTTTTAAAAATGAATCTTCTAATAGAAGAGTCTTCTAAAGGAAGATTTGTGAATACCGTGAAATATAGGAATTTATGAAATTACTACTCTTTAATAAAAGACTTACTTGAAAATTTTCTGCACTCCTTTTGGCTTTCAAACTCTCAAAATAAGCTTACTATTCTCAGAGAAAACTCATAAAATTCTTATAGAAAAATTTTATGTTTTAGGTGTGATTTTTCTATTCCGCTGAACAATCTATTTATAGGAGGAAATAAGTTACTATGCGAGGGTAGGTGGCTGGCGTGCTGCACGCCAGCCTGAGAATTCAAAGCAACAGCCGCCCACGCCAAATTTCTGCATTTTGCAATTTCATTCCTCATGTGGCCCCCACAGAGGGCCCACATGTTTACTATTCCAAATAGTAAAATTAAATTATTATTTTTTTTTATTTTTTATTTTTAAAATTTATTTATTTATTTATTCTTCCTTTGGGTCCAACATATAAAATAAAATAATGCTATAACAATAATTTAACAATAATAAACACGTTACAGATTATTATTAATTTAATAATATAAATTACAGTGTATTTGCTACTGTGACAATTATTAGATTCAATAATTTTAAAAACAGTGCAGCAACAATTATTGAGTCAATGATATGAAATATAGTGTAATGACAATTATTGAATCAATAATGCAAAATACTGTGTAACAACAATAATTGAATTGATAATATAAAATATTATGCAGTGACAATTATTGATGAAATGATGCGCAACAGTTACGGTGTCAATTATCAGACCAATAATATGAGACACTGTGCAATACCGTGTGCTACAGAAAAATACTATAAATTACCGTATGCTACTATTCTTTTATCACCAGTATTTTAACAGTTAACATCGTTGACTATTTTTATATAAAAAGGTTACTTCTGTCGTTTTCTATATCCGACAATTATTCCGTTGTGGGGTCCACCAATAATTTGTTATTTCGGCGCCGTCGTACGACCCGAATATTCCCCGACAAAACGAATATTGTCCGACAAAATAAAATTTGCACATAACATCCTTAACTTTCAATTTTGTCAATTTAACCATTTACTGTTTCAAGAAAAATATATATGAAGAAAAATTAAATTTTGTATTTCATAAATTCGGGGTCTTACAGGTAGACTCAGCTTATAATGCTATTCTGGGAAGAACGACTTTATCAACTCTCCAGACAGTCACCTCGATTGCCCATTTTAAGATGAAATTTCCTACCTCCCACGGGGTCGGGGAAGTAAAAGGTGATCTTGATATAGCGAGAAAGTGTTTTCGGCACACTCTCATGGCACCACTGGTCGGGATCAGCAAGATGAAACAGACTTTGACAGTGGATGTCGAGCCTTTTACCGAGGGAGTTACTGACCCGTTGGCCTCCCTTGCTGAAGAAACCGAGGATGTAGAACTCATTCCGGGAAATACGGAGAAGTTGGTCAAGATAGGAGTCGGGTTAAAAGATACTTTGAAGAAAGGATTAACAGAGTTGCTCAGAACTTATGCTGATATCTTTGCTTGGACACCTCGGGATATGTCGGGGATGGCAGAAGACGTGGCAGTCCATAGGTTATCCGTTGACCCTGAGAAAAAGCTTGTTTTCAAGAAAAGACGGATCTTTGCTCCTGAACGACAGAAGATCATCGATAAAGAAGTGGAAAAGCTATTAGATGCTGGTATTATTGAGGAGATTGAGTACCCGGAGTGGCTTGCTAATGTTGTATTGGTCCGCAAACAGTGTGACGCCCCCAAATCTAGGCCCACACAGCCCAAACTTGAGTCGTCAAAAGACTACAACAAAATTATTACAATGAAATACAACGTACAACAATACAGTGGATAATACAACACAACTAAGTCTTCATTATTATTGCCACACTATTTTATAACACGTGAAGACTATGATAGCTATCCCCGCACTCTCACTCCATTCCCCGGCTAGACCCCGTTACGTTCTCATCTCCTGTTGAAAAACAATGGAACGAAAAGAAAGGGTGAGCTCAAATAGCCCAGTAAGAAATATCATGACTAAGATAATGACGAATAATTTATCATTAGCCTTCAACAGTTGAGTTCTTGATAGAATACAATAGACTACAAGGTTTATATCAAAAACTGCAGTTAAATTCTTAAACAACGTTCAGATCAATAATAGCAGCGGAATGAACAATCTATTAGAAGAATAATGCAGACTATAATGTCCACTCGCTTCTCTTTTTAGTAAAAATATCATCAACTTTTATCATCTGAAATACCATTAGTCAAGATAATACAACTTCACAGTTCCTGGTCATAATCATGCAGATCAACAGTTCGTCTTTGCACTACGGGCCAAAGACATTCAATATAACACCAACGGTCATGATTATACCAGATTCAGCCTTTGGTCATAATCATACCAACCAACAGTTCATCTTTGCACTACGGGCCAAAGAGAACATTCACCACGTGTCATAAAAGACACCGAACAGATGTATCGCCTTTAACCTAGTATATCGCCTTTAACCTATCATCTGTTCAACAATTATATCACATCTGTGCCCCCGGCCACAGATATTCACAACAGCTTGATTCTTGATGATTAATACAAATAACAGTGATACAAATGATGAACAGAAGAACAGGATAAACAATAAGTATCGGAAGTTTACTTTGTGCAGATTCAAATAATGTCCAAATTGCCAACATGATGTGGAGTGAAATTAAAAAATGATATTCAAGATCCACAGTTCAGAATAACGATTACAGTTCAATAGAAATGTTCAGAAAATAGGAAGGTTCAGTTGAACTAATGAAATTCAACTATTATGGAACATATAATATTTTCAGGAATTATAGAAGCAATAGTTCCATAATAAGTTTCGATTTAGGTGTATGGAAGAAAGTAATATCCCTTACCGTAGCAGGTTTGATTAACAAAAGGTGAAGGGAATTAATATCCCTTACCATAGTAAGTTTGAATAATGGAAGATGAAAAAGATGGTATCCCTTATGAGTATAAAGGAAAATGATATCACTTACGAATATGGAATAAAAGTGTCATGTGATAATTCGTGTAGACAAATTATTTCCACACGAGACAAATAACAAGGGTTATTCACCAACAGGCGATAATCCGCACCGTAAGGTTATTCCCATCAATTTGAATACGAATAGTTATTCACCAAACAGGCGTAATCCGCACCGTAAGGTTATTCCCACAATTTAATAGAATTTGAACACGAAGAGTTATTCACCAAACAGGCGTAATCCGCACCGTAAGGTTATTCCCACAATTTAATACATGGAAATAAATGGCACAAGAAAGAAACGATATTATTTTCGAGAATCAAAGAATGATAATCCCTTCAAGTAAGAAAGAAAATAATATCCATTTATGATGATGAAAAGAGTGATACCCCTTACCTTAACACGTGACTGGATATTGATTTAAATGAGATTGATCAACCTATATATTTTTAATATAATTAGTAATTACCACATATAAATTTCAAAGTATATGATAACTCGTATATTATGAACTATCAAAATTATATATATTTAACATAATTTTTGTAGTATAATATAACAACTTTAAAATAGTTTTTAAAATAATATTCCAAAATAAATCTTCCAAAGAAAGCTTTTAAAAATGAATCTTCTCAAAGAAGAGTCTTCTAAAGGAAGATTTGTGAATACCGTGAAAAATAGGAATTTATGAAATTACTACTCTTTAATAAAACACTTACTTGAAAAATTCCTGCACTCCTTTTAGCTTTCAAACTCTTAAAATAACCTTACTATTCTCAGAGAAAACTCATAAAATTCTTATAGAAAAATTTTATGTTTTAGGTGTGATTTTTCTATTCAGCTGAGCAAGCTATTTATAGGAGAAAATAAGTTACTATGCGTGGTAGGTGAACAGAAAAAAATTCAGCAGAGGCTGCTGCGCAGCCTCCACCAACTCTTCAGCAAATTCTCACATTTCTCACATTTCATGTGGGCCCCACAATGGGTCCCACATGTTTCTTACTATTCACGTACTATTCACGTCACTATTCACGTCACTATTCACGTTACTATTTCAAATAGTAAAATTAATTATTTTATTTTTTATTTATTTATTTATTTATTTATTTATTCTTCCTGTGAGTCCAACATATAAAATAATGTTACCACAATAATGTAAGAAACACGTTACATATTTTTATTAATTTAATAATATAAATTATAGTGTATTTGCTACTGTGACAATTATTAGATTCAATAATTTTAAACTACAGTGCACCAACAATTATTGACTCGATGATATGAAATACAGTGTATTGACAATTATTGAATCAATAATGCAAAATACTGTGTAGCAACAATAATTGAATTGATAATATAAAATATTATGCAGTGACAATTATTGATGAAATGATGCGTAACAATTACGGTGTCAATTATCAGACCAATAATATGAGACACTGTGCAATACCGTGTGCTACTGTAGAGTACCGTGTGCTACAGAAAATACCATAAATTACCGTATGCTACTATTCTTTTATCACCGGTATTTTAACAGTTAACACCGTTGACTATTTTTATTTAAAAAGGTTACTTCTGTCGTTTTCTATATCCGACAAATATTCCGTTGTGGGGTCCACAAATAATTTGTTATTTCGGCGCAGTCGTACGGCCCGAATATTCCCCGACAAAACGAATATTCCCCGACAAAAAGAATATTGTCCGACAAAATAAAATTTGCACATAACATCCTTAACTTTCAATTTTGTCAATTTAACCATTTACTGTTTCAGGAAAAATATATATGAAGAAAAATTAAATTTTGTATTTCATAAATTCGGGGTCTTACAACCTCCCCTCCTTATGAAATTTCGTCCCCGAAATTGACGTACCTGGCATTTTGAAGAGGTATGGATACCTAGACTTCATCTCAGATTCTAGCTCCCAGGTCATTTCCTCAATATCTTGGTTCCTCCATAAAACCTTAACTTGAGGTATAACCTTTGAGCGTAAGATCTGCTCCTTCTTATCTAGGATCTTAACAGGTACTTCCTCATACGTTAAATCTTCTGCTATAACGTCTGGTTCTAACTCAATGACGTGGTTTGGGTCCTTCACATATTTACGTAACATAGATATGTGAAAAACGTTATGGATGCGAGACATACTTGGTGGTAAGGCTAGTCTGTAAGCTACAGTTCCCACCCGATCGAGGATTTCAAATGGGCCAATAAATCGAGGGTTGAGTTTTCCTTTCTTTCCGAATCTCGTAACCCCTTTCCATGGAGAAACACGTAAGAATACATGATCTCCGACGTTGAATCTCTCATCTCTCCGATGAAGATCGGCATAACTCTTTTGTCGTTCTTGTGCTGTCTGTATTCGTTGTCGGATCATTTGGATCTTTTCGGTCGTCAAGCGTACCAACTCGGGTCCCAACAGTTTTGCTTCTCCTACCTCATTCCAACATACTGGAGAGCGACATTTGCGTCCATATAAAGCCTCGAATGGAGCCATACCTATACTTGCTTGGTAACTGTTGTTGTAGGAAAATTCCACCAATGGCAAGTACTTATCCCAACTTCCTTTGAAATCTAGTACGCAAAGTCTCAAAAGATCTTCGAGGGTCTGGATCGTCCTTTCCGATTGTCCGTCCGTTTGAGGATGGTATGCAGAACTAAAACGTAGTTCAGTGCCCATAGCTTTTTGTAGACTGATCCAAAAGCGTGAAGTGAATCTAGGATCTCGATCAGAAACTATGGAAACTGGCATGCCATGCAATCTCACGATCTCATTTATGTACATACCGGCAAGACGTTCAAGTGAAAAGTTTTCTCGTATAGGCAAGAAATGAGCGGATTTGGTCAATCTATCTACGATGACCCAAATTGCATCTAAGCCTTGAGAAACTTTGGGAAGACCCGTCACGAAATCCATATTGATGTGTTCCCACTTCCATTCGGGAACCTCAAGTGGTTGTAAAGGACCCTTAGGTACTTGATGCTCTGCCTTGACACGTTGACAAGTTAAGCACCTTGAGATAAACTCTGCAATCTCCCTTTTCATATTGTTCCACCAAAATGTATGTCGAAGATCTCGATACATCTTGGTACCTCCAGGGTGGATTGCAAATGGCGTGTTGTGTGCCTCCATCATGATTTTATGCTTTAATTCAGGATCGTTAGGAACACAGAGTCGAGAGTTGACTCGAAGTATTCCTTTCTCGTCGATTCTTGCTTCGGGAATGGTACCTTCTTGTACTTTCTTTATCATGTTTATCAGTTCCGGATCGGTAGCTTGAGCAGCTTTAATTTTATCGATTAAAGCTGGTTCTACTTGCACGTGAGCAATCTTCGAGTGGGTCCCTGGTGTCTTTAGCTCCATCTCCATCTTTTGCAAGTCGTACAAAATACGCTTTTGTGTTGTCAGCAGTGCACTTGTACTCGCATAAGATTTTCTGCTCAAAGCGTCAGCTACAACGTTCGCCTTTCCCGGGTGATACTGGATTGTGTGATCATAATCCTTCAACAGCTCAAGCCAACGTCATTGTCGCATGTTGAGTTCCTTCTGGGTGAAGAAATACTTGAGACTTTTATGATCCGTATAGATATCCACTTTCTCTCCGTACAAGTAGTGTCTCCAGATCTTCAACGCGAAAACGACTGTTGCCAACTCTAGATCATGAGTAGGGTAATTTTTCTCATAATATTTGAGTTGTCGAGAGGCATAGGCTATAACATTTCCATGTTGCATAAGGACACAGCCTAGACCTTTGCCTGAAGCATCGCTGTATATGACAAATTCTCCCGATGATGGAATGGTCAGAACAGGAGCTGAAACAAGTCTCCTCTTAAGCTCTTGAAAACTTTTCTCGCATTGCTCGCTCCATATGAATTTTGTGCTTTTCCGAGTAAGCTGAGTTAATGGAGTGGCGATTCGAGAAAATCCTTCTACGAATCTCCGATAATAACCAGCTAGGCCCAGAAAACTTCGGACTTCGGTTACTGTCTTGGGTTGTTCCCAATTTAGTACCGTTTCAATCTTCGCAGGATCGACTGATATTCCTTGACTAGAAATCACATGCCCAAGAAACGTGACCTCCTCAAGCCAGAACTCACATTTCTTCAACTTGGCATATAATTTGTTCTCACGGAGCTTCTGGAGTATCAATCTCAGGTGTTGTTCATGATCCTCACGACTTTTGGAGTATATGAGGATGTCATCAATAAAGACAACCACAAAATGATCCAAATATTCTTTGAATATTCGGTTCATCATGTCCATGAAAGCTGCAGGAGCATTGGTTAGTCCAAAAGGCATGACTAAAAACTCATAATGCCCATAACGAGTTATGAAAGCAGTCTTTGGAATGTCCTCAGCTTTAACCTTTAACTGATGATATCCAGAACGGAGATCAATCTTTGAGAAATGTTGAGCACCTTGTAATTGATCAAACATGTCATCAATTCGAGGTAACGGATACCTGTTTTTGATGGTGACATGGTTCAATTCTCGGTAGTCAATGCACAATCTCATACTCCCGTCTTTCTTCTTCACAAATAGAACAGGAGCACCCCAAGGTGATGCACTCGGACGAATGAAACCAGTATCCAACAATTCCTGTAGTTGGACTTTTAACTCTTGAAGTTCAATGGGAGCCATTCGGTATGGAGTTTTGGAAATGGGCTTGGTACCAGGTTCAAGATCAATACAAAATTCAATTTCACGGTTTGGGGGTAAACCAGGAAGTTCCTCCGGAAAAACGTCAGGAAACTCATTAACAATGGGAATATCATTCAAGTTTGACGTATTTTTGTTCAAATCAGTGACATGAGCTAAAAAGGCTTGACATCCGTTTTTCAATAAACGAATGGCTTTATGGCTAGAAATAACAGTTATAGATTTCAATGGTTTAGTTGCTTGAATTTGCATGACAGGTTGATTAGGAATATGAAAACTAATAATCTTATGAAAACAATCAATTTTAGCATGATGGGTAGTCAACCAATCAATTCCTAAAATCACATCAAATTCATGCATCTCCAAAGAAATAAGGTCAACAGGTAATGTGAGGTTGTTGATTTGAACTAGGCAAGATTTATAGACAGTAGATGTAATGGTCATTTCTCCTAATGGGGTTTCAACTGATAAGTCAAAGTCCAAATTTTCAGGAGTTAAGTTTAAATGCTGAGCACATGCAGGTGAGATAAAAGAATGGGTAGAACCAGTATCTAACAAAGCGTAGACTTCACGAGAATTTATGAATAGCTTACCGGTTATCACCTCGTTCGAGTTTCGTGCCATTTGGGATGTCACAACAAAAGCTCTCCCTTGAACTACAGATTTTCCCTTATCCGCGCTAGCTTTTGGTATCATCACTGCAGCTGGACTTGATTTTGTGGCAGGACAAAATCGCGCAAGATGGCCCTTTTTCCCACAACTGTAGCACTTTTTGGACTGCAGTGTACAGTTTGGGCTGATGTGACCTTCCTGACCACACCTATAGCATCTCACTGGTGGTCGATCTTCTCCCCTTGAAACTGGGGTCGGTGCTGGTGCTGGTACTGGTGCCCTTCCATAATTATTATGGAATCTCTTTCTTTTGAAATTGTTCCCACTGGATTCTCCTCTTCTGTTATTTGATGTGGAATTACCACCGAAGTGTTGGTTACCTCCTCGATGGTTCTCGTTCATGTGGTTGTTATCATTTCTCTGATCATTGACTCTTGGCTGTAATTTTTCATCTGTTTGTTCCACCCTTTGAGCCCTATCAACAACATCTGAATACAAATTAAATTTATGAGAGCTAAGTTGTTGACGGATTTCGAATCTTAGACCACGTAAGAACATCCGACTCATCCGTGCTTCGTCATCTACTAGATGAGTCGCAAAACGAGACAGTTCAGCAAACTTAGCTTCATAGTGAGAAACTGTCATGTTTCCCTGCTCCAGCTTAATGAATTCCACTTCCTTCATATGGCGGATGCTTTCTGGGAAGTACTTTTCATTAAATAGCTCTTGGAATTCTGTCCAAGACATCTCAAGTGCTGAAGGGTGGATACGTTTTACCGCTTCCCACCAGTGATCCGCCTCACCTCGAAACATAAAGGTAGCAAAGGGCACCTTCTGATCATCAGCGCATTGTAGGACATCAAGTATTTTTGTCGTCTGCTTCAGCCATGCCTCCGCTTTGAGTGGGTCAGGCTTCCCGTGGAATTCAGGTGGTCCCAATTCTTTAAATTGCTTGACAGTGATCATCCTCAAATTACCAGCGTTTCTACCGTTATTGTTAACTGGATTTCCTCTTGCCTGATTCTGCATGAACTGCATGAAATTCCTAAAGAATCCATCATTCATCATGTTATCAGGAATATTATTTCCTGAGTTGGCAGGAGGATTGTTTGTGGCTTCTTGATTTTCGGCTACATTCGCTTCGGGTATTTCGTAGTTAACCTCTTGATTTCCAGATGCCATACTAAACTGTGGTCACAAAATAAATGTTAGTTCAAATAAACTGACTCATCACTTCATGTCCCTATATTCAAATCAACTCATTAGATAATAAAATCTAATTTAGGTAGGACACACTAGTGACTGATTCTATTCGTCTCTCCCCTCCTAGTTCTAACCCCAGATCTCCATTAAAGACCATATCCCTAAGCTCTGATGCCAACTGTGACGCCCCCAAATCTAGGCCCACACAGCCCAAACTTGAGTCGTCAAAAGACTACAACAAAATTATTACAATGAAATACAACGTACAACAATACAGTGGATAATACAACACAACTAAGTCTTCATTATTATTGCCACACTATTTTATAACACGTGAAGACTATGATAGCTATCCCCGCACTCTCACTCCATTCCCCGGCTAGACCCCGTTACGTTCTCATCTCCTGTTGAAAAACAATGGAACGAAAAGAAAGGGTGAGCTCAAATAGCCCAGTAAGAAATATCATGACTAAGATAATGACGAATAATTTATCATTAGCCTTCAACAGTTGAGTTCTTGATAGAATACAATAGACTACAAGGTTTATATCAAAAACTGCAGTTAAATTCTTAAACAACGTTCAGATCAATAATAGCAGCGGAATGAACAATCTATTAGAAGAATAATGCAGACTATAATGTCCACTCGCTTCTCTTTTTAGTAAAAATATCATCAACTTTTATCATCTGAAATACCATTAGTCAAGATAATACAACTTCACAGTTCCTGGTCATAATCATGCAGATCAACAGTTCGTCTTTGCACTACGGGCCAAAGACATTCAATATAACACCAACGGTCATGATTATACCAGATTCAGCCTTTGGTCATAATCATACCAACCAACAGTTCATCTTTGCACTACGGGCCAAAGAGAACATTCACCACGTGTCATAAAAGACACCGAACAGATGTATCGCCTTTAACCTAGTATATCGCCTTTAACCTATCATCTGTTCAACAATTATATCACATCTGTGCCCCCGGCCACAGATATTCACAACAGCTTGATTCTTGATGATTAATACAAATAACAGTGATACAAATGATGAACAGAAGAACAGGATAAACAATAAGTATCGGAAGTTTACTTTGTGCAGATTCAAATAATGTCCAAATTGCCAACATGATGTGGAGTGAAATTAAAAAATGATATTCAAGATCCACAGTTCAGAATAACGATTACAGTTCAATAGAAATGTTCAGAAAATAGGAAGGTTCAGTTGAACTAATGAAATTCAACTATTATGGAACATATAATATTTTCAGGAATTATAGAAGCAATAGTTCCATAATAAGTTTCGATTTAGGTGTATGGAAGAAAGTAATATCCCTTACCGTAGCAGGTTTGATTAACAAAAGGTGAAGGGAATTAATATCCCTTACCATAGTAAGTTTGAATAATGGAAGATGAAAAAGATGGTATCCCTTATGAGTATAAAGGAAAATGATATCACTTACGAATATGGAATAAAAGTGTCATGTGATAATTCGTGTAGACAAATTATTTCCACACGAGACAAATAACAAGGGTTATTCACCAACAGGCGATAATCCGCACCGTAAGGTTATTCCCATCAATTTGAATACGAATAGTTATTCACCAAACAGGCGTAATCCGCACCGTAAGGTTATTCCCACAATTTAATAGAATTTGAACACGAAGAGTTATTCACCAAACAGGCGTAATCCGCACCGTAAGGTTATTCCCACAATTTAATACATGGAAATAAATGGCACAAGAAAGAAACGATATTATTTTCGAGAATCAAAGAATGATAATCCCTTCAAGTAAGAAAGAAAATAATATCCATTTATGATGATGAAAAGAGTGATACCCCTTACCTTAACACGTGACTGGATATTGATTTAAATGAGATTGATCAACCTATATATTTTTAATATAATTAGTAATTACCACATATAAATTTCAAAGTATATGATAACTCGTATATTATGAACTATCAAAATTATATATATTTAACATAATTTTTGTAGTATAATATAACAACTTTAAAATAGTTTTTAAAATAATATTCCAAAATAAATCTTCCAAAGAAAGCTTTTAAAAATGAATCTTCTCAAAGAAGAGTCTTCTAAAGGAAGATTTGTGAATACCGTGAAAAATAGGAATTTATGAAATTACTACTCTTTAATAAAACACTTACTTGAAAAATTCCTGCACTCCTTTTAGCTTTCAAACTCTTAAAATAACCTTACTATTCTCAGAGAAAACTCATAAAATTCTTATAGAAAAATTTTATGTTTTAGGTGTGATTTTTCTATTCAGCTGAGCAAGCTATTTATAGGAGAAAATAAGTTACTATGCGTGGTAGGTGAACAGAAAAAAATTCAGCAGAGGCTGCTGCGCAGCCTCCACCAACTCTTCAGCAAATTCTCACATTTCTCACATTTCATGTGGGCCCCACAATGGGTCCCACATGTTTCTTACTATTCACGTACTATTCACGTCACTATTCACGTCACTATTCACGTTACTATTTCAAATAGTAAAATTAATTATTTTATTTTTTATTTATTTATTTATTTATTTATTTATTCTTCCTGTGAGTCCAACATATAAAATAATGTTACCACAATAATGTAAGAAACACGTTACATATTTTTATTAATTTAATAATATAAATTATAGTGTATTTGCTACTGTGACAATTATTAGATTCAATAATTTTAAACTACAGTGCACCAACAATTATTGACTCGATGATATGAAATACAGTGTATTGACAATTATTGAATCAATAATGCAAAATACTGTGTAGCAACAATAATTGAATTGATAATATAAAATATTATGCAGTGACAATTATTGATGAAATGATGCGTAACAATTACGGTGTCAATTATCAGACCAATAATATGAGACACTGTGCAATACCGTGTGCTACTGTAGAGTACCGTGTGCTACAGAAAATACCATAAATTACCGTATGCTACTATTCTTTTATCACCGGTATTTTAACAGTTAACACCGTTGACTATTTTTATTTAAAAAGGTTACTTCTGTCGTTTTCTATATCCGACAAATATTCCGTTGTGGGGTCCACAAATAATTTGTTATTTCGGCGCCGTCGTACGGCCCGAATATTCCCCGACAAAACGAATATTCCCCGACAAAAAGAATATTGTCCGACAAAATAAAATTTGCACATAACATCCTTAACTTTCAATTTTGTCAATTTAACCATTTACTGTTTCAGGAAAAATATATATGAAGAAAAATTAAATTTTGTATTTCATAAATTCGGGGTCTTACAAACAGAATGGAAAGTGGAGAGTCTGCATCGACTACACGGACCTGAATAAAGCTTGCCCGAAGGATTTCTATCCTTTGCCGCACATTGACCAATTGATTGATACAACTTCCGGGAATGCAATACTCAGTTTTTTGGATGCATTCTCGGGGTACAATCAGATTTTGATGGAGAAATGTGATATCCCCAAGACCTCATTTATTACCCATCGAGCCATTAATACTTACAATCGAATGACATTCGGACTCATTAATGCTGGAGCCACTTATCAGAGAATGATGAATAAGGTATTCCGAAAGCAGATCGGTCGTAATATGGATGTAAGACCCCGAATTTTATGAAATACAAAATTTAATTTTTCTTCATATATATATATTTTTTTTTGAAACAGTAAGTGGTTAAATCGATAAAGTTAAAAGTTAAGGATGTTATGTGCAAATTTTATTTTGTCGGACAATATTCGCTTTGTCGGGGAATATTCGTTTGGTCGGGGAATATTCGTGTCGTACGACGGCGCCGAAATAACAAATTATTGGTGGACCCCACAACGGAATATTTGTCGGATATAGAAAACGACAGAAATAACCTTTTTAAATAAAAATTGTCAACGGAACTGTTAAAATACCGGTGATAAAAGAATAGTAGCATACGGTAGTTATTGGTATTTTCTGTAGCACTCGGTACTCTACAGTAACACACGGTATTGCATAGTGTCTCATATTATTGGTCTGATAATTGACACCGTAACTGTTACGCATCATTTCATCGATAATTGTCACTGCATAATATTTTATATTATCAATTCAATAATTGTTGTTACACAATATTTTGCATTATTGATTTAATAATTGTCATTACACTGTATTTTATATCATTGAGTCAATAATTGTTGTTGCACTGTTTTTAAAATTATTGAACCTAATAATTGTCACAGTAACATATGCACAGTAATTCACATTATTGAATCAATAATTGTCATTACACAGTAACGTATGCTTTCTTTTACATTATTATTATCTCTATTATGATGTTATTTAAACAATTGTATTTCATTAATTTATTTGATATCTAAGAGCTAACTATACTGTATTTGTAACAATTAGTCATAATAATTGAATTGATAAAGTTATTTGTTTATAATATAAAGTTAGGTGATTATTAGGTGATATGAAATGAATGGTGTAGATTAAAGTGTGAATTATTGTTGAATAATTGAATTGATTTGTTTATAATATAAAGTTAGGTGATTATTAGGTGATATGAAATGAATGGTGTAGATTAAAGTGTGAATTATTGTTGAATAATTAAATTGATTTGTTTATAATATAAAGTTAGGCGATTATTATGTGATATGAAATGAATGGTGTAGATTAAAGATAATATAATATTTGAAATGGATGGTGTAGATTAAAAGATGATCTTTAAATGAATGGTTTAGATTAAATGAATGATAAGATTTTTGGCTATAAATAGAAGCCTTAACTTAAGGATTTGTCATAAACTTCCTTACTTGTTCTTTCTTTCTCTCTCTAAATACTTTTTGTGTAAGTTCTCTCTAAGTGTTCTTAAGTCATTCCTAGTTTTGAAATCTTTTGCATTCTTCTTTGAATTCCCGAGTAGAATTTTCTTATGTACAGCAACTCTTTCGAAAAATCGTAGTAAATTCATTATTTGTCAGAATTTAATGAATTAAAAGCCTGTCTCTTCAGTTTTTCGTCCTCTGCAACTTTGAAGAAGGAAGAAAAGTCATCTGAAATTATCTTCATGTCTTAAAATACTAAAAACCGTAACCTATTCTAATTTTCGTCACTATTTTCAGTCTTAGTTTTGAAAATTCATAACTCATTCATATTAACTCCGAATTGAGTGATTCTTGAGTCTATGTCGTCTATCTTTCCGAGAGTAACATTATTTTAAAAACATAAAGAGATTTTAAAAAACTCTAGAAGACTCAAAAGTCAGATTCTTTACTGCTACAAACAAGGAAGGATTTGTTCGGCTATAAACTTGTTTCACAATATCAAGGTAAGGGATACCATCTTTTTCATCTTCCATTATTCAAACGTACTATGGTAAGGGATTATCATTATTTGATTCTCGATAATAATATTATTTCTTCCTTACTCATAAGACGTGCCTTTTATTTCCATGTATTAAATTGTGGGAATAACCTTACGGAGCGGATTGCCGCCTGTTTGGTGAATAACTCTTTGTACTCAAATTCTATTAAATTGTGGGAATAACCTTACGGAGCGGATTGCCGCCTGTTGGTGAATAACCCTTTGTATTAATTTCCTTCACCTTTTGTTAATCAAACCTGCTACGGTAAGGGATATTATTTTCTTTCATACTCCTAAATCGAAATTTATTACGGAACTATTGCTTCTATAATTCCTGAAAATATTATATGTTCCATAATAGTTGAACTTCATTATTTCAACTGAACCTTCCTATTTACGTTAACCTTTCTATTGAATTGTAACCGTTATTCTGAACTGTGGATCTTGAATATCATTTTTAAATTTCACTCCACATCATGTTGACAATTTGGACATGATTTGTTTATAATATAAAGTTAGGTGATTATTAGGTGATATGAAATGAATGGTGTAGATTAAAGTGTGAATTATTGTTGAATAATTAAATTGATTTGTTTATAATATAAAGTTAGGCGATTATTAGGTGATATGAAATGAATGGTGTAGATTAAAGATAATATAATATTTGAAATGGATAGTGTAGATTAAAAGATGATCTTTAAATGAATGGTTTAGATTAAATGAATGATAAGATTTTTGGCTATAAATAGAAGCCTTAACTTAAGGATTTTTCATAAACTTCCTTACTTGTTCTTTCTTTCTCTCTCTAAATACTTTTTGTGTAAGTTCTCTCTAAGTGTTCTTAAGTCATTCCTAGTTTTGAAATCTTTTGCATTCTTCTTTGAATTCCCGAGTAGAATTTTCTTATGTACAGCAACTCTTTCGAAAAATCGTAGTAAATTCATTATTTGTCAGAATTTAATGAATTAAAAGCCTGTCTCTTCAGTTTTTCGTCCTCTACAACTTTGAAGAAGGAAGAAAAGTCATCTGAAATTATCTTCATGTCTTAAAATACTAAAAACCGTAACCTATTCTAATTTTCGTACTATTTTCAGTCTTAGTTTTGAAAATTCATAACTCATTCATATTAACTCCGAATTGAGTGATTCTTGAGTCTATGTCGTCTATCTTTCCGAGAGTAAAATTATTTTAAAAACATAAAGAGATTTTAAAAAACTCTAGAAGACTCAAAAGTCAGATTCTTTACTGCTACAAACAAGGAAGGATTTGTTCGGCTATAAACTTGTTTCACAATATCAAGGTAAGGGATACCATCTTTTTCATCTTCCATTATTCAAACGTACTATGGTAAGGGATTATCATTATTTGATTCTCGATAATAATATTATTTCTTCCTTACTCATAAGACGTGCCTTTTATTTCCATGTATTAAATTGTGGGAATAACCTTACGGAGCGGATTGCCGCCTGTTTGGTGAATAACTCTTTGTACTCAAATTCTATTAAATTGTGGGAATAACCTTACGGAGCGGATTGCCGCCTGTTGGTGAATAACCCTTTGTATTAATTTCCTTCACCTTTTGTTAATCAAACCTGCTACGGTAAGGGATATTATTTTCTTTCATACTCCTAAATCGAAATTTATTACGGAACTATTGCTTCTATAATTCCTGAAAATATTATATGTTCCATAATAGTTGAACTTTATTATTTCAACTGAACCTTCCTATTTACGTTAACCTTTCTATTGAATTGTAACCGTTATTCTGAACTGTGGATCTTGAATATCATTTTTAAATTTCACTCCACATCATTTTGACAATTTGGACATTATTTGAATCTGTACAAAGTAAACTTTCGATACTTATTGTTATCCTATTTCTTCTGTTCATCATTTATATCATTCTAATCATCCAAAAATCAAGCTGTTGTGAATATCTGTGGCCGGGGGCACATATGTGATATATTTGTTGAACAGATGATAGGTTAAAGGCGATATAATAGGTTAAAGGCGATACATCTGTTCGGTGTCTTTTATGGCACGTGGTGAATGTTCTCTTTGGCCCGTATTGAAAAGATGAACTGTTGTTTGGTATGATTATGACCAAAGGCTGAATCTGGTATAATCATGACCGTTGGTGCTATATTGAATATCTTTGGCCCGTAGTGCAAAGATGAACTGTTGATGTGCATGATTATGATCAGGAACTGTGAATTTATATTATCATGACTAATGGTATTTTAGATGATAAAAGTTGATGATGTTTTTACGAAAAAGAGAAGCGAGTGGACATTATAATCTGCATTATTCTTCTAATAGATTGCTCATTCCGCTGCTATTATTGATCTGAACATTGTTTAAGAATTTAACTGCAGTTTTTGATATAAACCTTGTATTCTATTGTATTCTATCAAGAACTCAACTGTTGAAGGCTAATGATAATTTATTCGTCATTATCTTAGTCATGATATTTCTTACTGGGCTATTTGAGCTCACCATTTCTTTTGTTCCATTGTTTTTCAACAGGAAATGAAAACATAACAGGGTCTAGCCGGGGAATGGAGTGAGGGTCCAAGGAATAGTTATCATAGTCTTCACGTTTTGTAAAATAGTGTGGCAATAATAGTGAAGACTTAGTTGTGTATTATTATACACTGTATTGTAGTATGTTGTGCTTTGTTGTAATAATTTTGTTGTAGTCTTTTGACGACTCAAGTTTGGGCTGTGTGGGCCCAGATTTGGGGGCGTCACAGTTGGCATCAGAGCTTAGGGATATGGTCTTTAATGGAGATCTGGGGTAGAACTAGGAGGGGAGAGACGAATAGAATCAGTCACTAGTGTGTCCTACCTAAAATAGATTTTATTATCTAATGAGTCGATTTGAATGTAGGAACAGGAAGTGATGAGTCAGTTTGTTTGAAGTAACAATTATTTTGTGACCACAGTTTAGTATGGCATCTGAAAATCAGGAGGATAACTATGAAATGCCCGGTACGTCAATTTCGGGGACGAAATTTCATAAGGAGGGGAGGTTGTAAGACCCCGAATTTTATGAAATACAAAATTTAATTTTTCTTCATATATATTTTTTTTTTTTGAAACAGTAAGTGGTTAAATCGATAAAGTTAAACGTTAAGGATGTTATGTGCAAATTTTATTTTGTCGGACAATATTCGCTTTGTCGGGGAATATTCGTTTGGTCGGGGAATATTCGTGTCGTACGACGGCGCCGAAATAACAAATTATTGGTGGACCCCACAACGGAATATTTGTCGGATATAGAAAACGACAAAAATAACCTTTTTAAATAAAAATTGTCAACGGAACTGTTAAAATACCGGTGATAAAAGAATAGTAGCATACGGTAGTTATTGGTATTTTCTGTAGCACTCGGTACTCTACAGTAACACACGGTATTGCATAGTGTCTCATATTATTGGTCTGATAATTGACACCGTAACTGTTACGCATCATTTCATCGATAATTGTCACTGCATAATATTTTATATTATCAATTCAATAATTGTTGTTACACAATATTTTGCATTATTGATTTAATAATTGTCATTACACTGTATTTTATATCATTGAGTCAATAATTGTTGTTGCACTGTTTTTAAAATTATTGAACCTAATAATTGTCACAGTAACATATGCACAGTAATTCACATTATTGAATCAATAATTGTCATTACACAGTAACGTATGCTTTCTTTTACATTATTATTATCTCTATTATGATGTTATTTAAACAATTGTATTTCATTAATTTATTTGATATCTAAGAGCTAACTATACTGTATTTGTAACAATTAGTCATAATAATTGAATTGATAAAGTTATTTGTTTATAATATAAAGTTAGGTGATTATTAGGTGATATGAAATGAATGGTGTAGATTAAAGTGTGAATTATTGTTGAATAATTGAATTGATTTGTTTATAATATAAAGTTAGGTGATTATTAGGTGATATGAAATGAATGGTGTAGATTAAAGTGTGAATTATTGTTGAATAATTAAATTGATTTGTTTATAATATAAAGTTAGGCGATTATTATGTGATATGAAATGAATGGTGTAGATTAAAGATAATATAATATTTGAAATGGATGGTGTAGATTAAAAGATGATCTTTAAATGAATGGTTTAGATTAAATGAATGATAAGATTTTTGGCTATAAATAGAAGCCTTAACTTAAGGATTTGTCATAAACTTCCTTACTTGTTCTTTCTTTCTCTCTCTAAATACTTTTTGTGTAAGTTCTCTCTAAGTGTTCTTAAGTCATTCCTAGTTTTGAAATCTTTTGCATTCTTCTTTGAATTCCCGAGTAGAATTTTCTTATGTACAGCAACTCTTTCGAAAAATCGTAGTAAATTCATTATTTGTCAGAATTTAATGAATTAAAAGCCTGTCTCTTCAGTTTTTCGTCCTCTGCAACTTTGAAGAAGGAAGAAAAGTCATCTGAAATTATCTTCATGTCTTAAAATACTAAAAACCGTAACCTATTCTAATTTTCGTCACTATTTTCAGTCTTAGTTTTGAAAATTCATAACTCATTCATATTAACTCCGAATTGAGTGATTCTTGAGTCTATGTCGTCTATCTTTCCGAGAGTAACATTATTTTAAAAACATAAAGAGATTTTAAAAAACTCTAGAAGACTCAAAAGTCAGATTCTTTACTGCTACAAACAAGGAAGGATTTGTTCGGCTATAAACTTGTTTCACAATATCAAGGTAAGGGATACCATCTTTTTCATCTTCCATTATTCAAACGTACTATGGTAAGGGATTATCATTATTTGATTCTCGATAATAATATTATTTCTTCCTTACTCATAAGACGTGCCTTTTATTTCCATGTATTAAATTGTGGGAATAACCTTACGGAGCGGATTGCCGCCTGTTTGGTGAATAACTCTTTGTACTCAAATTCTATTAAATTGTGGGAATAACCTTACGGAGCGGATTGCCGCCTGTTGGTGAATAACCCTTTGTATTAATTTCCTTCACCTTTTGTTAATCAAACCTGCTACGGTAAGGGATATTATTTTCTTTCATACTCCTAAATCGAAATTTATTACGGAACTATTGCTTCTATAATTCCTGAAAATATTATATGTTCCATAATAGTTGAACTTCATTATTTCAACTGAACCTTCCTATTTACGTTAACCTTTCTATTGAATTGTAACCGTTATTCTGAACTGTGGATCTTGAATATCATTTTTAAATTTCACTCCACATCATGTTGACAATTTCGACATGATTTGTTTATAATATAAAGTTAGGTGATTATTAGGTGATATGAAATGAATGGTGTAGATTAAAGTGTGAATTATTGTTGAATAATTAAATTGATTTGTTTATAATATAAAGTTAGGTGATTATTAGGTGATATGAAATGAATGGTGTAGATTAAAGATAATATAATATTTGAAATGGATAGTGTAGATTAAAAGATGATCTTTAAATGAATGGTTTAGATTAAATGAATGATAAGATTTTTGGCTATAAATAGAAGCCTTAACTTAAGGATTTTTCATAAACTTTCTTACTTGTTCTTTCTTTCTCTCTCTAAATACTTTTTGTGTAAGTTCTCTCTAAGTGTTCTTAAGTCATTCCTAGTTTTGAAATCTTTTGCATTCTTCTTTGAATTCCCGAGTAGAATTTTCTTATGTACAGCAACTCTTTCGAAAAATCGTAGTAAATTCATTATTTGTCAGAATTTAATGAATTAAAAGCCTGTCTCTTCAGTTTTTCGTCCTCTACAACTTTGAAGAAGGAAGAAAAGTCATCTGAAATTATCTTCATGTCTTAAAATACTAAAAACCGTAACCTATTCTAATTTTCGTCACTATTTTCAGTCTTAGTTTTGAAAATTCATAACTCATTCATATTAACTCCGAATTGAGTGATTCTTGAGTCTATGTCGTCTATCTTTCCGAGAGTAACATTATTTTAAAAACATAAAGAGATTTTAAAAAACTCTAGAAGACTCAAAAGTCAGATTCTTTACTGCTACAAACAAGGAAGGATTTGTTCGGCTATAAACTTGTTTCACAATATCAAGGTAAGGGATACCATCTTTTTCATCTTCCATTATTCAAACGTACTATGGTAAGGGATTATCATTATTTGATTCTCGATAATAATATTATTTCTTCCTTACTCATAAGACGTGCCTTTTATTTCCATGTATTAAATTGTGGGAATAACCTTACGGAGCGGATTGCCGCCTGTTTGGTGAATAACTCTTTGTACTCAAATTCTATTAAATTGTGGGAATAACCTTACGGAGCGGATTGCCGCCTGTTGGTGAATAACCCTTTGTATTAATTTCCTTCACCTTTTGTTAATCAAACCTGCTACGGTAAGGGATATTATTTTCTTTCATACTCCTAAATCGAAATTTATTACGGAACTATTGCTTCTATAATTCCTGAAAATATTATATGTTCCATAATAGTTGAACTTCATTATTTCAACTGAACCTTCCTATTTACGTTAACCTTTCTATTGAATTGTAACCGTTATTCTGAACTGTGGATCTTGAATATCATTTTTAAATTTCACTCCACATCATTTTGACAATTTGGACATTATTTGAATCTGTACAAAGTAAACTTTCGATACTTATTGTTATCCTATTTCTTCTGTTCATCATTTATATCATTCTAATCATCCAAAAATCAAGCTGTTGTGAATATCTGTGGCCGGGGGCACAGATGTGATATATTTGTTGAACAGATGATAGGTTAAAGGCGATATAATAGGTTAAAGGCGATACATCTGTTCGGTGTCTTTTATGGCACGTGGTGAATGTTCTCTTTGGCCCGTATTGAAAAGATGAACTGTTGTTTGGTATGATTATGACCAAAGGCTGAATCTGGTATAATCATGACCGTTGGTGCTATATTGAATATCTTTGGCCCGTAGTGCAAAGATGAACTGTTGATGTGCATGATTATGATCAGGAACTGTGAATTTATATTATCATGACTAATGGTATTTTAGATGATAAAAGTTGATGATGTTTTTACGAAAAAGAGAAGCGAGTGGACATTATAATCTGCATTATTCTTCTAATAGATTGCTCATTCCGCTGCTATTATTGATCTGAACATTGTTTAAGAATTTAACTGCAGTTTTTGATATAAACCTTGTATTCTATTGTATTCTATCAAGAACTCAACTGTTGAAGGCTAATGATAATTTATTCGTCATTATCTTAGTCATGATATTTCTTACTGGGCTATTTGAGCTCACCATTTCTTTTGTTCCATTGTTTTTCAACAGGAAATGAAAACATAACAGGGTCTAGCCGGGGAATGGAGTGAGGGTCCAAGGAATAGTTATCATAGTCTTCACGTTTTGTAAAATAGTGTGGCAATAATAGTGAAGACTTAGTTGTGTATTATTATACACTGTATTGTAGTATGTTGTGCTTTGTTGTAATAATTTTGTTGTAGTCTTTTGACGACTCAAGTTTGGGCTGTGTGGGCCCAGATTTGGGGGCGTCACAGTTGGCATCAGAGCTTAGGGATATGGTCTTTAATGGAGATCTGGGGTAGAACTAGGAGGGGAGAGACGAATAGAATCAGTCACTAGTGTGTCCTACCTAAAATAGATTTTATTATCTAATGAGTCGATTTGAATGTAGGAACAGGAAGTGATGAGTCAGTTTGTTTGAAGTAACAATTATTTTGTGACCACAGTTTAGTATGGCATCTGAAAATCAGGAGGATAACTATGAAATGCCCGGTACGTCAATTTCGGGGACGAAATTTCATAAGGAGGGGAGGTTGTAAGACCCCGAATTTTATGAAATACAAAATTTAATTTTTCTTCATATATATTTTTTTTTTTTTGAAACAGTAAGTGGTTAAATCGATAAAGTTAAACGTTAAGGATGTTATATGCAAATTTTATTTTGTCGGACAATATTCGCTTTGTCGGGGAATATTCGTTTGGTCGGGGAATATTCGTGTCGTACGACGGCGCCGAAATAACAAATTATTGGTGGACCCCACAACGGAATATTTGTCGGATATAGAAAACGACAAAAATAACCTTTTTAAATAAAAATTGTCAACGGAACTGTTAAAATACCGGTGATAAAAGAATAGTAGCATACGGTAGTTATTGGTATTTTCTGTAGCACTCGGTACTCTACAGTAACACACGGTATTGCATAGTGTCTCATATTATTGGTCTGATAATTGACACCGTAACTGTTACGCATCATTTCATCGATAATTGTCACTGCATAATATTTTATATTATCAATTCAATAATTGTTGTTACACAATATTTTGCATTATTGATTTAATAATTGTCATTACACTGTATTTTATATCATTGAGTCAATAATTGTTGTTGCACTGTTTTTAAAATTATTGAACCTAATAATTGTCACAGTAACATATGCACAGTAATTCACATTATTGAATCAATAATTGTCATTACACAGTAACGTATGCTTTCTTTTACATTATTATTATCTCTATTATGATGTTATTTAAACAATTGTATTTCATTAATTTATTTGATATCTAAGAGCTAACTATACTGTATTTGTAACAATTAGTCATAATAATTGAATTGATAAAGTTATTTGTTTATAATATAAAGTTAGGTGATTATTAGGTGATATGAAATGAATGGTGTAGATTAAAGTGTGAATTATTGTTGAATAATTGAATTGATTTGTTTATAATATAAAGTTAGGTGATTATTAGGTGATATGAAATGAATGGTGTAGATTAAAGTGTGAATTATTGTTGAATAATTAAATTGATTTGTTTATAATATAAAGTTAGGCGATTATTATGTGATATGAAATGAATGGTGTAGATTAAAGATAATATAATATTTGAAATGGATGGTGTAGATTAAAAGATGATCTTTAAATGAATGGTTTAGATTAAATGAATGATAAGATTTTTGGCTATAAATAGAAGCCTTAACTTAAGGATTTGTCATAAACTTCCTTACTTGTTCTTTCTTTCTCTCTCTAAATACTTTTTGTGTAAGTTCTCTCTAAGTGTTCTTAAGTCATTCCTAGTTTTGAAATCTTTTGCATTCTTCTTTGAATTCCCGAGTAGAATTTTCTTATGTACAGCAACTCTTTCGAAAAATCGTAGTAAATTCATTATTTGTCAGAATTTAATGAATTAAAAGCCTGTCTCTTCAGTTTTTCGTCCTCTGCAACTTTGAAGAAGGAAGAAAAGTCATCTGAAATTATCTTCATGTCTTAAAATACTAAAAACCGTAACCTATTCTAATTTTCGTCACTATTTTCAGTCTTAGTTTTGAAAATTCATAACTCATTCATATTAACTCCGAATTGAGTGATTCTTGAGTCTATGTCGTCTATCTTTCCGAGAGTAACATTATTTTAAAAACATAAAGAGATTTTAAAAAACTCTAGAAGACTCAAAAGTCAGATTCTTTACTGCTACAAACAAGGAAGGATTTGTTCGGCTATAAACTTGTTTCACAATATCAAGGTAAGGGATACCATCTTTTTCATCTTCCATTATTCAAACGTACTATGGTAAGGGATTATCATTATTTGATTCTCGATAATAATATTATTTCTTCCTTACTCATAAGACGTGCCTTTTATTTCCATGTATTAAATTGTGGGAATAACCTTACGGAGCGGATTGCCGCCTGTTTGGTGAATAACTCTTTGTACTCAAATTCTATTAAATTGTGGGAATAACCTTACGGAGCGGATTGCCGCCTGTTGGTGAATAACCCTTTGTATTAATTTCCTTCACCTTTTGTTAATCAAACCTGCTACGGTAAGGGATATTATTTTCTTTCATACTCCTAAATCGAAATTTATTACGGAACTATTGCTTCTATAATTCCTGAAAATATTATATGTTCCATAATAGTTGAACTTCATTATTTCAACTGAACCTTCCTATTTACGTTAACCTTTCTATTGAATTGTAACCGTTATTCTGAACTGTGGATCTTGAATATCATTTTTAAATTTCACTCCACATCATGTTGACAATTTGGACATGATTTGTTTATAATATAAAGTTAGGTGATTATTAGGTGATATGAAATGAATGGTGTAGATTAAAGTGTGAATTATTGTTGAATAATTAAATTGATTTGTTTATAATATAAAGTTAGGTGATTATTAGGTGATATGAAATGAATGGTGTAGATTAAAGATAATATAATATTTGAAATGGATAGTGTAGATTAAAAGATGATCTTTAAATGAATGGTTTAGATTAAATGAATGATAAGATTTTTGGCTATAAATAGAAGCCTTAACTTAAGGATTTTTCATAAACTTCCTTACTTGTTCTTTCTTTCTCTCTCTAAATACTTTTTGTGTAAGTTCTCTCTAAGTGTTCTTAAGTCATTCCTAGTTTTGAAATCTTTTGCATTCTTCTTTGAATTCCCGAGTAGAATTTTCTTATGTACAGCAACTCTTTCGAAAAATCGTAGTAAATTCATTATTTGTCAGAATTTAATGAATTAAAAGCCTGTCTCTTCAGTTTTTCGTCCTCTACAACTTTGAAGAAGGAAGAAAAGTCATCTGAAATTATCTTCATGTCTTAAAATACTAAAAATCGTAACCTATTCTAATTTTCGTCACTATTTTCAGTCTTAGTTTTGAAAATTCATAACTCATTCATATTAACTCCGAATTGAGTGATTCTTGAGTCTATGTCGTCTATCTTTCCGAGAGTAACATTATTTTAAAAACATAAAGAGATTTTAAAAAACTCTAGAAGACTCAAAAGTCAGATTCTTTACTGCTACAAACAAGGAAGGATTTGTTCGGCTATAAACTTGTTTCACAATATCAAGGTAAGGGATACCATCTTTTTCATCTTCCATTATTCAAACGTACTATGGTAAAGGATTATCATTATTTGATTCTCGATAATAATATTATTTCTTCCTTACTCATAAGACGTGCCTTTTATTTCCATGTATTAAATTGTGGGAATAACCTTACGGAGCGGATTGCCGCCTGTTGGTGAATAACCTTTCGTATTCATTCATTATTAATCTCTGAGAATAACCTTACGGAGCGGATTGCCGCCTGTTTGGTGAATAACTCTTTGTACTCAAATTCTATTAAATTGTGGGAATAACCTTACGGAGCGGATTGCCGCCTGTTGGTGAATAACCCTTTATATTAATTTCCTTCACCTTTTGTTAATCAAACCTGCTACGGTAAGGGATATTATTTTCTTTCATACTCCTAAATCGAAATTTATTACGGAACTATTGCTTCTATAATTCCTGAAAATATTATATGTTCCATAATAGTTGAACTTCATTATTTCAACTGAACCTTCCTATTTACGTGAACCTTTCTATTGAATTGTAACCGTTATTATGAACTGTGGATCTTGGATATCATTTTTAAATTTCACTCCACATCATGTTGACAATTTGGACATTATTTGAATCTGTACAAAGTAAACTTCCGATACTTATTGTTATCCTATTTCTTCTGTTCATCATTTATATCATTCTAATCATCCAAAAATCAAGCTGTTGTGAATATCTGTGGCCGGGGGCACAGATGTGATATATTTGTTGAACAGATGATAGGTTAAAGGCGATATAATAGGTTAAAGGCGATACATCTATTCGGTGTCTTTTATGGCACGTGGTGAATGTTCTCTTTGGCCCGTATTGCAAAGATGAACTGTTGTTTGGTATGATTATGACCAAAGGCTGAATCTGGTATAATCATGACCGTTGGTGCTATATTGAATATCTTTGGCCCGTAGTGCAAAGATGAACTGTTGATGTGCATGATTATGATCAGGAACTGTGAATTTATATTATCATGACTAATGGTATTTCAGATGATAAAAGTTGATGATGTTTTTACGAAAAAGAGAAGCGAGTGGACATTATAATCTGCATTATTCTTCTAATAGATTGCTCATTCTGCTGCTATTATTGATCTGAACATTGTTTAAGAATTTAACTGCAGTTTTTGATATAAACCTTGTATTCTATTGTATTCTATCAAGAACTCAACTGTTGAAGGCTAATGATAATTTATTCGTCATTATCTTAGTCATGATATTTCTTACTGGGCTATTTGAGCTCACCATTTCTTTTGTTCCATTGTTTTTCAACAGGAAATGAAAACATAACAGGGTCTAGCCGGGGAATGGAGTGAGGGTCCGAGGAATAGTTATCATAGTCTTCACGTTTTGTAAAATAGTGTGGCAATAATAGTGAAGACTTAGTTGTGTATTATTATACACTGTATTGTAGTATGTTGTGCTTTGTTGTAATAATTTTGTTGTAGTCTTTTGACGACTCAAGTTTGGGCTGTGTGGGCCCAGATTTGGGGGCGTCACAATGGAGGTGTATGTTGATGACATTATTGTTAAGAGTATGATGCTGCATGACCATTTGGATGATTTGGAGGAATATTTTCGAACAGTTCGCCATTACCATATGCGGCTTAATCCTACCAAATGTATTTTTGAGCTCGGGGCGGGCAAGTTTTTGGGGTATCTGGTTAGTAAAAGGGGAATAGAGGCCAACCCCGAGAAGATAAAGGCGGTCATTAATATGAAATCGCCGACTACCTTTAAGGATGTACAAAGACTAACAGGTCGGATAGCAGCCCTTCGAAAGTTCATGTCCCGATCGGCAGAAAGGTGTTTGCCATTTTTCGACATGTTAAAGGGGCCCAAAAACGAGAAGTCCTTTCATTGGACCTCGGAGTGCGAGGATGCGTTCCAAGGTATTAAAAAATATCTGTCTTCGGCTCCGTTGTTGCAGAAACCTTTACCTAAGGAGTTACTTTATTTATACTTAACCGTGAGCTCCCTAGCGGTCGGAGCGGTGTTGCTTCGGGAGGAAGGGGGTAGACAGAATTCGGTTTATTATGTAAGTCATGCTTTGAGAGATGCTGAAACAAGGTACCCCAACCTGGAGAAGTGTGTATATTCCCTGGTGGTTGCTAGCAGAAAGCTACAGCACTATTTTCAGGGCCGGGTGGTAATTGTTTACACCGATCAACCATTGAAGAAAATTCTACATAAACCTGATTCATCAGGAAGGATGGTAGCGTGGGCTGTAGAATTGAGTCAGTTTACATTGGATTATCATCCTCGGACGGCAATAAAAGGCCAAGCTTTGGCAGACTTTCTGGTGGAATGCATGTTTTCAGAGGAAGACTCAGTTAATTGTTTGGGCTCGGAAGTTGCATTAATCACTGGGGGACAACCAACCTCGTCTTTCTCTTGGACCTTATGCGTGGACGGATCGTCTACGGCAGATTCAAGCGGGGCAGGTGTAATTTTAACAAGTCCCGAGGGATTTAAGGTTCAATAGGCTATCCGGTTCAGATTTAAAGCAACCAACAATGAGGCCGAGTATGAGGCTATTTTGGCGGGTCTGAGGTTGGCTCGTAGTTTAGAGGTGAAAAACTTAATAATTCTTAGTGATTCACAGCTAGTGATCAAACAAATTCAAGGAGAGTACGAAGCTCGCGGGGATCGAATGACGAAGTATTTGTCTGAGGTGAAGAACTTCCTTCACTGGTTTGATTCATACTTGTTACAAAACATTGATCGGAACGACAATAGTGTGGCCGATGCATTATCCAAGCTTGTTACTACCCCGAGCGAGTCATTATTGGGACCGGTATACGTGGAAGAGTTGATTGAACCCAGTATTGTGAGAAGGGAAGTAAAGTGTGTTGAAAGGTCCAACTGTTGGCTAACACCGTACTTATTTTATTTGGCCGAAGGAAAGTTGCCAACTGATAAGATCTTGGCAAAGAAGATAAGATATAGAAGTTCTTATTTTTTCCTGATTGATGGGGATCTATTTCGCCGAACTTATTCGGGTCCTATGGCAAAGTGTCTTGTTCCCTCGGAGGCCTCTTACGCTCTTCGAGAAGTCCACGAGGGTATTTGTGGAGACCATATGGGGGTGAAGTCCTTGGCATATAAGTTGATTCGACAAGGGTATTATTGGTCGACGATATTTCAGGAAGCGAAAGAATTTGTGCAGAAGTGTCCGAAGTGCCAATTGTATAGCTCTGTGGCACATCGGTCGCCCGAAGAATTGTCTTCGGTACTATCTCCGGTGCCCTTCGCCGTTTGGGGGGTTGATTTGGTGGGACCAATGCCGAAGGCTAGGGGTCAGTTCAGTTATATGATTGTTGCGATCGACTACATGACAAAGTGGGTTGAAGCAAAACCTCTTCGGCGGATCACTGAGCAAGACTGTATTCATTTTCTGAAAGAAAACGTCGTCTTCAGGTTCGGGATTCCGATTGTTCTGGTGTCTGATAATGGTTTGCAGTTCGTTGGTGCTGAATTTGAGAAATTTCTGGGAGACTTGGGAATTCAACATCTAAGGGTTTCAGTTGCACATCCTCAGGCGAACGGACAGGTTGAAGTGACCAATAGAACTTTACTAAATGGGATCAAGAGAAGGCTTGATAATGCTAAGGGAAGATGGCCTGAAGAACTTCCCAGTGTTTTGTAGGCCTATCGGACGACTCCTAGAACGACAACGAGTGACTCTCCTTTTCGACTCGCGTATGGAACTGAGGCCTTGATTCCGGTAGAGGTTGGATCTCCATCTTTTCGAGTGATTAATTTCAATGAGTTATAGAATGATTAAGGACTTCAACTTAATTTGGATCTGTTGGATAAAACTCGGGATACTGCAATACTTAAGTTGGCATCTTATCAACAAAAAACTGCAAGGCATTATAATAAGAGGGTCAAACTTAGGCGCTTTGAGGTCGGAGATTTGGTCCTTCGGGAGGCTGAAGCATCTACACCATTGAACACGGGCAAGTTGATGCCCAATTGGGAAGGACCGTATGAAGTAATTGAAGTTGTGAAATATGGAACATATCGTCTTCGGGATTTGTCTGGGGCCGAATTAAAGAACTTTTGGCATGCAACTAGATTAAGGAAGTATTTCCAGTAATTAGTTGGGTTGTTGTGTTTTTGTTCTTACTTATGGGATTTTGTGGGAATTTTAGCACTTAGTGTATGTTTGCACAAGGAATTTATAAAATTTTGAATTTCATTCATAGTAATTACGATTTACATTTCAAAAACAAAGACATATGTACACTTTCAGTGGTTAATTGTTGTCCTCGGGAGCATCAGAATCAGAGTCGGAGAAGACTGCAGGATCCACGCCAGCTTTTGTTGCCTTTGCTATGGCTGCTTGGAATCCTTTGCTGAATTGATTTACTATCTCATCTAGCAGTTCGGGAGAAGATCTGTACTCCTCGAGGATTTGATAGCGTAGCTCGGGGGTCCCAAGGCGAGCCTGTTCCCTCAGGATCTCATTGGCGTTTTGTTGACGTTGAATGTCTAAAGACAGTTGGTTGTTCTGTTCCTTCAGGTGATTAAGTTCTTCGGTTTGTTGCTGAACGCTCTTCAACGTTTCGAAATTCTCGTTCCGAAGCCGAGTAATCTCTTCAGTCCGCTGGTTGTTTATGTCCACCACGTCCTCGAATTGTTGTTGTAAATTTTTATTGGACGTTTTACGGCTCAAGTTATCCAAAGTGAGCTGCTTATTCTTCTTCTTCAGGGCCTTGTATTTGGACTTCATTTTCTTTACCCTTGAATCACTGTTCGATGGTTTTAATTCTCGGCCAAGAAGACGACTGAAGGTGGCTAAGGCCTGAAAAATTTCAAAATAATCAGAATCATGAAAACTCTAAAAGTAATTTGAAAAGAAAGTAGGTCTTACTCAGCCTTGGTGAATTGCCGTAGCAAAGATGAGCTCGCGATCGGTGTAGTCGTGGAAGATCTCGTTATCGGCTCGGAAGTTGAAAGTGTTGTAAGCCGTGAAGGGGAGTTGATTGTCAGAATCGCTTGGAAAGAAGGTAGGAAGACTTTGGGATGCATCGGTGGTGGTACTTGGTTGACGAGGGGGATCTCCATCCGGTATGGGGTCTTCCAAAGGTTCGAATTGTTCTCCTATCAGTCGTTTACCTGCTGACTTACTGGTTTGACCTGGTGTTTTTTGGGGTGGTTGGTCTGGTGTTTTTTCTTTGATCGGTTCGGGTGATGTTTGTTGGGTTGGTTCAGGGGCTAGAGTTTTGGGTTGATCGGGCGTTGGGCGAGCATCTGTCTGGGTCGATATAGGGGGGTCTGTCTGAAATGAAGGTTTGGGTTTTTTAGCCTTCACGTGTTTCCTGAGTTCCGATTCGGACATCTCGAAAACACTTCTCTTTTTGGATTTTTGTGGGTCTTTTTCTTTTGGAGCCTCCGAAGAGGGATCGGCTGTGGCTGTGGAAGTAGGAGGATCGGTATTTATAGTGTCGGGGGCAGACTTTGTAAGCAGTAAAGCTTGTTTGGCCCCCTGAGCCAAGGGATCTTCACCCGAGGTTGCCGAGGAGGAAGAAGGTCTCGGTCTTCGGACCAAGGGTTCGGCCGGAGGTTCGGACTCTTCCGAGGGAGTTGGGGAAGATATGAATATGGGTCCCTCTTGGACTTGTCCTTGAGGGATCGGAGGTTGATCCGTGATGTTCTTTCCCGAGCCACGAAAGAGCACTACTGCGCATAAAATGGATCTAGGTTAAAACAGATAAATTAAAGTAATGTTAACACTTTCGAGTGGTTCGAGTACTTACTTCCGTGATTGAAGAGCCAGTCGGGATTATTGAGAAGACTGGTAGGCCAGAGGGTGTTCGGCATTGTAGACAGAAGCTTCTCGAGATCGGCCTCTCGGACGTCCTCGACGTGGTCGAAGCCTAAAGACGTTTTGCTCGGCTCCCCCCACGGTTGCAGCAGTACGGTATCGGTTCCTCGGAGGAAGAACCAGGACGAATGTCATCCTTTGTTGCTAGATGGGGTTGTCATCCACACTTTTCTGTTGGCATATCGGGTTAAGACCTTGAAACTCTTTTCCTTCGAATTGATGAGCTTGAAATAGCTTAAAAATAGATCTAAGGCTGGTACTATGTTCTGCTCTCTGCAGTGGGCAATAAAACAGATTATGTGGATGTAGGAATTCGGGACTAATTGAGAAAACCCGATTCCCATAAACCCTAGGAATTCGGTGATGAAGGAGTGAAGGGGGAATCGGATGCCATGTTTAAGGGTCCATGTCGGGACCCCTATCCAACCTCCCTCGAACTGCCAGTACATTCTCTCATGGGGTTTGGGTACACGGAGTTCGTATTGAAGGGGGATTTGGTAATCTACCCGGATTGAGTCGAGTTGGGACTGGGTTATGGAGGAAGGGGTGTTTGCTGCCGGAGCATCTCTGTAATTTCTGCGAATGGTGCTCTCTCTCTCTCTGTCAAACGGAGGTGTTTGACTGATTGGGGCTTGGGATGAGGAGGCGTGACCTTGGGCTGCCTTGGGTTTTGGAGAGATACTAGCTTTGAGGATTTTCTTTGTTTTTGAAGATAAGAAGATGGAAAAGTTGAAATTTGCAGAAAGTAAGTTGTGCAATTTAAGGAAAATTTCGTGGGTTTTATTGAGGGGGAAACAATGCACGAAGTTCAACAGGCGGTTGTTTTGGGTAACGTGGAGGGGTAATGATAGTTATGCGTCAGACGAAGAGATTAAGGGTTGTTTGGGTGCAGCCAGTAACGAGGGAAATGTGGGCGTTTGAATTACTCTCCTATTTAAAGCCTTTAAAGTAGGAGAGTGGGAGGCAATGTTGGGATCCGGATATTAACATTAAGGCTTGGGCCAGTCTCTATCATTTTGTTGGGCTGAACTTTCCTTTTAACATTTTAATTATTTTATAAGCCAAGTAGTGGGCTCTCCTAAGACTTGGGCTTTTTAGTTGCTGGCCCATACACAATCTGAGGCTTTTGGCCCTACACTCTTCCCAATATTTGTACACTCATATAAATAGAGGCTTGCATGGGAGTGGAAGAAGATATTATCATAATCAAAACCGCCCTTACGACTTGTAGATGCAGAACCAATATTTTTCAGCAAATAAGCTCTCTATTGTACTTGAGAAAGTTTGTAAACACCACTATCATACTAGTAAAATTATCCTTTCACCTGTGGTTTTTTCCCTGTTGGGTTTCCACGTAAATTCTTGTGTTTTCATAATATTTTCTCCTGTTTTATTGGTGTTTGACGTTTAATTTTCTTGGTTGTTTTCGTGATTTTCAACGGGTTATAAAATTTGGCGTTAACATGAAACAACCAATACCACTTAACATCATTAATAAGAATTAATATTAACGTAATAATAATTATATCCGTGTAAACAAGAGAGCTACATCTGGCTTCCACTCCCTGCAATTGCCAAGCTCACAAGTTATGCACACAATAAATGACAAGTTCAAATTTATCTAACAGATATAAAGCAACAAGTACTAATCTACCACTAAGAAAATGAAAAAGGGAAAAATTGTCGGACAAAGACGTTCTTAGACACTGGCTCTGTTGATTCATGATATCAGAAAGAATAGTATAACAGCAGCACTACACGTAAAAATATTTTTTAGACAAAGTAACAACACCATTGTATATCAAAGATTTTTTTTTGTTTCCCACTTTTGACGAGTAAAATTTGGCTAGAGGCATACCAAAATGGGTAGCCTTAACCGGATTTATAGTAACAGGTAAAGCTAGAAAGCTGTTTGAACCCCGTCAGGGGAGAGCCAACAAGCACGACAAATGATCCTTTCAATGATTGAGCAATTAATAATTGTGTATGGTCCAATATGTACTGGAGGGGCTTATTGCTAAAGTACTTTAACACAAATAAACAATGTACAACTTCTATTTTCATTTTACTTTACCCCTTATGGATGCAGCAAAATTTATACGTCCCATTCCTGAGGAATATTGCTGAAATAAGAATAAGAAAGAACAGAAGCTTACAATTTGTAGCAGCATCTTGAATGCTTATTGTTGAATAAGCAGACTGCAGTAGCTGAAACATCTTTTTCGTGTAAAGTTCTGCAAATAGTTTGAATGACAAGTATGATAAAGCTGACAACAAACCAGAATTATAAACAATACAACAAATAAGAATGCTACACAGTAAAGGAAACATCATCCTGACAAGATAGTGATTACCTCAAAGGCATGCATTCAATGTTCTAAAAAGCATCAAACGCACCTAGGAGGCAGAGGGAACTTCCAGCACCTAGGCCTTGTGAGCAGAGTAATTTTTTTTTATTAGTTAAAGTGTTGAGATGGAATTTAAAACATACCAAACTTTAGGACTATGAGTAATATTATGAAGAAACTTTGAGAACGTTACTGTAGTATATTTTTTTAGAAGGCGACTATGGGTCACCTATGGAATTTTATGGTCATGGATCTTGCATAGTTTTCAGAGATTGACTATGGAGGCATCCAGATGATGTATTATTTTTCAATTCTTTTTGTTCTTTTCTTTCTAAAATTGTAAATGCTAAGTCGGAGTCTTGCGACTCGCAATATTCATAAACTAGTTTGAGTACTACGCACTGTAGGAGTGGCAGTGAAGGGGCCATCAATGCCTAGGAATACCTAGACCTTATTTAGAACACTGCATGCATTACTAACATAAAACAAATATCGAAATGAACTTCCAGAAGTCACGCTTGTAATCTGTGAAGAAGAGCAAATCCTTTGTTCAACTGTTACTAGCGACTGCCAGTTGGTATCAATCACCCAAATGCGAAGTCTATGTGCCTCAATCCCAAGTCTCTTAAGAAAGTTCCCTTATAATGCCTTCAAATTATTGATATTTGTTGAGTTCCAACCATATCTTTGCAGCTACACAAGTCTAAAAATAATGCTACATTAATGAAAATTCTACAAATCTTTCTAGTCTCATGGCACCACAAGAAATTTATACAATATGACTATATAGTAGGATATTTAGCAGGAAAAAAACTCTAATCAAACCCCAATTTTTTATTTTCTTTATTTTGAGATCAAGTGTGTGTCGTATTAAACATAACGAATTGACACCCCCAAGTTATATAATTATGATGCAGAATAAAAAATATTAAAAGATGAAAGTTATAGCTTTGAAAAATGAATATAATATGAGGTTTCGTTATAAATACTTTAAACTTTGAATTGAGAGGGTGATCCTTTAAGAAGATAGAAGTTCTCTCAAGTAACTATCTCATGCAAAGTTACAAGATATTCTTATAAATTTAGCAAACTGCGTTCACCATTCGGTACTTTCGTACTTTCGTTCCCAAACTTGGTGTCCTTGCATTCGAGAACTCTAAATTTAGCTACCCAAGTATTTCTTTGTTTTCTACCTCTAATAGCACAATTATCAAAATTTCAATATTCTAACTTAGTAGCAGTTACTTGTGTAGCGGTAAGAGCGGACTTCCCTCAAGCATCATCTTCTCTTCTTATTCCTGAAAAACATATGCTGAGCTAAATCTAATCCTTAAAGTGGCCAAACTAGCCTTTGGGTTGGTGCTCGAACATCACATTTCTAGAACAATCAATTTGTTGATGTAGCTGCAAATCTTCTTTGAATAAAGCTTTGTTGCATTTAAATTATAAGAGAATTACTAACTATAAGCATACACATAAAACTACATGTAACATGTTTTAGCCATTGTAGTATACACATTCACCTGTTCCACGAAACAAAACAATCTGTGTTTCAGGTAAAAATGATTTTACAGCACCCCTGCTTATGTTTAAAAAATAATTGCATTCCAGCCTTATATATGTTTTGTGCAGTTCGTCACACAATTTCAATAAGATTTCCTTCCAATATCATAGAAATTATATAAATGAATGAAACTTGCAACTTACAAGGACATATTATTATCGGACTAACTGCACATATAAAAACGCTAGCGTAGAAGATAAACAAAATTAGGAAAATCAAGTATATGTGGTACATTGTAAGTATGGTGAATGAATCCCGACCTTATTTATTCAAGTGGTGGTAGCTGGTGAAAAGATTGCACCTTGGGAAATACATGGGCTGAATCCCAAAAGTTTGACGAAATTCAATCTACACTTAATGGGGGAACCCTAAACTAGCCTTTCCCAAGCTTATCATCCTCCAGGCTCCAATACTTCCCAGATTTTAACCATCACATCATCCAAGTCCCAACCATAAGATGACGAAAATGAATAAGTAATATGTTTTCTAAAGAATGCTGATATTCTTACTAAACCTTCATCTTGCACCACATACTCCAGCACCTATTCATTTAGTCTTAGTACTCTGGCTCTAACCAAATTGTCTCTTACTTGGGAATGAGTTTTGGCAAGGTTCACAATTTCTTACAATTTTACTTCCACCGGAAGATTTGTATCATAGAAAATCTGCCTCACCTTTGCAAAAGGAGTTACATATTTTTTACCTAGTTTCATGAACCATTCAGCTAACCAATATGATTATAGAATTCAACTAGCCACACGAACTTACAATTTGACTACGAGAAATTGCATGTTCAATTCAAATTCAAAGCCTATTCGGCCATCTGAATTATCCTAATTCCTTATCATTGGAGTATACTCCGTTTAGTTCAGTCAAGTCCTTGAATTCTAGTTGACACTATTTAGAATTTAATTAATTGGTTGAGAATCTACATGCTTGTAGTCAAAAAATATCAAGTGAGAGTAACCACGATAAGGTCATAAAATCCTACTCCCTCCATTCCAAAGAGTCCCGTCTGGCTTTGATTCTAGTTAATTTGCAAAATCATAAAATTCAAATTATAATATGAATTTATTTTAATTCTTAAAATAACAATTTTGTACTCAATAATACTTTTAAATTAGTTTACAATATAACTTATTGCATTAATCAAAATCAAACAAAATCACATCAATTTTAAATTTTAGCATTTTGTAAATTGACTAGCAAAAATATCATATGGGACTCTTTTTGTGTGCGGTATCAATGCAATAGGAGCTGTAAAAACTGGCCTGAGAACGAGGCAACAAGAGCTGACTCCCATTAAACTCACGAATAGCCTCATAAACCCGGCATAATCCCTAGTCCACAGACGCTGACCAATTTTCCAAGCACCACCTACTTCGAGCTTACTCTCCTTTACACACCCAGGTATAGTTTTCCATAAGAATCGATCTCTATTACTGCAATTAATATATTACAAACCACCTTCAAGTATCCAAATTCACTACCCACCATTCCCTAAATTAAAATAAGCAAAAAGCACATATATGCAACAAAATTAAGCAAAGAATAATCAGCATTCATGTCATCAACATAAATATGCCAGAGTAATTGTGCCTGAAGCATTAGATCGTTGCAAATATTATTTTCATTCTATTGAATTGGTTTGTATTTTACGATCTCTAATTCTTCCATTTAGTCCCAATTCCCAAATTATAATATTTTAGAGTCTTAATTAACCGGTTAATATAACCGGCTAAATCTTTTTATAAAAATATTAATTTTATATAATAATAATAATGTAAAATAATACCAAAAAAATCAATTTATCATCACAATTTTATTACTAAACTAATAAATAGTATTATTGATCTTATAAAAAGTCAAAATATTTACCTACTTATTTATGTTCTTCTTTTTTGTTTAAATGAAAAAACTTGTATAAATAAAATTTATGTTATCCCATCATATAGCTCAGTTGAGCAGTTATAAGGTTGCGATTTTAAGTTCGAATATTGACAAAAGCAAATTTTTAAGTCGTAGTTTAGCTTATTTACATGTCGTTATTGCCACGTATGACAGCCAATGCCTAGTTGTCATGCATATAGAAGTTTGTTATCGATCTTTTTTTTTATAGTAAATGGCTTATTTTGCATTGACCAATAAAAAGGGTCACAATATCTAAATAGACTAAGAGTACAGTAGTTAGTTTTGCATTTTACTCTTAAAAGATATAGCGTCTACCCTATTTATAGGCACTCTCTCACTATATTTCAAGTTTTGGAAGGAAAATAAAAGAAAAAGTAAATAAAAACTTAGTTTATATAAATTAGTGATGCACAAAAAACACGTGGCCTGCCCTTAGTTTGGCTTGAGCTCAGGATGGTCAAACTCTTGTTTGCTCAAAGTTTGGCATGTTCAGGTTCGGTATGCAGACTACAAAAAAATCGATATTTGGTCACTAAAACTCGGCTTGGCCTGGTTTGAAAAAAGTCTGGTCCGATCCTGCTTATGGCCTAGGCCGACCTGGCCTGAAAAAAAAGTTTGGTTCTAACTTTTCTTAAGCAAATAGATTAATTAAAATCCACTTAAAAATTCTTACAATGATTTTGTAATACTTGGACCAAGATTATAGACAGTACGTACTATAGATTATTTAGTTATTATTAACATAAGAGATGAAGCTTCATGTAATTTGCCTATGAATATAAAAAGTATTCATTTACTAAACATTTTTTGAATATTTGAAAACATATTTTTAAAAAGTTAAAGACATATTTTTAAAATTTTGAAGATAAATATTTGTAACCGACTCATTCTTGATTATTGTTTAAGTTATGTGTAATTTTTTACTTTAAAGTTATAAATTTATAATTATTCATCATTATTATAATTTAGGCAAAAATGGCTTTTAGCCCACTGTGGTTGTAAGTTTGTAAGCATTACACCATTGAATTTTAAAAAAATAGAATTTGCCAACTGAACTTTTTAAAGTAGATTAAATACCCCATTCCATCTTATTTCATTGACAGACGTAAAAAAATTCTGACGTGGCTTTTTAAAAAAAAAAAGAAGAAGAAGAAATGGCATATAAATTCTAAATGGTCTATTTAGCTTATCAGTTGAGTCCACGGTGGATTGGGAGGGAGAATCCAAGCTGGGTCTTTATATCATGGCGTAAAATTAAGGCTTTTGTGGTTTTTGATTTCCAGGTCTTTGCGAATCAAGCGTCGATCTTTCATGGCTGCATCACGTTCAAGTTCTGTGTCAATTGCTCCAACACAACGGATGTGTTTTTGTGGTGTTGTAGCTCAAATTTGTGTTTCCAAGAAGGATTGATCAAAAGGAAGAAGATTATATGGCTGTAGCAACTATGGGGCAAGTGTCAGTCCTCTCACAGAATGGCGTAATTCCCTAAAAAATCCATTTATCTGATTAGGCGATTTGCGTCCTTGTCTCTTCGCCAAGCTCCTTCTATCGTATCTTGATTTGGGACAATGAAGGAAAACCAATCTATCAAAAGTCCTCAATGGAGGAGACGGCTCCTAATTTGGGAGCTAATTTAGTGGAGAAATTAACGAAACAGGCTGTGAAGAATGTTAAGGAAATGGACCAAGAGGAAGCAAGGAAGAGATAATAAGACAAAAGGGCTTTGAAGCGATCTAAGCTTGCAAAAGTTAGGGAGCACAATGAAGCTGTTTTACAGGATGTTGCCTTGTTTCCACTTCAAGATCTTCAGTCATTAGCGAAGATGTAAAGTCAACAAGTGGGGGGGAGATCGTCTACCAGAAATAAAAAACAAACTCTTGCAAAAAAGAAAGTAACTACTAAAGATAGATTAGCTCAAAGGCTCTTGAACACCCGTGCTAGAGATTCAACGACAAGGCAACTGACACCGGGAGAGGAAGCAACCTACAGAGAAGCCTTTCCCAATTAGTGGCAGGTGGAAAACTTTTTTGTGCATTTGGGGAAAGGACAAACTTCCAAGGTAATGTTCGTCCGACAAAATTTGTCGAACATCAGAAATTCTATAGTTGTTTGTGTTTGACATGAAACTGAAACTCTAGTTGAATGAAATTTGAACTTGTGTGGTGCTCAGACTGGCAATTTAATGATGCATCTAAGCTCCTCCGATGTTGTGATGGATGTAAGTTATGACTTTTAGATAACCCAAAAGATGAAAGAGAAAGAAAATATCAAAAATTAATTTTTATTTTAGATAAGCCACGTCAGAAAATTTTTAAAATCTATCAACGAAATCAGACGGAATGAGGTATTTAATCTATTTTAGAAAGTTCAGTTGGCAATTCTATTTTTTTAAAGTTTTATGGTGTAATCCTTACAAACTTACGACCACGATGGGGTAAAAGCTATTTTTGCCTTATAATTTGTAATTTAATAGTTTTAATTAATACATTAATAAAATTTAAAATTTTAATTATTCATTCTTAATTTTATTGTAAATACATTTAATTATTTCATTTTTACAAATTTTTTTATAGTTTTTATTTTTAACATTAAAAGAAAAAAAAAATGGGCTGGACTCAATCAGGCCTGACCTACAGGCCTCAATAGATCAAATTTTTGTGAGACAAACATAGCCTGACTTGGCCTAAAAGGCCCAAAGTCAAGGCATGACCTAGTCTGGTCAACGACCAAAGCTTGGCAAGCCTAGATCGAGGCAGACTTGGCCGGCCTGTTGTGCATCCTTAGTTATAATAAGTAAAAAAATAATTTTATGTTTTCTTTAAAATTATTATTGAATTTATAGAAATAAAAAAATTAAAACAAAATATACATATAGTTGACTAATTTGATTTATTTTTATGTCAATTTATTTTATTTATGATTTAAAGAATATAATAAAAATTATAAAAATTTAGTTAAGTTATTTAATTTTATGTTCAAATTCATCTATTTATATATGAGAAAATTTGGTAAAAATAATTAAAACAATTTCAGCTATTTTTTTACGTTCATTACAAAAATAAGTAACAAAAAAATCAAAATTTTCATCTTTTTTTTTTTTTTTTTTTTTCCATTTTAGGGTTTAGGGGCATAGAAAGACGGTCAGATATAAAAGGAACCAACACCAAGCTCTCATGGCTCAATAGTAAAATAATTATACATAAAATTTGAATGCATAAGGTCTTGGAATTTATTCTTGTCAAAGATAAGAATGTTAAATTCTGTTTAAAGTAGCAAAAAAAAAAAAAAAAAGTCAATTATACTACTGTGAGTATAGAAATCTAGTTTTTTTTTGGGGGGGGGGGGGGGGGGGGGCGGGTTTGGTGTTTTTTAATATTGTACGTTTTAATAGTACCGCACAAAAAAAATAAAAAAACATGAAAAAAAATTAGTACATTACAATATTACACACAAAATAAATCAGTGATTTAACCTTTTTACATGTATATCATTCTAAGAATCATAATTAGATCCAAACCTCTCTTGTGCTTAAATTTGATCAATCAATTACATCAACTCTAAGAACATTCATTATTTATCATATATAGTAAAAATAATAAGACAACTTTCGGTTATTAGCGTCAAGGGCAATCGTATTTTCCGTTTTAAGATTAAAAGAAACTGATTAAGAAATTGAAAAAAAAAAATCCACCAGTTTTTAGAGTGCTAAGAATTAGACTCATCTATTTTTTTACTTAAATTAATAACACTCCATGGATTGCTTTTTGGGCCTGAGGCAGATCGCATCCATTCTTCACAAAAGTGGGAAAAGAAAAGAAAAAGTAGCACATTTTTTGAATTTTAATACGGTGAGAACTACACCATGCAAACTTTGCCTTCTATAGTTCTTCCCTCTATTGGGAACCTTGTACATTCCCAAATCAATTAAAGAAAAGATAATATAGCTAGCTGATTGCTATAAATTCAGCAACTTGATTGGCTAGATGAAAATCCAGAATAAAATTACCAAATTTGAGCACAAAAGTATGCAAATACAACAAAACTGGAGATTCACGGAAACTCGCCAATAAACCAACACTATTATGATGTTAAACTAACAAACCCAACAACAGCCAGGTAAAAGGATGACAACTACATAATACAACCACGCCTATCAATGAAATAAAGCTACTTACTCGTCCTTGTTCTATGCAAAAGGACTACCATTATCCGCCTCTGCCTTCACTGTTTCATCGGCCCTCCTACTGTTTTCCTCAACATCCAGCACATCATCCATCATGTCATCCTCCCCAACGTTGATATCTTCAACGTCATCCTCATCTTCATTGTTACTTCCTCTAGGGATTTTTCTTGTCTTGGGTCCATGCTCAAGCCTGTGGGTCTCCAGTTCTTTGTCCATTGTCTCTTGCAAGTTCAACGTATCATTGTTTGCCTTCCTAGCATTTCTTGCATTTTGCCACCTTTCCAGCTCCTTTTCAACATTGGCAACAGAATGCTCGCCAATCTGCTTCTGATACCGAGATAATTCTTCCCTCCTACCAGCCTTCCATTCTTGAAATACCTGGATCACCACATAGTAAGAAGCCTAATCAGACATCCTAAAGTCAGCCATCTCCTTCTGAGTGTCTGACATCTAATTTTTTACCACATGTTATTCAGCAATTTTCCTATATCTAGCTCCAAAGCAAATGAAAGGGTCACCTGTTCTTTCCGCTGTTCAACCAAAGTCGCATCTTCTTCCAATGGCTTGGCAAACGAATAGTAAACTGGAGGTTCTGTCTTAGTCCTGAAATCAAAACCACCCACCACAAAAAAAAAAGGATAAGGGTGTCAAAAGACATTAAGCATAAAACTCTATTGATTAATAACCTAAAAAACCCTGCAAAGCAGGAAACATCAAGTCATCCAGTTGCTTCATGCTGTGCACATGGACAGAAACTTATCTTCGTCTCAATAAAATTGTGAATATGGACACTTTTGGACCAAAATTAGAAATAACCTGAGACAACAAACAAATAACAAGAGCATAAGCAATACAGAGCTGAATATCACAATGACAGACATGTAGAGAAGTCGACATAAAAAATGTAATCATGCGGATAAATGAAGTCCAAAGATATCATCTACCTTATAAAATTTCCAAGCTTTCTTTGGTGCTCACTCCACCGAAGAAATAGCAGTTCCAATTTCTTCTCTTCAGCCTTAGCAGCAACACGTGCTCTAAGAGTCTAATAGAGATGAAATAATAGCAAAAGAAAAACTTAAAACTTGAAAGAATATATCAGCTTTTTTTTACAGAAAATGAAGATGTATTCAAAAGTTATCTGAAATGTTAAATACATAAAAACGAACCAAATCTCTCCTCCGCTTTTCTGCAATTTGTTCACGCTCCTGTTGCCTCAGCCTTTCACTTTCTTCACGTGCTTTTTGCTCAGCCTATATCAGGTTTTGAATCATCTTAGCAGTCGCGTGACTTTGAAAATGAAAAAGAAAAAAGAAGGAAAAAAAAAAAAAGATACCACAATTACATGCACTTCAAAAGCCATATAATCACACACCAAGCCATATAGTCTAATTTTTCACTATTGTCCTACAATAAGACCGATGTAGGTTGCTAATATTATTGGGTTTCTATTCGTAAACAAAGGAATTTTAAGTTTTCAGTTTATATATCTCACCAAGTAGATTGATGAAAGTTTGGGACCTCGCTCATTCTAAAAGTTCCCCATATTGTTACCTTTCTGTTTTAGTTAAATCAACCAAAGTTGAAAGACAGAAAGAGAAATCCTAAAACAACTGACCAATCCCTGTGGGCACTTGGCAATGCTATCTTATGTACTCCCTTTAATTTCACCCATGACATTCAATGTATTCAAGAATGAAGTTTCAATTGTTTCAGACTTTGAAGCACACAAGTATCAAAAGAAAGAATTTAACCCACGTACCACGGCACATCATGCCAGAACCTACGTTTAAATTTTGCGATGCAGATTCATAGATTGCTAAAGCAAGGCATGTTTAACCAGATTCTGAACTAATGGATTACTCCTGTTTAGGACACACAATCAGACGAAAATTGTTGAAAAGCGTTTCCTCTGCAGTGATATATTTCTTGCCAAGTACTCATTGCTCAAACATTCCACACACGCATGGAGACACACACAAATGCACAAACACATCTTATAATGTAGTTCAAACTTCATATGCAGGATCTAACAAGTACTCACTCTTTTTAGAGAATCTGATCTCCGCATGTATGCCTCTGTGCCAGAAAGTTTCACGTCTTCTTTCCTGAATCTCTGCAAAAAATTTAACAGTTTCATGCAAATAAGATAAAGAAAAATATTTAACTTTAAAACGAATAAAGACATAAAAAAATGCTACGAATGAGGTTTGAGAGTGTTCAGAAGAAAACATTCCAATCAGATGAATAAGGTTTAAACATAGAATACGATGGAAATTTAAGGAACATACTTCACCGTTTTATTATAAATAACTAAATAAGACGAATACATACTTAATAAACTATTAGCACGTTTATTTAACCGAACACAGGTAGCCCAGGAAGAATAAAACAAGGTTCTGCTCATATATTTTATCTACAGTAAAAGGCAATATATTTAGGACTTAAGAAACTACTAAAACAAAAATTCCAAATTATTCTTAAAACCCATAAACAAGGAAAATTAAATATTTTCGCCAAAAATCATAAAGTATAAAGTGAGGCCCAGGACCTAAACAAGGATCATACTCATGCGCCCATGGACCAATGATGATATGGCATAAAAATCAAAAGTGCGTACTTATCCAAAAAATAAATACACACTTTACAAGAAAAAAAGAGGACATACTAATGCAAACTATCTAGCATCTCTTTCATCCAAGTGGCCTTGCCGATGTTATTAGGTATTTAGGTTATCTTCTAATCAACTTAATCGGTCAAATGATTGGTGTATTAAAATCAATGTTGGTTCTACCCGTTTTCTTTACTACTTCGCTTATAGTTATTTATTTAGCATATAACATAATTTCAAACATGGCATCATGTGCACATGATGTGTACTCACTGCACTGTGCTTTCCACAATGGGTGGTCTATTTGGATTCACATATGGTATTTGCTTGTTTGGATTATTGGAATTATTGACATAACATGGTCATTGTTATTGCTATAATAATATGAAAACCTGTAGAGATTCGCTTATCTAGAATTGCTGAAAGAAGATAAAAAAGCAGAAAAACTTTTTGAATCCATGTGGTATTTAAAGGAGACACTCTTAAATTCTGTCATGTCTACAATCAACATAGTTTAATTTTCTAATCCTAAGGTGCTTTTTATGTGATACTACTGATAGCAGACCTACTATAAATATGAGATAATATTGCTATCATCCTGATCATAAAGAGAAGCTCACTTTGATGGGTGTTAGCTTTTTCTCCTTTCAAAAAAATTAAATGCTTGTTGGAGCATACATCAGCACCAGACATTTTACGACCATTTTCCAGAAAATGACAAAATGATATCCGTATACATCATCAGCACAATAAAGTGCCATTTAAAATTTATATCAAGGGTGTTATTTTTATTTGGCTCATGACAAATAAAACTAACACCCTCTAGCCAAAAAGAATTAAGATCTAGACTTCCTGCATTAACTCAGGTCATTGGTAGTGCTAAGTGCTAACCAGTAACCAGTATCAAAATACATATCTACTGTCCTTATCGTTGATGAAAGAATAACATCAAGTTTCAACAAATGCACCTAGCAAATTTAGTTACTAAATTTGGCATAATATAATTATGTTTCAACCAGATCTCCCTTATAATTGATTTGAACAATTAAGTAAGTCAAATTCGTGGTTAATACAATTGCACATAAAAACTTGGAAGAAGTTTTCACCTTTTAAATGAGAATTTTATATATATATATATATATATATATATATATATATATATATATACACACACACTAATTGTAAACTTACCTCCAAAGTGCCCAGGAGCTGCCCAAGCATTCTCTTATTCCTCTTAACCAAACTTGGATCCTCATCTTTCGGCAACACTCTTGGAACAGGCACTGGTGGAGGAGCTTCAGAATCCTAATTACATAAGAACAACGAAAAATTCAATCTTTCCACAAAACATCACTCCATTACACAAATACAAACTCAGTTACCCAAAATAATTCAACAAAAATTTCATTTTTTTTACCATCTTAGGTGGTCTCTGATCGCCATCCCTCCTAGGCCAATTAGGAGGCTTTCTCTCATTCTGGTTTGCATCCACAACCTCAACACTTTCTTCCACACAAAAATCTTTATTTGCCCCCTCCCTTGCAGGCTCGTCGTCAACAATCTCTCCATCCTCAATCTTCACTCCAATTAACATCAAACTCAAAACTCAATCAAAACCCATAAAAGAATTATAGCTAAATAGAAAGTACGAATCAAGGGTATTACTATTCACCTTCACCACGGCCGAAGAAAGTCGCCTTTTAGGCGCAGGTTGGTCTTCCGATTCAGTCCTTTCCGCCTACAATTTTAATCAATTACTCAATTACAACAAAACCATAGAAATACATATAAAGGGATAGGATAAGAGAGAAATTACAGGTCTAACAAAGCCGCGCTGACGGTTGCCATTGGCGCTAAAATTCCGAGGGCCAGCACCAGATAAACCACCGCGGCGAAGACCCCTAGGATCACGAAGCCGCTCTGTAATCTGTCAATCAGACCAATAATCAAACACTTAGCGAATTATGTGTTTCTGCAATTATTTACATATATAGAGAGAATAAGGACCTCCCATTGCTGGCGATGGAGTTCTTCGATCTCTTTCCGTAGCTCTTCTTCAGTCTTCTCGACTACGGCGCTGCCCATCCTTACCTCTCCTTGGCTTTGCTGAAAACCCTTATTTGCACACACAAACCAAGCTTCCTATTTTTTAGTAATTTCAATAAGCTGATAATTGTGTACGGTGTACCCGTGCTCTATATATACGTATGTAAATTTTTAAAATTATTTTTTTTCTAGAAAAGTAAAAATCTTCTTGTTTATAAAAAGCTTACTCAATAATTTTTTTCAATTACTATGAAGGTTGAATTTTTAAATACACAATCCCCCGTCCATCATAAAATGGGCAATATTAATTACCAAATTAAATAACTTAATTTAGTTGACCTATCTCGTGTTCGAATTTTATAAAAGTCATGACTTACAACTGAAACAGAGTTAAAACGTAATCTTTATATACGTACAACATAAACTCAGTTATTAGTTTTGTTCATCGATTCACTAAGATAATCATATCACTAAGCTCTAAATTATATGCAAATTTTAATCCACCAAATAATAACACACTAGTGCAAAACTCAAAAGTAAAATATCAATGTTAACTTCTAATTTATATTTATAAAAGGTTCATCAATTTTAGCAAATACAAAATTCATTAATGCACTTAAGTGTCATATAAGATGAGGACAAAAGTTTTTATAGAGCTTATTTGTGTTTGGAACTTAAGAAATATTGAGGAAAAGACAAAAAATAATTATAAAATTTTATATTAATGAATATAAGTCTAATAATGTATAATTTCTTAAACAATGATACTACTAGTCTTACTACTATAATATTTAAGACTAGTAAAATTACAAGTGAATTAGGTTTGTCATTATATTGATACTACTACTACTCTTCCATTGAATTGTTGTTACCTTTTAATTAAGTTAGAACCTTTAAAATGTAGAATGTTAAGAAAACCCAAGTGTAATTTTATTCGGGCTCTATCTATGTCAACCTAAAATGAGCTACTAGTTGTTTATTGGTAGGCATTCTGGTTGGGCTACTAGGGGTATAGTAGCCCATGGGGCCTTAAACTACTCTGTTGATTCTTTTTAATTTTACCAAAAATAGATAAAAGAAACCCTGCTAATTTTATAAACCCAAACTATTCTTTTAAATATACTCTATAATTAATATCCATTTGAAAGTATAAAACAACACATTCACATGTAATTTTTGCTTATAAAATCATAATTCGTGTTTAGTTTCAACTTTGAGGGAATCGAGGGCCAATCAACTCATGGGAATAGGAAGAACAATAAGAAATGAGTCCAATGTCCAGAGCCTAAAGATCAAATTGACCCGGGACATTGGATTCTTTATAATTTGTTTGATAACTGTTTTTGCTTCTAATTTTTATTTTATTTTTAGTTTTAGTTTTTAAAAATTAAAAACAAAAAACCGTCGTTTACAAAACCTCTTAAAACAGTAAAAAAAAAGTTAAAACGCAAAAAATTATTTTTTTCAATTTTGACAATACATGAAAGCATTTCAATTTTAATACGATTCAGGTGTTAAATCTCATTAACAATAATAGTTAAAACTTTTTTTTTTATATAAAATAAGATAAAATTTAATATTTAAATTTAATTATCAAATAATGTTTCCTAATGCATACTTGTGAAAGTAGAAACATATAAAAACATAATTAAATACTAAAAATATAAAAATAGAAACAATTACCAAACGAACTCTTAATTTATTTTTCTGATTTTAATCTTAAAAGGACACATTGGGCTGCACTTGGCCCCATTATAGACTAATTAGTGACCAACATAATTTTTGCCCAAGTCTATGTTAAGACAATTTATACTTTGACAAATAACAAATCCATAGTCTCTATTTTCGGCCTTCTGGTCATGACAAAATTGGACAAAGCTCAAGGTTTGGACATGGAACAACTGTATTAGCAACGAAATCGTTGATCAATTAGGCTAACCACTAATAACCTTCAATTCATCGTTTAAAAAGTTACATACAACAAAATGATATATATATTACCAAACCTTTACATCGACTTTTTAATTGCGATTTACGTAAATAAATATAAGTGATATTTTTTTTGAAGAGATGTCTAAGAAGTAAAATCTTCTAATAATTCTATTTAATCTCATGTATTGATAAAATTCGCAACTGTAATTCAACATAAATTTATCGCAATACATAACACTCTACATATAAATAACTTTCTTTGTTGAAAGGCCATTAAAAGAAAACACGTGCGATTAACATATAAAAAGTATTAAAATCTGGGATTAACTGGGGTGAATTGCAAGAAACAATGGGAGGATCCTAATTGCGCAATACAGGCAACAAACAAGTATGAACAAAGTAACTATCATAACACCCACAAAACTATCACTACAGCCTGCAGTAAAAAATAAATAAGTAAAGAAACTATGGTAATGATGCTTTGATAACAGTAAAGTGCGATTACTGGAAATTATAAAAGCAAAAATAAATTAAAAAATCTAGAGAAATAAATTCATTGCTTCTTTTCTTTGTGAGACAACTATGAAGGCCATAATAAACTAGTTTAAAGTTGACCCCTCCCAAAAACCTCTAAACTGACAAAAATCCAGAATTTGCAAAATCAAGCAATTTCCCTTAGCAGCTCCATGGAGATCTAATCCTACTATTCTATCTCAACCTTTTTAACCTTAGAAAGTTCTAGAAGTCAAGAAGTCACATAAATTCACAAGACATGCTTGGGGCCTGGACTATCATCTGTAACTTATTCCTATTCACTTCACAGTACAAGGATCTCAAAAATCCCCCTCTTTTTCCTCTTTTGACGGCTCAGATATTCATCTCCATATCAATCAGAGAAACCAAAAAAAACATAAAAATGAAAAAGAAAACCTCCCCGACTTCAAGGTTAAAAATGGTCAAACCCAGGTAGAGACGTTTAGTAGATTAAGAATCCAGCTTAGAGTCAGGTGAGCTCACTCCAGACGAAAAACTGCCAATGCTTCCCGTTTGCAAGTTTACAGGCACTAAAAGCTTTGGCTTAGTTCCTTTAAAAGTTTTTGAAGATGGCCCAGAATTGATGTACTGCAAAATAAGCGGACAAAAAATACCAAAAATTATTGCAGGTATATAAAATAACCACCATAATTAATCATCTCTAATATGATGAAAAAGTCTGTTGATATCGGATGTATTCAAATGATCAAATTTTTAAGCAAGCTATTACCTTACTGACATTACTGTAGAATGCACTGATCTCTTCCTCTGTAAGGCCTTCATCCTCTCCGGCACTTTCATCCCACCCAAGTGAGCGTAAAAATGCAGCCTCTTCCTCCTCTGAATAAAGAATCACATCAGAGCTTGAATGATTCTCTCCATTATCACGAGATTTCTGATGCACATCACAAGCGTCACTATTGCGGGTCAAGTCACCACTACCTTTACTCAAATGGTCCCCATCTACCAATGGAGAATCTCTACCTTGAGGAATAAGAGGGGCAGCAGCTTCAGTTTCACCAGGCTTATCCAGAACGGATGCAGACATGGGAGAGACAGGATCAGAAACAGCAGAAGAGGAGTTTGTCATAGACTTCTTCCTCACAAGATTGAAGAAATCATTTCGACTCTGAGCTTGAGATGTAGGTCTCTTCTCCAATATTGAGGGCAATATTGTGGCAGCAGGCTTACGCTCAGCACTTGCTAGGATTGGGTTGCTGACTGGACTCCTCAAGGGAGCAGATGTAACAGCTGATGGAGCAGCCGCAGGTGGATTATTTGTTACTTTACTACCACTTTTTGGGCTCAAGCTGTCCTTTGCAGCATAGGAGACACCATTCCTCTCTCGTGCTGGTTTGAGGACTTGAAGCTTTCCTAAGCTTGATGTTTTCGAAATATCAGACTTTGTGGGTGCCCCACACGGAGAGTGATTAACAAGGTGAATAGATGACGTCTGATGCTGCTGCTGACCCGCTTTAAGTTTTGGTTTCTCTGAAGAATTCAACACCTGAGACAAAATCTAAAACAATTAGCCAAATAAAGATAAATTGTGTAACAAATGACCACAACTATACAGAAGTAGCTAGGAAGTACTCCCCAATTTTGAGGATTAATCTTGTCACTAAATAAGGGAAGAGCAGTATTGCAAAATACTGTAACATGCACAATATTGTACATGTAGACCAAGGTATTGTATGACCGCAGAAAATTCTCTTCACTGCCAATCAAATCTTGTCTTTTACTATCATATGAAGACAACATCCAGTACACCGGTGTTCCATAACAAATTCTTCCCTCAACACCACCCCCTCCTCCAAGAAGCAAACTCATACAGAGCTAAACAGCAGCTCTTCATAAAGTAAGTACGTACAGTGTCATGATTCTATCCACTCTCTCGGTGAAGTGTGAATACTTCAATTAAATGCCCTTCGTCTCCCTATTTTACAGCCATTCCGCAAGCGTACAAAGCTATACACCATTATTATTAATATATAATAGATGGGGGTCAGTGATCACCAGCACTCAATCAACCGATCCCAGGATGACTGCTTAAACTGGAAATATTCAAACAACAGTCATCTAGAGCAAAATCCAGCTGTCAGCAATTAATCTTCTCAACACCGCATAAATGTATTGAAAATAAGCCAAATGATAGAATGTCAAACAGAATACTGACTAATACGAAATCGGATAATAATAAGTGAAAACCATAGTTGAAGTCATGCCTAGGGGCGTGCCTAGCATTCAAGTCCCAGCAAGACTCACCTAAAGTGCCTCGCCTGATGTCAGGCCCGGGAAATATTGCCTATGGAAACCTTTTATTTCTTCTATTTACTTGTGGGATAGTCTACAAACCAGTTTGAATTTAATTACTCCCCAAGGAGTAGGGAGTCAATCGACCCCTGCTCCTATAAGTGACTTTTATTTCTCCAATATATTTAGTCGTTTGAGAATCTACAGACCAGTTTGACTTTAACTATTTCCCAAGTGATCACTCAGACCAGTTTGACTCGAACTAGCCCCTGACCTTCTGCCTAGGATCTTAGAGACCATGGCACATTTGTTTGTTTTGGCATTCAATGCCTTAAATTCTAAGGCATCTCAGTAATATATAGTTATATGCATGTAGCTTTAGATCAGTATTTTCTCTTTCCTACTACAGGATAAAACTTCAAGTATTCTTTAAAACGTAATTGCTTAATTTCCTATCTGCACAAATGCAGCATTCATACTCCTTGCAACCAACAATGCTGTAGGGTAATAACATGTTCTTTTTTCTTTAGATTAAATAAATAATCACACTACTAGCAAATATTACAAAATACAAGTTATCAAATAGATGAGCCCCAAAGGAGGAGAGAGGGGGGGGGGGGGGGGGGGGGCAAAAGATAAAGGAAACCAGTTAAGAGGGCGGTCCAAAACCAAAAGAAGAAATGAAATGGAACGGAATTCCCCAATTCCAAAGACAAACTAGCTTGTAGCAGAGAAGTCCACAAAAATCCAAGGACCCCCAGGCCCCATGTAACTCAACCCACGTGATAGTGATACCCGAAAGATACAAAATTCTTAAAATTTCACCTATTCATCATCACTAATTGTCCTTAAGGAATTACTTATTTAATAAAAAAAACATCCATCAATGGGTTTATATTACACTCACTAATATTAGTTAAATTGTGGTTCTCTTACAGACTAGAGCTTGGAACACATCTTTCTTATCCTTTATAGCCACCCCACCAAACTTCATCAATTTTATTTTTTCTTTCGATAACTAATAAGTAATAACATATATTTAACGAGGCACCCTGGATCTGCTACCCATGTACATTTGGAGCTAACAAAAAATAAGGAAAAATCTGTACCACCAAGACTCGTAACAACTGCATCAGGCCAGCTGAAAAAAATCAATGAAACGAGACACCCCACCTGCATAAACCTCATTTTGCCAAAAGAAAAGCAAGCACAAAGACAGGTATTTCATATTCACAATGGAACGCTACTTGGTTTTGAAATATCGACACTTCCACACTTTCCATAGCACCTATCATAAACAATGGGAGCCGTATCCCGTTTTGCTTGCATCTTCCAAGAATCCAGAAAACCTACCACCAATGCAGGCATCACCCAAATCATCACCAGTAAAGAGAATACCGTGTGAAAAATCAAAAAAGCCACTCTACTCAAGACCGCAAAACTCCAAATACTGCTCCAAGAAAATGCCCTGTCCTCTGTACAACTACAACTCGTGTAATATGATTTAACTATTAAACCTCCAACTAACACAACATTTCCACCACAGGGCATCCTCACCCCCTTGAAATGGAGCAACCCCTCCAAACAACTGCTCTACCTCATTCAACTCACAATCCTGAAAATGTATCCCAAAATATAGGTGGCCAGGACAACTGCCCATACACCACTGAAACATAGTCCACAATCATCACATTCCAATCCACTGCTAAATGAAATAAATTAGGGAATCTCTTCCAAAGGTCTTCAGCCCCACCAACACATCCCTCTAAAAATAAACTCTCCTCCCACTACCTATCACACAAAAGAAGTGCCACCCACCAAAGCTTACAAATGTTGCAAAATTTTAAAGCAGTGTACAAAATTACAGTTACACAATTAAACAGTACATTTATAGCTTGTTCCCACTTCTCTCCCTGCTCAAGAATGGAAAGAGTACTCATTGGTTTCCTTGAGAAATAGTGAAGACTTAAACAATATACTAAAGTAAATCAACATATATGAGACTTCTATATGTGCTAACAAGAAAAAGGAGGAAGAAATACAGTATTTTGTGGAAAAAAACTAAAAATTGACTCTTAACATTCCAAAAGTACACAGATAAGAGTACTCATTTGGTTGCCACGAGTATTAGGAAAGGATAATATATGAATTATTGAATTACAAATTTTACAGTGAAAAGGTTCTTCTATTAGCCAAAAGTTTGTTCCACGGGATTCAACGTCGATAAGATAATATGGTCAAGAACAAAGAAACGTCTATAAATCATAATATAGTTAAAATTAGTTCAGAATTGTATTTGCCTGATCCATGATTTAGCTCGAAAGAAGAGAAATCAAAAGCTCTAGAGTTTTGTGCTAAACTAAGACTGTCTAAACTATCCACTTATTATCCTCTATTATTCTCTCCTACTTCTAACACCTGTTTCTTTTCTTTTTTATTTCCTTCTTTTTTAATATGTTTAAAACCTGCTTCCTGTAAACAACTGCATAGACAATGTAACATTTTTGTGACTGCAAATGTGTGTAACTAAAAGGCACAAGAGTGCATAAACTAATGACTTCAAAATATTGCAACGTAAAACAGTGGTACATCAATTAGCAGAAAACTAATTTTGCTCAAATAAGTTAAACTTCATCAGAGAACAAAAACTTCTGGTACCATAATGGTGGTCAGCACATTTATTGATGAATAAATTGAAACGGATCCACAGTATCATTCAAGAATTACGAAACATAATTACAAGGCCGCACCTCATATGCAGTCGAATGAAAAACATGCATCAGGAAAAGAACTTGTAAAAAGTGTCTAAAATTAGTCTACGCAAAAGGATCACACGTGACACAGTCACTAATCATTGCCCAAGTAGGTAAAATTTTGTCTTATTCAGTTGCAGATACATAATATAGATACTCTACCACTACACGTCATTAAGTCTGGAAAAGATTAGGAAGTAAAGACTATTGCACATGCACTATCCAAAAGATTTTCTACTATTAATAAGTATTTATGGACTCAACAAAAGTGCGTCAGTTCAAATCCCAAGACTACAAATTCCTAGGGCCCTCCGTATTAATAAGTCATATAAGATAAAATCTTCGTAAAGGCACCTTAAAGGAAATAGGAATTAAAAAAATGTGACTACACAAAAATGCACAAATTATAGATGAAGTCATGCTATTGGGATGACACATAATCAAGGAGAGGGGAACAACACTAGTACCAAAGCTTTAGGCATGGAAGGTGTCACGGGAATTAATTGCCTGGATTGTTTAATAGCCAGTTCTTCAAGCCTCTGAGTTCCAACAGACAACTATAACAAACAAACACAGCACATAAGAATAGATACGCTAACCTCGTGTCCAAGAAAACAATAATCAATTAAGCTACCTGGGGAGTAGCCTGAACACGAGAAGGACCCTGGGCCAAAGTTTCAGCCATATTGAGACCAGTCATCACACTTGATACAACAGAAGCAGAACTTGGAAGAACAGCTTGTGGAACAGATGAGGAACTGACGCCATTGCCTCCAACCATCACAGGCACCTCTGCAAGGGCCGATGTCCACCCACAATCACCAATCACTGCAGAAGAACCAATTGGTAAGCTCTGAATGGCCGTACTCAACCCAGGAGATGGGACTCTTCTTATCTCATGATCTGTTTGTCTTTCTTCAGCTCCAAGAGATGGAAAGTCCCTATCAAATGCAGCTTTGTGTACGCTGCTAATGGGACTGCTCCCAGCAAGCCGGGTATTTCCATTGTTGTGGTTGTTTTTGCTGGCATTGCTCGAGTCAGCTGATACTTTTCTGGGCCATGGCTCACCGTGTTTCCCGGAAATGGAGGATTGAGTACGTCTTAACCCTTCCCTCTCAAACCTACTCGGCAAAATGCTCCCCAATGGATCAGAATAGTTCCTACGCCTATGGTCATCCAAAATTGACTTTTCTTTATCACGATACTCATATATCTCTTTATCCCAGTCCCTATCACGGTTGGTCCTACCAAAACTACCATAAGACCTCAAGTGAGCAGAACCATTACTACTAGAACTCCGTCGGAAATAAGAGGATGTTGCTCGATCAGAAAAAGATGAACGTACTAAATCATGATCACTTATGTTGACTGACGATTTATTTCTTGCAGGCTTTAGTGTAGTAGCATGATCATCTATAAGAAATTGACAATAAAAAATATTGTAAGAGAACTTAATTAAAGGTCAACAAAAAGTCTAATTACATAAAAGACTAGGCAATATGAGGTGTCTTTTAACTTTACCTTGATGCAATGACGACGACGCATATTCGTGGTTAGTACTAACACCGCCAGTTACACTCCCACTGTTCTTCAACCACTCTGGTACTAATGTGGGCTCACTTTTTTCCATAATTAGTACCGAACATTATCATATGGAAAGAAAAGGAAAAGTTCACCCTGAATTCGGTGTATTAATGCTAAATATTCACAGGTTTCCACAAAATTTGTATCTTGTCTCCACAGAATCAATCCAAATGTCGTTTTATCTCGGTCTAGCCGCTCAGTACAAAAGTAACAATGTAATTAATGTTAACAATTAAGAATCCCAAAACCTATTCCTTCAAACCCACTATCCAATATTAAAAAAACAACACTGTCCTTTACACAGTAATTAGGGTTTATTCTCTCTGTACACTTGCATACTGTGAAGTCAATTAGAAACAACTTCAAACAATCAAAAGGCACAAACTTTGTATCCTCTTTCTGTGCCCTAAGTTAAGGGCTACAACCAACTGATAAGGACCCTCATGTCAATTATAACAACTTCAATCAATACCCACAAAAATTAAACCGGAGCAACTTAACAATCCAGACCCATTGCCCTAAACAACCAAATTAATCAAACCCAGAAATCAAAATCATCAAAAATATGATAAATTAGTGATGCCCACATTCAAGGGACGAATAGCAGAAAAATTATAATCGGCTAATATAGATAGACACGGAAAGATAAAACTGACTAACCCCAACAACGAAAACCAGATAACAACCGAACCCTAATCGTCAAACTCTCGCCGGACGGCGTTCTCAATGCCAGAAGTGCGATTCAGTGGATAAAGAAGGAAATTTTTGCCAATAGTTCAAAGAAGTTTTCAATCAGATAGACTTTCTGTAAGAAGTCAGAGTGGAGAGGGACTTTGTTTTTGTTGAGAGTTTTATAGAGAAACAAAGTGTATCCAAATTGATTGCGCCAGAGGAAAATTATATATATATATTTATACACTAGCGGAAGTTTTCGTGTTGGCGTTCTCCATGTATGTATGTATGTGTGGAAACGTGAAAAGGCTCCAACAGGAAGAAAAAAAAGATGCTTTTCTTAACCCCATTTTATTTATTAGTATTTGACACTATCAGTTTTCCAAGTAAAAGATTAAAAATAAAGAATTTCTATTTTCATTAATCATGTAATTATTTTTGCTAATCCAACTAGGTTCATGAGTATAAATCTTTAAATACAAAAGCATTCCTTTGTATATGAAGATTTGGATAAATTAATCCTCAAAGTATGAACTTCAACAAATTAGTCATAAAAAATATACGATAAATTCGGCATTTTGAATAAAATGGTTGGATGATAAGTAATGGCTTCATCCTTCTATAAAATGATTGTGCAGATTTAATAACCGCAACAAATAATAAAACGATACGCAAAGTAACAAATAAAAAATTTTAAAAATTGATATTTTCACAAGAAAAATTAATATTTTCATAAAGTTTTACTCACATGAATAATAAGTGGGGTACACGTTCATGTGAATCGAAAATATTAATTTTTCTTGTAAAAATATTAATTCTCAAAATTTACTTCATTATTTATAAATCAAGTTACTGAATATTTTAAATAAATCTCGAAATTCAAAAATACCTATTACTTCAATAAAAACAAAAATTCCTAATAATAAACCAAAATTCCAACACAATTAGTTACAAACGCCTTATATATCACCATTGTTGTTTGATGAACATCCCAACAAATGTGTTTAGACTATTAAATGTTGGCGTTGGTAATTGTAAAGCTATTAATTAGCATAATTGTAATTCCAAGAAAACTATAGTAAGTACATCCACACCAAGCAATTACACTTGCATAATCATTTATTCATTTGCAAAGTTTTGATAATGGAAACTGTCAATGTTATACACTCGGTACACAAGCACGCAGCTGGAAATCTTGAGATTATAATTTATAATAATAATTTAAAATGAAACTTCTTACTTACTCCCACCGTCCCTTTAAAAATTATGAACATAAACTAAGAGATACAATTAATATTTTATATAATTAATTAAAATGAACATAAATTAAGAGATATAATTAATAGTTTGTATAATTAATTAAAGTGAGTAAATAAATTTAATATTAACTTTCTAAAATTTATTAAAAAGATGATAGAGAAACAAATTAACTTTTAATAAAAAAAGATAATATAAGAAATTAAATATTTAATACTTGCTTAAAGTTTACAAAAGACAAATAAAAAATAATAAAAATCTATCTCTAAGAAGACAAATAAAAAAGCACGGAGGGAGTAGAATACATCTATCTAACTATCTATTTGTATCATACCAAATATAATAAGATAAATATCAAATTATTTTAGTCGATCGTGAATTAACTCAACAGTTCAAGTTTAATGATTCAGTAACTAAAATATTTTAATTTTTATTATTTTTTTTTATGATTTCTTGATCATAAATTTTTATATTCCCAAAAATTGACTCAACCATTCAAAAGTTAAGTTTTCACAAAATTTTAATACACATTTACTATCAAAGATTTGTGGTGTTTGGTGCAAATTCAAAAATATTTGAAAATCTTATTTGTCTAGTAGTAATTTATTTTAAACGTAACATATTTAACTCACAAACGCAACGTTTAGATTTAAAACGTAACATATCAAAATTGATGTGGTATGTTTGGAGGTCCAAACGCTACAAACGGTATCGCCGTAAAAGCTATAAACGCTGATAATAAAAACAAATCCAATGTATCATTTGTCACTAAGGATTGAGTAAAGATAAAAATTTAAAAATTCACCGAGTTATTAAACTTGGATCGTTAAGTGAATGCTTAGATGTCATATTTGTCATTTTACACAGTATTACTTATCATGTTTAATTATTGAGAACTGATATTTTTATATATTTTTGATATTTTCACATTAGCATAAAGTGGGTTCCACTTTTATATGAGAGAGAACCATGTAGAAATAATGCTCCCCTTAATTATTTTAACACAATTAAAACTCTTTAATTTTCTCTTAAAATGTAATGTTTTTCATGTGCCGGTTAGAAATATTAGTTTACCCGCAATTCTTATAAGAATTTATTCTCTATTCCATATTTCATTAACCTTTAACCTAATTATGTGAATAAATTTATCCACTTAATATAAATTATGATAAAGATTTTGTTTCTCTTTTGTGGTTAATGAATTTATAATAAAAATAATAGAAAAAATTCTCTTTTGTATAGTGATTAAATTTATATTTTTATTAAATATATTATACTAAATTCCGCTAGACTTGAGTCCGTGCCGTCTTACCCCCGGCTATTAAGCTTGTGTTATTAATTAATTATAAACTCCCGTTATATTGACCGACCGCTTGCCAACATTTAGCTATTCGAAGTTGAGGTAATGATACTAATTTGTAATAGGATTGCAGCTCAATCATCGGGTGGCTGTTATTATTTGAGTTTAGAATCTCCATGAGAATGAAACGGTTGAACTGCCCTACAGATGATCTTGATAAATAAATTTTACACATTTTAGGGTCCTGAGTTCATACTTATGATTTTTCATAATGAGTGGATGTTTTGTACTTAAAGGAATAATAATTGGCCATATAAATGAGTGAAATTAGCAACATCAACAATTGAAAGAAGAAGTCTAAGGGAGTGTTTGTTAAAAATGAATGACACAGTTTTGAATGCTTAAGAAATTTGAATGAGTTGAATGAAGCACAGTTCTGAATGCGTAAGAAGTTTGAATGAGCTGAATGAAATAGAATTCTGAATGAAAAAAATTATTTGATAATTGACATGTCTGAAATATCTGAATAACAGATTTTTACTATTTTACCCCTCTGAAAAAATTCAAAATTGTTGTAAATTTATTTAATATTGCTTAATATAATAGTTGATATTTTTTCACTTCATTCAGTTGGTATTTATTTATTCAACAAAAAAAATTAGACTTAATCATTCAGTCCAAAGTACTGACCGATTCAGTCATTCAAATTATTTTTATTCAAAATAAACGTACCGGATGACCGATTCAGTCATTCAGTTCCAAACAAGCACAACCTAAGTACACTATTTTAGAACATTAATTGGAACACAACATCCATTTAAACCATTAAAAAGTGAGGTATAGCATGAAAATTCATGTCAAGCCTCACTTTTTAATGATTGAGATAAATGTTATGTTCTAAATAGTGTTCCAAAATAGTATATGTAGTAATATCTATTGTGAAAATAACAATCTCCAAAAAGTATTTACTATTGTAAGAATTTTATAAGAAGTGATAATTGTGCTCCAAATTTCTATCCATTATGCCTTTCAAGGCTCGCAAAAATACATAAGCTTCCATAATTCCATTATGTTAGTTTCATGATATGTAGTCACTGTCAATATTTGTGTTTTACAACATTTAGGTCCTCGAAAGTTTTCAAAAGCAGAAGGAAATTAATGTATATATGATGTTTTCTAAGCCAAGGAATTCCTCTTATCCAATTAGTCAATATAAGGAAACAAATTATACAAGTTAAAGTCAATTGAAGATGACCACCCAACTCGGAAACAACACACTCGCCACTCCATTTCAATTTAGCGGCTGGCTTGCATCAAAAACACTACCAAACTGCGCTGACAACTTCGCTTGGTAGGTCTACACAAAGAACATATAATATAAATCCACACCTAACCAACTTTGCAGATCTAAAGATAAAAGTTGGCTAAACAATATTGAGGAGTCTTAACTTTGGAATGACAACTTTTCGGGAATAGAATTCCACCTCAATAGTACATTTTTTCCTTAGACTCCAACATACTATTGGCAATATAACTACCACTAATATAACCTTTTGAGCAAGGTCGAGAAAACAAGAGCATGCCTTCAGAAGCTCCATTGCTTCTCTTTCAACAATGTCTAAGTTGTGTGTGTCTCTGCTTCAACATCCTCTACTAACTTTCTAGCTTCCATCGTGCATTCAGAAGTAACTTCCTGTGTTTCGTTCTTCAAAAAGCTCAATTGAACTTCCACCTGACAAATTCAAATGGATAAAGTGAAGCGTCAGCCTTACTCCACAATTGCTTCTGAAAGTTCTTTCAGTTTTCTTCAGGAATAGCAGTAGTGCAACTTTAAGAAATGAAATTTGTAGGCAATCCAATACAGTGCAGCCTCGCAGTTCAAGCTTCAAATCAAGAATTATTGTTTATTGCAATAAATTCATGTTTGAAGGACAAAAAGATTGCAGGACTCCAGTTCTCTTCACAACAATATTTATAAGGATACATTAGATTAATACAGTATTTGCTTAGGCAAAAGGAGGTTCATAAAATATCTTTCCCTCTCTCTTACTTGACAAATTTACAGATATTTATACCCTTATAGATGTTGTTTTTACTTTTCTTGCCATTAAGAGAACCATAGAACAACCCTTAGAAAAAAAATAAAGAAAATAATTGAACATTTTAGATTAGAGAAGAACATAGTAGGGAAACAAGGAATATTCGCATTCACATATGAACATATACTATATTTAAAAGCCTCACCGCACGTGCGAATGTGGTTACAAATGCGGATATAAGAACTTTTAAATTTTTAAAAACAAATAATTATCAAAATTTGATCCATTAAGATAACAAATAAAAATACAATGACATGATTGCAACTAATGTTAAAAGAAGCCAACAACAAATAAATTTGATAATTTATCACAATTGTCATATATAACAAAATATTACCCAACTTTAGTCAACCAGTATCTGAATAAGAAATTTAAGAAATGTGGTATTAGCTTTTAAGCCACAAAAATAGTGAAGGAAATTTTTTGACAAAAACACTAAAGAAAAAGTTTTAACAAAAACACTCGGGTTATTGAAATTCATATCATATACACATTACAAGGACATGATTTCATAATAGTTTATCAAGTAATTAATCAATTAATTAATGTATAATTCATAAAACCAAGGCAAACAACGCCTAGCTTGGCAGTAGGCAAGAGTGTTCATATGAGTTAGCTAGCACCTTAATCTACTTTTTAAGATATCTAAAATAATTTGCTACTTATTTATGTGTTGTACCTTGTGGCTAGACCTGGTAAAAAGGGTCCAAGCCTGCGGGCCGAGTCGGGCTGGCCCAAAAAAAGTGGGTTACGGGATTTTATTCTTCAGTAAAAAAAAAGGGGGCCATTTTGGCTCGGCCTGTTTTTGGTCTGGCTCGCGGGTGGCCCGGCTAGCCCCATGGCCCAAATTAATTATTTATTTTTTCAAAAAAAATACATCAATACATAAAAATAATATTAAAAATAACTTAAATCATTAATCGTTTAGATCAATTTATAGAACAAAACTTCTATTCATTTGTTCAAAATATTATCATCTCCAAACATATTGCTATTAGATATGAAAGAACTTAAATAAAGCAAAATTTAAAATATTATTGATTAGCAAATGTTAATAAAAAAATAATAATTAATTATGTTTTATATACTTGCACATAGCATAATACTTTACATGTATAATCAAATAATGATCACTGTATAAATACATATATGTGTAATGTATTTGTGAAATTATTCTAGCATTTTTTTTAAAATTAGTCACTTAATATTTAATTATAATTATTAGTTTCACATATTTAATCAAATAAATAATACTCACAATAGTTTATAAAGTTAAAATTATTTCTTAATTAAACATAAAATTTTAAATATTTTATGTTAAATAAGTACATTTTTATTGAATAAAACAAATTGCATGCTATACTCAATAGCCCAAGTTCAAAACATCATGTTATATATTATAATTGTAATAATAATAATAATAATAATAATAATAATAATAATAATAATAATAATAATAATAATAATAATAATAATAATAATAATAATAATAATAATAATAATAATAATAATAATAAAGAAAATAATCAAATGGCTCGCGGGCTTGCCCGACCTGACCCGTCCGGGCCACGGGCTGAAGGATTTTAGCAACAAAAAAAACTGGGTCGTTTTGGCCCGGCTCGTTTGCCAGGTGTATTTGTGGCATTGTGTTTGGAGATTGGCAAAAAAGTGAGATTTAGATTTTAAGATTTTTAATTTAACAAAATGACCTAATTGAATTTTTTTAATTAGTATGGTGATCCAATTATAGAAATTAAAAGTTCAGTGGGTTAACGCACAAAACAGGATAATTACAGTGGGGTAAAAGCTAGTTTTACAAATACGTGACTGTTCCACGTCATTCTCTAAATAATCAAAACTGCCATGTCGGATATTAGAGTAACGTCTGTTACTCTAATTTAAGAGAATAAACCAATTAAAGATTTTTAATTAGTTCGATGGACAAATTACATAAATTAAAAATTTTGTGGACTAACGCACAAAACAGGACAACTACAGTGGGGTAAAAACTAGTTTTGCCTATAAACCTTGAATCGTAGGACATTTAAATTAATACTCAAGACCATAATATGCATAATAGAAGAAGAATCATGAAATTAAAAGAATATATATATTTCAATTTTTCACAAACTGATACTTGAATCTATATTTTTAAAATAAGAGATTGTTCAAGTATAAATGAAAGTCTGGTATTTTATTGATAATCGAAAAAGTCATAAATTTTGTTCAACAAAATGATCAATCATGCTTTGTCAAAAAAGCATAACATGCACCACTTTTAGAGATAAAGTGTAACTTTTCGAGTTGAGGGCTTATTAATTAGGTGTTTTGTCATTTTTGAATTGAAAGTGTAATTTTTCAGGTTGAGGGCTTATTAATCCGGTGCCTTATCACTTTTGAATTGTACGAGCCCAAGTATAAATTTGAGTTCACATGTAACCTAAAGAATTGAACGAAAGACAGAAAAGTCAGAAATAAATGAGACAAACAACGAACGAACAATGGAAAAACCCTAGGGTTCGGCCCCCTCCCACTCCGTGCCGACTTTCTTCGAGGTTTTCCGGTAATGAAATTGAACGATATGATATTCTTGATTGAGCAACAAGAACATTGAAAAATGAGACCTGAGAGGAGCTTCCACGAGTCTCGAGGCAAAAGGCTTATGGAGGCAACTCATTTTGAAAATTGGTTGAAGGAATGGATTAGCAGCTAGAAAGACGGGATAATTTGGGTATTACTCGAGTAACCAAGGGTATTTTAATAATTTTCCTATAACTAAAGGTATTTCTAGAATTTTCCCAGAAGACACATGCGTAAAACATGACCATCGGCTAAGGAACTCTATAAATACCCCCTCATTTCATAAGAGGAGTGAACTTTTGGAAGCTTTCGATACAAGAAATACTTGAAAATACTCTTGGACCCTAAGAGTTCTAATACATGTTACACGAGCAATTGTTCACCTGTTCTTCTCCCTCTTTAATCAATTAATCGATTCCGTACTCCTCGAGGATTTCTCACCACCTTAATCAACTCGAAAACCTAACCCTAGCAAGGTACACATTTCCTTGCCTACATTTCTTTGGTGACTCCATTGGGGAGGTGTAGAATTCGTGAAGGGTATGCCCATAACTCAAAGTGAGAGAGCTACGGATAGAAATGCAACAACAACAAGTATCACCTCACCAGGTATAGCTTGAAGGCGAGCAAACCAAGTTTTCCAAGGCACAAGCCTGCATATTGATAGACCAATATTAGATAACGCTTCAGAAGGAAGTTTCACTTTGCCACCAAAGACTAGATCTAAAGTTCACTTATTAATTAGAGTTACCAAAGACAAGATTTAAAAAATTTCACCACTTGAAACGACTAGAGTCAGAAAGCCCAACGATTACAACAAGTAAAGAAAATTTTTGACCTTACAAAAATATTTTAAGGAGTAATTCAAGAATTTTTCCATACTAAGGGAAGTACATTATACCTGTAAGACCCCGAATTTTATGAAATACAAAATTTAATTTTTCTTCATATATATTTTTTCCTGAAATAGTAGGTGGTTAAATTAATAAGGTTAAAAGTTAAGGATGTTATGTGTAAATTTTATTATGTCGGACAATATTCGTTTGGTCGGAGAATATTCGTTTTGTCGGAGAATATTCGATTCGTACGACGGCGCCGAAATAACAAAATAATGGTGGACCCCCACAACGACTTATTGTCGGATATAGAAAGCGACATACGTAACATTTTTATATAAATATAGTCAACGGTATAATCATCTTGAACTGTTAAAATATCCGGTGGTAAAGGAATAGTAACATACGGTATTACATAGTAGCACATGGTATTGCACAGTAGCACACGGTATTACACAGTGTTTCATATTATTAAACTGATAAAGTGGTTATTGTACTATATTGACTTTATTGAACCAATAATTGTCACATGCATAATAATTCATATTATTGAGTTGATAATTGTCACAGTAGCATATGCACAATAATTCACATTACTGAATCAATAATTGTCACTACACAGTAACGTGTTATTTTCTTATCTATTTTTAGCATTATTGTTATCTCTTTTATGATATTGATTAAACTGTTGTATTCTATTATTAGTTGATTTTCCTGTTTATCTAACTCGAAAAGCTAACTACACTGCATTTACAACAATTAACTATAATAATGAATAATTGTGAATTATTGTTAAATAATTGAATTGATAAAGTTATTTGTTTTTATTATGATAAATTATATAAAGTTATTTGTTTTTATTATGATAAATTATATAAAGTTATTTGTTTTTATTATGATAAATTATATAAAGTTGTTTGTTTTTATATATAAAGTTAATTGATTTATTTAAAGGTAGTTGTTTTATATATAAAGTAAATTGAATGGTATAGATTAAAAGATGATCTTTAAATGAATGGTTTAGATTAAGGAAATCTTGAAAGATGAAATGAGTGGTATGGATTAAACATTATCTTGAAATATACGGTTTGGATTAAATTAGGAAATCTTGGAGATGATAAGATTTTTGCTATAAATAGAGGCCTTAACTTAAGGATTTTTCAAAAAAACTTCCTTGCTTATTCTTTCTTTCACTCTCCAAATATTTCTTTGTATAAGTTCTCTTTGAGTGTCCTAAAGTCATCTTGAGTATTTGTAAAGAGCTGTAAGTGTACGAGTTCATATCTAGTCACGTGTTAAGGTAAGGGATACCATCTTTTTCATCTTCCATTATTCAAAATTACTATGGTAAGGGATTATCATTATTTGATTCTCGAAAATAATATCGTTTCTTTCTTACTCATAAGATGTGCTATTTATTTCCTTGTATTAAATTATGGGAATAACCTTACGGCGCGGATTATCGCCTGTTGGTGAATAACCTTTCGTATTTATTTCCATGTATTAAATTGTGGGAATAACCTTACGACGCGGATTATCGCCTGTTGGTGAATAACCTTTCGTATTCATTCTTTATTAATCTCTGAGAATAACCTGACTACGCGGACTACCGCATATTTGGCGAATTACTCTTCGTATTCATTTCTTATTTGTCTCTTGTTGGTAAAGTTTCCTGAAATGATTATATATTCGTTAATAGTTTGCGCTTCATCTAATATCATTTCAACTGAACCTTCCTATTTTTCTAAATCTTTCTATTGAACCTTAACTGCTATTCTGAACTGTGGATCTTAAATATCATTCTTGAATTTTAGTCCACATCATGTTGGCAATTTGGACATTATTTGAATCTGCACAAAGTAAAGTCATAAACTTTCGATATTTATTGATCATACCGTTTCTTCTGATTCATCATCTATATCACGGTTGTTAATCTAATCATCAAGAACCATGTTGTTGTGAATATCTGTGGCCTGGGGCACAGTTGATAGGATAAAGGCGATATAATTATTGTGTCTTTTAGGGCACGTGGTGAATATTCTCTTTGGCCTGGGGCAAAGATGAACTGTTGTTGGTATGATTATGACCAAAGGCTGAAAACTGGTATAATCATTACCGTTGGGTTATATTTGAATATCTTTGGCTCGTAATGCAAAGATGAACTATTGACTGACATGATTAAAATCAGGAACTGAAAATTTATATTATCATGACCAGCGGTGTTTAAGATGATAAAAGTTGATGATATTTTTCCTAAAAATTGAAGCGAGTGGACAATATAGTCTGCATTATTCTTCTAATAGATTGCTCATTCCGCTGTTATTATTGATACAAAGCTTATTGTCTATTATATTCAATTAAGAACTCATCTGTTGAAGGCTAATGATAATTTATTTGTCGTTATCTTAGTCATGATATTTCTTACTGGGCTATTTGAGCTCACCCTTTCTTTTGTTCCATTGTTTTTCAGAAAAAGAGAGAGTAGTTGTAAGACCCCGAATTTTATGAAATACAAAATTTAATTTTTATTCATATATATATTTTTCCTGAAACAGTAGGTGGTTAAATTGAGAAGGTTAAAAGTTAAGGATGTTATGTGCAAATTTTATTATGTCGGACAATATTCGTTTGGTCGGAGAATATTCGTTTTGTCGGGGAATATTCGATTCGTACGACGGCGCCGAAATAACAAAATAATGGTGGACCCCCACAACGACTTATTGTCGGATATAGAAAGCGACATACGTAACCTTTCTATATAAATATAGTCAACGGTATTATCATCTTGAACTGTTAAAATATCTGATGGTAAAAGAATAGTAACATACGGTATTACATAGTAGCACACGGTATTACATAGTAGCACACGGTATTGCACTGTAGCACACGGTATTGCACATTGTTTCATATTATTAAATGATAAAGTGGTTATTGTACTATATTGACTTTATTGAACCAATAATTGTCGCATGCATAATAATTCATATTATTGAGCTGATAATTGTCACAGTAGCATATGCACAATAATTCATATTACCGAATCAATAATTGTCATTACACAGTAACGTGTTATTTTCTTATTTATTTTCAGCATTATTGTTATCTCTTTTATGATATTGATTAAACTGTTGTATTCTATTATTAGTTGATTTTCCTGTTTATCTAACTCGAAAAACCAACTACACTGCATTTACAACAATTAACTATAATAATGAATAATTGTGAATTATTGTTGAATAATTGAATTGATAAAGTTATTTGTTTTTATTATGATAAATTATATAAAGTTATTTGTTTTTATTATGATAAATTATATAAAGTTGTTTGTTTTTATATATAAAGTTAATTGATTTATTTAAAGTTAGTTGTTTTATATATAAAGTAAATTGAATGGTATAGATTAAAAGATGATCTTTAAATGAATGGTTTAGATTAAGGAAATCTTGAAAGATGAAATGAGTGGTATGGATTAAACATTATCTTGAAATATACGGTTTGGATTAAATTAGGAAATCTTGGAGATGATAAGATTTTTGCTATAAATAGAGGCCTTAACTTAAGGATTTTTCAAAAAAACTTCCTTGCTTATTCTTTCTTTCACTCTCCAAATATTTCTTTGTATAAGTTCTCTTTGAGTGTCCTAAAGTCATCTTGAGTATTTGTAAAGAGCTGTAAGTGTACGAGTTCATATCTAGTCACGTGTTAAGGTAAGGGATACCATCTTTTTCATCTTCCATTATTCAAAATTACTATGGTAAGGGATTATCATTATTTGATTCTCGAAAATAATATCGTTTCTTTCTTACTCATAAGATGTGCTATTTATTTCCTTGTATTAAATTATGGGAATAACCTTACGGCGCGGATTATCGCCTGTTGGTGAATAACCTTTCGTATTTATTTCCATGTATTAAATTGTGGGAATAACCTTACGACGCGGATTATCGCCTGTTGGTGAATAACCTTTCGTATTCATTCTTTATTAATCTCTGAGAATAACCTGACTACGCGGACTACCGCATATTTGGCGAATTACTCTTCGTATTCATTTCTTATTTGTCTCTTGTTGGTAAAGTTTCCTGAAATGATTATATATTCGTTAATAGTTTGCGCTTCATCTAATATCATTTCAACTGAACCTTCCTATTTTTCTAAATCTTTCTATTGAACCTTAACTGCTATTCTGAACTGTGGATCTTAAATATCATTCTTGAATTTTAGTCCACATCATGTTGGCAATTTGGACATTATTTGAATCTGCACAAAGTAAAGTCATAAACTTTCGATATTTATTGATCATACCGTTTCTTCTGATTCATCATCTATATCACGGTTGTTAATCTAATCATCAAGAACCATGTTGTTGTGAATATCTGTGGCCTGGGGCACAGTTGATAGGATAAAGGCGATATAATTATTGTGTCTTTTAGGGCACGTGGTGAATATTCTTTTTGGCCTGGAGCAAAGATGAACTGTTGTTGGTATAATTATGACCAAAGACTGAAAACTGGTATAATCATTACCGTTGGTGTTATATTTGAATATCTTTGGCTCGTAATGCAAAGATGAACTATTGACTGGCATGATTATAATCAGGAACTGGAAATTTATACTATCATGACCAGCGGTGTTTAAGATGATAAAAGTTGATGATGTTTTTCCTAAAAAGAGAACCGAGTGGACATTTTAGTCTGCATTATTCTTCTAATAGATTGATCATTCCGCTGCTATTATTGATACAAAGCTTATTGTCTATTATATTCAATTAAGAACTCATCTGTTGAAGGCTAATGATAATTTATTTATCGTTATCTTAATCATGATATTTCTTACTGGGCTATTTGAGCTCACCCTTTCTTTTGTTCCATTGTTTTTCAGAAAAAGAGAGAGTAGCCGGGTCTAGCAGGGGAATGGAGTGACGGTCCGAGTGATAGCTATTGTAGTCTTCACATGTTGTATATAGTGTGAAAATAATAGTGAAGACTTAGTTGTGTATTATTGAGTTTTACATTTCTGTTCTATGAACTATTTGTATTAAAGATTATGTATTTTATGGCGTCTCAAATTGGGCTATGTAGGCCTAGATTTGGGGGCGTCACAGTAGTCGGGTCTAGCGGGGGAATGGAGTGACGGTCCGAGTGATAGCTATTGTAGTCTTCACATGTTGAATATAGTGTGGAAATAATAGTGAAGATTTAGTTGTGTATTATTGAGTTTTGCATTTCTGTCCTATGTACTATTTGTATTAAAGTTTATGTATTTTATGGCGTCTCAAATTGGGCTATGTAGGCCTAGATTTGGGGGCGTCACAATACCACTCTTTTACATGTCATTGAGATTTTCATCTATATGCAAAAGTAATATATGTGCATTAAAAAATGGGTAAAACCCTATTAGGCTTCAGCCTTACTGGGTTCGGCCTTGCAAGGTTTGCCTAACTAGATCTCCACATACTAATTGCATATTGATATACATACCTTGCATGCATGTAATATCTCAAATATCATTTTTGTTTATGTTTCTAAAAAACGATGAAGTACTTTCCCCACTTTTTATACAAAAAAAATGGAAACTAATTAATCATCATATACGTTAATTTTTTGATATTCGATCATAGAGGAAGCAAGGATGGATGATTACTCTTGCAATTCATGTTGTTGACTAGGCCTTCAATGGACTACTGTATATGCTCATCCAAATCAAGTATCAAAACATACGCAACTCTCAATTTGACACTCATATGGTCATGACAAGCTCCTTGGTAGCATTATGCGTCTATTTCTGCGCAGCAGCATTGCAAACAATATTAGTGCAGACTAATAACGAATTGGACGACTCGAGACTCTTGAATCATATCCTTGTTTGCTCCGAAATTCTATCTCCGCTCTCAAATATACTGTTGTTTCTCCTAAACATGGTAGGTTGATCATATGGGTTTAGACATGCATGAGACGATGTGGGGTCGGATAAGTTTTCCAATTATTCACATTATTAGGTTCAGTCTTGTAAGGGTTCGTTCCCTCCGAAGCCTAATGAGACCTCTCTCTTTCTAGTTTCTACATATACAAAGGAGGACTGAAACATTATTTATTTTCTCTCTCTGCTGATTAAACAACATCATTGGGTAAAGTACATACCAACAACCTCCCATTGTCAAAGGAGATCACACACAACTTTAGCTCTGCTGTTCTGCCCTCATTTCTCTCTCTATACGTACACCTCCTATATCTATACATCTTCCTTTCGAAGTTTCTTCCTCTTTCTCTTATCGGAGCTGAATCTATTAGCAACATTATCAATTCACACTTACTTTTAAATGTGCATCGACTTTTACAAGTGACAAACTGATTGAGCTACTCTATGATACATTTTGGACCGAGTTGTGAGCAAGACAGATCCGCCAGCGACTATTAACCATGACGCATTTAGGTCAGGTAATGCGGAGCTATATAATTTGGCAGAGATTTAGCCGTTTCATTTCGGGCAGAATTTGGGGCTTAGAAGAAGAAAAGGATATCACAGAGAGGGGGCACAACTGACCTGAACCTTCCTTAGCCAAACCCTCCTTTGTATATGTAGAAACTAGAAAAAGAAAGAGTTATCATCAGGCTTCGGAGGGAACGAACCCACCAAGACCAAAGTTAGTAATGTGAACAATTGAAAAACTTATCCGAGCCCACATGGTCTCATGCATGAACGAACCTACATGGTCTCATGCATGACCGAACCCACATAGTCAACCTACCATATTTGGGAGAAACACCAGAATATTTGAGAGCAAAGACAGAATTTCGATGCAAACAAAGACATGATTCAAAAGTCTCGGGTCGTCTAATTCGTTATTAGTCTGCACTAATATTGTTTACAATGTTGCTACACAGAAATAGACGTATAATGTACCAAGGAGCTTGTCATGATCATATGAGTTTCAAATGGGGAGTTATCCTTACAATATTTTTGTAAGGTCAAAATTTTCTTTTGCTTGTTGTAATCAGTAGGCTTCTAACTCTAGTCGCTTCAATTAGTGAAAAAAAATTAAATCTTACCTCTGGTAACTCCAATTAATAAGTACTCTTTAGATTTAGTCTTTGGTGGTGAAGTGGAACTCCCTTCTGAAGCGTCCTCTAAGATCGGTTTATCGGTATCAAGTCTTGTGCTTTGGAAAGCTTGGTTCGCTCGCCTTGAAGCTAGACCTGGTGAAGTGATACTTGTTGTTGGTGAAATTCTACCTGTAACTCTCCCACTTTAAGTTGTGGGCATACCTTTCACGAATTTTACACCTCCCTAGTGAAATCACCAAAGAAATGTAGGCAAAGAAATTCGTACCTACTAGATTTAGGGTTTTATTGTTGATTGAGGAGGTGAGAAATCCCCGAAAAGTACATAATCGATTAATCAATTAAAGAGGGGAGAATATCAGGTGAATAATTACTCGAATAACACGTAGCAGAACTCTTAAGATCTAATAGCATTCTCAAGTGTCTAAGACTTTTAAGTGTTTTTGTCACGAGAGCCTCCAAGCTTCCAAAAGTCCCCTTTTATGAAATGAGGGTTATTTATAGAGTTCCCTGGCCACTAGTCATGTGTCAGGCATGTGACTTCAGAGAAAATTCTAGAAATACCCTTAGTCACAGGAAAAATTACTGAAATACCTTTGGTTATCGTAATAATGCCCAAATCGTCCCGTCCTTTTAGCCATCAATCGAATCTCTCAACCAATTTTCAAAATGAGTTGGCTCCACAAGCCTTATGTCTAGGGACTTGTGTAGGCCTTTCTCAGGTTTCATTTTTCAAGGTTCTTATTGTTCAATCCAGAATATCACGCCATTCAATTTCATCGTCGAAAAACCTCGAAGAAACTCGGCACAAAACGGGAGGGGGCCAGCCCTAGGGTTTTCCCGCATTTTGATCATTCGTTCGTTGTTCGTTGCGTTTATTTCTAACTTTTCCATCTTATTCAAATCTTTAGGTTACATGTGAACCTTAATTTATACTATTCATCAGGTAAATGTATGAAAACCATGCGAAACAAAGGTCATTGACATAGTGCATCATGAACAGTGTTACGATTTTTTTTTTAAGCAAACCTAGGTCGTGAAGAGTACAACTAGCGCTCGGGCTGTCTCATTTATTTATTGTTTTATTGTGTCTAAATACACTTTAAAGAATATAGTAGATGTGAGGATTCTAAATTTTACATTAAAAAAATTGGAAATTTCATTTAATACTGCTTTATACAGCTTCAAATCATGTATTAATTGATGCGGTAGACAACTGATTCTGCCTAGGCGCCAAGCCAAGTTGAGGCAACAGAGGACTACATAGCACCTAGGCAAGATTAATAAGCGCGTTTGGGCAGGATTAAGTGCGCCTGGTGGGGATTTTAGAGCACTGATCCATAATAGCTATTCAACTTCAAGTGACAAATTTGAGGACCCTCCCATGTATTCAAGCCATTAAATTCAAAGAAAAAAACAAGAGAAATCAGTTTTACAACACAATTTTACCAGTTAATATTTTTACTGATCGCAAAAAATAGACCAGGAAGTTTTACAACCAGAACTTTTTGATCTGAAATAAAATGACCAGTTATAACCTTAATCCTTACTAGTTCATCAAAATAAATCTAAAATGGCATTACTTAACCAAGACTTCACTATATATATGTTTTAGTCTGAAAGGGGTGCTTGTTGTTGGCCCTTTCAAAACCAATGTCACACATATTCACTGCATGTCCGAATGTGACTAATTGAATTTAAAGAAAGTTGACGTCCTTAAAAGTACTGTTACACAAGTTACTATCATTTTTTGAAAGCACTTGAACAGTTGCAATTGCACGGACTTCATCAATATGGGATTGAAGGGCCACAATTCGATTCCTTTTTGCCTCAATCTCATGCGCATTTTCAACAGAGACTTGCTGAAGAGATATCAACTCTTCTAGCTTCGCCATTGAACTTTTCTTTATGTCATCAGCAAATGAAGCAAGTGCGGGCTTTAGCGTTGATTTGTAATCTATTCTTAACACCTCCGCAGGTGTGGAACCTTTGGCATTCAAATCATACTGGAAGCCATTTCCAAGCTTCAGCCTGGGACACACAGAAATAAAGATTATCTAAAGTCATTAATAGACCATCACACATACCTTTATAATAAGGCACCAAAATTAAATATATCAATGAGAAAGGATAATCTAGGAAACTAAAGGAGTGTTTAATTCCATTCAAAATGAAAGCAACACAGGAGTAAATTTTGCCCGATTAAGCGCCTTAGTTATCCTACCTTTGACATAAATTCTAATCATATACAAGCTTATTTGATTGTGTAAAAAACCATGTTCCATAAACAAAAACATTCATAAAACTAACTCTAATAATTAGAACATTATACTTTATAACTATTATTAAAGAAGATGTTAGATATATATAATCCAAGAAACCGTTTCTAATTATGCCTCTTCATACATTTATATTTCTTTTTTGGTTTTGAGTACAATATTAAGCATATATAAAAAGGACATGAACTAATTATTTTAATTCAAATTAAGGACTGAAATGCATCACTATAAAAAACATATGGTGAGGAAAGCAGATACGGACTTCCTGATAGCTTGGTTGCATTCGATCATGAGGTTCTGAAGTTCCTTAAACTTCTTCCCAATTCCCTCGATCGTCAAGACCCCATGATTTTTCCTCCCACGTGTTTCTCGCAGCCTTTGCTTCCCCAATGTCTCTCTCCACGGCCTGCAACTCCCTCTTCATCCTCTCGGCATCCCTTGCTTTAAAAGCCTGCTCCTCTACCCTATTCTTCAACTCCTCAATCTCCTCACAAATCCTCTTCCTCTCCACAACCTTCGCCTCCAATTCCTTCTCTTTCTCTTCCAAGACCTTCTCCATATTCACAATGTGCCCATCTAACTGCTCAATCATACTGTGAAACTTCTTCACATCTTCTTCCAACACACTTTTCTCTTTCTCCAAAACCTCATTGGCCGAGGGTTCCGTTTTCAAACTCTCCACTTTTCCCTCCAGTTCCTTCACATTTCTCACCAACCCATTTACATTCTCCTCCATTAAATCCCTCTCCCTTTGCAATTTCTCCAAAAACCCTCTATCCTCATTCTCAACAGCATTATCATCCCCACTTATAAAGCACAAGTAACTCCTCAGCGCATAAACAAACATACTATTATCCTCACAATTCAATCGTGTTCGCGTCGAGTTGGATAAATGATCGTTATACATTGCACTTTGAACCAACCAGTGAATAACAGCCAAAAGACTTGGCCAAGAATGTGGGGTTCCGGGGGCTTTGAGAGCAGATTTATTCAACTTAATAGCACAATTGAGATGCTTAAGGACCGTAAACAAATCTTTATCAAGTTTATTACTTGGGGGAAAATCGAGCACAGAGAGAGTGAAATTTAGGGTTTCGACAATGTCTTTGGCGGAGGGGAGTGAGGTTTTGAGGGAAAAAGGGGCAGAATGAGAGTAAAGGAAAGAGTTGATTGTGCGGATGGCGGAAAGTTGGTAAGATCGGTCTGAGATGGGGATGGACGCGACGGCGGAACGGTTGTTGGAGGCGGAGGAGGGGCGGCTGCTTCATAAGCTTGCATCGGAATCACGGCTAGCAGCCATGTACTGCCATGGATCTGGCGCGGTCGGGGTGGGCGGGGTTTTTGTTCTTGTGCGAATGAGTTTGGGTCGGCGGCGGCCGGCGGGTCTCATCGTCGGAGACTTGGGCTTTGTTTCTCTCTCTAATATTTTTTTTGTCTCTCTCGAGTATTCTATTTTCCCGCGCGTTATTTAGTTTGTTTTTTCAATTTACGATTAAATACATTTTTGTCTTTTCAAATATGATCCTCCTACACAAATAACCCTAATTTATAATAATAACATTCAAGTACATTTTACTCGACAGAGTGACCCAATTATATTTCCGGCCAAAAAAATGGTGAAAAAGCTGACGTGTTACCGAAAAAAATATATGTAAGTGTATTTTTATAATTTTATCAGTATTTTATTATATTTTACCATTAATACATGTATACTCATTTTATAAATTAATTTAATAAAATTTAAAAGGACCCAGTCTCTTTCTCCTCTATCCCTCTATTTCCTTCCTCTTTCTTCACTTCAAGCTTGTTCCGAAGTGTTTTTTTTTTTTTGACTTAAAGTTAAAATTTTAGTAGATTTATAAATTAAAATTTTAATAAATTTATAAGTAAAAGTGTTCGGCATCACTTTTACTTATAAGTCGGGAATTATAAGTAATAGTTGTAAATGTGTTCGGTTAATAATGACTTATAAGTTAAAATAAAATATAAAGATTACTAAAAAAACCTTCATTAAAAGTAACATGTTAAAATAAAAGAGGGTAAAATGGACATTTAAATAGATTTGACCAAAACTTAAAAAATAACTTATAAGTAAAAAAAAATAAGTAAGTTTTTTTTGACTTATAAATTATTTTTTAAGTTGACATATAAATAAAAAACGAACACCTTTTTTAGCAAAATCAACTTATAAGTTGGATTGACCAACTTATAGTGCCGAACATGCCCTTCCTTTCCCGTTGACCCCTCCTATCCCCTTCTATTTCATTGTTACTTGTGTTATATACTTGTGTTATATAGAAAATCTGATGGATTCCCTTCCTACTAATTCCTCGGTGTTGGAACTGAAGGTAAGAGTCAAGTCGAGGGAAACAACTGGTCCAGAAGTTGTAATAGAGTGTGAAGAGTCATCGTGGGTATCGTTCGAATTGGGGCATACAAATATTTCTTTAATGGATATATTCGACTCTTGGCTGCTAACATCAGAATCATCAGTTTCTGTGGCAGCCACTTCACGGTCAAAAGTTGCTGTTTTCATTCTAAGAAGAAGGGCTAGTTTGCATTCTAAGTGAGCAACAACTAAATTGTTTGATCTAACCGAATGATTTCTCTGGAGGCTAGTTGTGTTTGTCCTGCGATTCATGGCGGCGATGAGGCGGCTAAGATGGTGGCGGCGAGGTCGGTCTATTTGGTCTGAGAATCCGTAGCGTAGGTGTGAGTTAACATTTTATCGAGAGAAAGAAGAGAGAGAAACTATGCTGAAAGCCTGAAACTGGAGTGTTATACATAGATAATGTAAGTGGTAATTTGGTTATTTGAATTAATTATCTTAACGTATTTTTATAATTAACATATTTTAATTATTATAACGTATTTTTATAATTAAAATAATTAACTTATTTTTATAACTAACTAAATAATTATTTTACTCAATTAATTAGTGGAGTTAATTATTTTATTTGAATTAATTAATTGAGTTAGTTATTTTATTTAAATTAATTAGTGAAATGTGTTATTTTATTTAGTTAATTAGTGGAGTTAACTATTTTATTTGATTAAATTATTAAATTTAATTATTTAATTAATGAGATTAATCATTTATGTATAGTGTGATAATTTGTAGTGAATTTTATTTATTTTAAGTGGTATATGCATGTTTATACTATTAATTGTATTGTTTTATATAAGAAAATATAATTAAATGACTTAAAATACATTAAAAAGTATTAAAATATGTTTATATTATTGTTTTATTCTTTTAGTTATTGTTTTTTCCCATTAATTGTTATTTTGAATTAATTAATAGGGTTAGCTATTTTATTTGGGTTAATAGTTGAGTTAATTATTTTATTTAATTAGTGTGATATATTATTTTATTTGAATTAATTAGTGAGTTTTAATTATTTAACTTGAATTATTTATTTTATTTTATTTAGTTAATAATTTTTAATTATTTTATTTGAATTAAGTTAGTATTTGGGTTATTTTTGATAATTAATCGTATAGTCAATATTTTTTGTACGATTTTATTACGGTTAAACCATATATTACTTCACATGAGTTACATTACTAATATATTTCGGTCAAAATTATGATTGGACAAAAATGTATTTGGAGGTTATTTTTATAATTTTTTGTAGATTAATATCACTTGTGTAAGAGAGATCATACTTGTTAGGACAAAAGTGTATTTAACCCTTCTATTTATGGGGGAAATGTAAGCAAATAAAAATAAAATACTAATACGTGTGTCACACTTTTATATCCCCTCCATTTGAAATTATAAATTATTATTAATTATCTAAAAATAATTTGATATATTTAAAAATTTATAAGATAATTTTAAAATTTTAAAATAATAAATCTTATAATTAATAGTATTTTTTTGATAGTTTATCATATTCACAATTGTATTAATATAAATTAAATGAATTTATCTCAATTTTGAGTTTAAAAATATTTAAAATTAATCTTATAATTTAGAAAAAAATAAATACTTTTTATTTTATTTCTTTATATATGTCAATATCATATCAAATGATGTAATATAATGATAATAAAAAGAAAAAAATATTGTGTAAAATTATAATTTCAAGTTTATAAAAATTTCTATAATTTCCCTCTTGATCCATTACTCTAAATTTTCTTAAACTTCTAAGTTGAAATATTTATTTAACATTAATATGAAGTTGTCATCTTATATACAACACTAATATTTGATGTGTTTGGATATTCAAATATAACACATCGTTTTTAAAATATTATATTTGAATCTCAAACGTAACATTTTCAAATATAACAAATATTTCAAATATCAATAGACAAACAAACACATTTAAATTATAAATAATTTTATGCACTATATCTGAGTTCACATGTAACTAGTAAATATTTATAAGTCGAATTCTGTTATATATTGCAACGAATGTATTATCATAAAAAATTATAAAAGTATTTCACTTAATACATATCATTCTAAATGAGTTATTATTAACATTTATTTAAAATTAACAAGTCGAACTAAATATTGACAATTAACAAGTCGAACTAAATATTGACAATGTATGTCACTTCCTTTACATTCAAAATTAATATAATAATATGCCTCAATTTTATTTGTTTTAAGAAATATTTTCTATGTTCTTTGTATCAGAAATTGGATTTGATCATAAGTAAAAGTCATTGTCAAAGTCACATTTTATATGAAAAACATTAAATAAATTATCAAATTTCAATTTCAGAATCCCTTCTGGTGTTGTAATTGTCTAACACTCTAACATACTCCTTTCTCATAATCCTTTCTGGTATTGTTATTATCAAATTATCAAACATTTTATACATGAATACTATTGTAATTGTTGAAATAGTTTGATTTACCCGTAGAACAGCAGTATTTCTTTAGCATAGTCCAATTCACTGAAATCAGTCCTCACCTCTCCCGTTAAACCCTCTCCTCTTCTTTCTCTCCCATACAATAATTCTTCCCACCATTTCTCACTGAGAAAACAATTCAGCCCAATTCCGACAGAGGAATTTAAATTGCGACACACCTTATTCGCAGTTCCGTCAGTTCCCAAATGGGTAAAGACGACGAAGAGATGAGAGGGGAGCTAGATGAGAGGCAAATTAACGAAGAATACAAGATTTGGAAGAAAAATACTCCCCTTTTGTACGATTTGGTGATTACCCATGCTCTCGAGTGGCCTTCTCTCACCGTCGAGTGGCTCCCCGACCGCCATGAACAGCCGGGCAAGGATTACGCCGTCCAGAAGGTGATTCTGGGCACCCATACCTCGGAAAACGAGCCCAATTATCTCATGCTCGCTCAGGTCAAACTCCCCTCGGAAGATTTCGAAAACGGCACCAGCCATGAAGAGGATAGCCGCTCCGATGTTGGCGGCTCTGGTGCCGCCAGCCCCCAGGTCAAATTTTGTGTTTGTTTTTTATTTGTATAATCTGTTGGTTATTTATGGATTTTTGTAACATTTGCTGTATTGGGAATTAATAAATTCTTCATTACATGCAAGTCAGAAATTTTAAGGAAATTGGGTGTTTTGGGGGGCTCTGGTTTGAAGCAAATGCTTCAGAGTTTAATTAGACTAGTTTGTGATCCAGGGTAAAGATTGCTTCCTCTTCTCTGTTAGATTTGTATAAAGTTTGGTTATTGTGAACTTGTCACATGAGTTTATTGTTTTTTCTCATTATCTTTGTTGAGTTTTTGTGGACTTGTTCAACTTTGTATCACTGTTTAAAGTTAATTATTTACAGTTGTGTTATATGGCAAAAATGTGTTACTGTCTATTTGATATGTAATGTGACCTTTATTGAATTGGGGAAAAAATGAAGCCTTTATTGATGTATGCAGAGTTTTTATTTTTTGGGCTTTGATCAGCCTGTGCCGCTTGAAATAAAATTACTGGCAATAATTTCTAGGACTGATTTTATGTACATTTTATATTGGATTTGTAAAAGTTTGTTATTATATATATATATATATATATATATATATATATATATATTTATTTATTTTATTTTTTGCGGGGGGGGGGGGGGGGGGGGGGCCTTGAGTAGGAAAAATGCTTAAATAACTTAGTTTGAAGGAAGAAAAAAAAGTCTGCAATTGCTGCTTCAAGGAAGGCGATTATTTTATCACCGTGGTGGCATGGCCGTAGAGGTGGGATAACAGGTTTGTTTGGTTTGGTATTACTGGGGGTCCCGACGGACAACCCTCTTCCCATGTTTTCTATATGTCCATGTCCTAAATTTGGAAAGGAAGGCTCCACAGTTTTATTTTATTACCGGATTAGGGAGAGGTGGGATATGTGGTATAATGGCAATTTACTTTTTCTTTTGTTCATAAGATGATAAAACTCTCATTCGATCTCCCCATCTCAACTTAAAGCATAAATTTTGATTTATTTACATGTATTATATTTAAATTTTCTATGTCATTGCATCTGGAACCCACTTACTCCAATTATACGTGTAATCTCTTATATGAATTTTAAGAAGTCAAAATGTATATCTTAATCAACTAATATTATATATGAAATTTAAAGAAAAATATTATAGGTTCTTTATTTTATGATATTTGAGTTTGGGCATAAATTTATTTAATAAATAAGATTGAATCGAATTTATTATTAAATTTTGCTTCAAAGAGTTTTTAAATTATTTTATTCTACTATTTTTTTCCCCTTTTCAGGTACAAATAATCCAACAAATTAATCACGATGGTGAGGTCAATCGGGCTCGTTATATGCCCCAAAACCCTTTTATCATTGCCACAAAGACAGTAAGTGCTGAAGTATACGTATTTGATTATAGCAAGCACCCATCTAAGCCTCCTTTAGAAGGCGCATGTAGTCCTGATTTGAGGTTAAGGGGCCATAGCACTGAAGGGTACGGATTGTCGTGGAGCCAATTTAAACAGGGCCATCTACTAAGTGGTTCTGATGATGCCCAGATATGCTTGTGGGACATTAATGCATCTCCAAAAAGTAAGGCTCTAGATGCTTTGCAAACGTTTAAGGTATGTTTTCACATTTCTTATACATGCATTGAAATTGATAAAGTCTAGTGGGTTTAGTCATGTTTTATAAAAGGAGTTGATGCAAATAATTGACTATTGGAGCTCAACTAGAAGCCTGGTCTAACAAAGATAGAAATTCCAAAAATGCTCTCAGCCGCCCATGACTTATTAAAAGATTAATTAAAAACTTTCATCATCAGCTTGCTTACCTTAGCTGAACATATAATAAGACAATTTAATGTTAAACTTTATTAGACAATATCAATCACCGGCTACATTGAATTCCTGATTGAGCCTGTACCATACCTTATTTGTGTGAGTTTATATTTTTATTACTATATTTTAATATCTCCTGAAAATAGATTCATGAAGGTGTTGTAGAAGATGTAGCATGGCATCAGAGGCATGAATACCTATTTGGTTCAGTTGGGGACGATCAATACTTGCATGTATGGGATCTCCGAACTCCATCGGTCACAAAGCCAAGTCAAACTGTAATTGCTCATCAAAGTGAGGTGGGTATAAGAGTTTACAACTTCATTGTACTCATTTACCCATTTAATATGTGTATATTTGTATATATGGTGTGTGGGTGTGTCTGTGTGTGTGTGTGTTTTGTGAGTCTGTGTGTCATTGTGTATGTAATTGGGACTTTTCAATCTGAGTAGTGCCATGTTAGGCTTATGTAGTAACATTTCTTTCTGACTACCGTTCTTGATTTCATCCGTTCAAAACATCATTCCATCAACAATCAACTTGAAAAATCAGTTCCATGGAGAATATAGTAATATTCTGGAATTGGACAACATGATTTTGAACAATAATAACATGTAAACTAATGTGGCATTTATGGCAAGGATTCAAGAAGCATTCTCTTGCTTGGAAATTTCTCCTTTTTCTTCATAAAGGTCCAATCGTTACTTAATCTAATAAGAAGTTTCATTTCTTTCCTAATCCAGATGTTTAAGAAGCTGAGTAATTATGTTTGTTTCTTGTTCTTTTGAGTTATGCTTCTCTTTCCCCTCCCATTATATGGAAGGGTAAGCTATCCATAAATGTTTGAGCTTTCACTTGAACTTTGTTCCTTCATAAGTTCAAGCACCAACGTTTTATGTCTGGCCTAGGCCTTAAAAATTCATTTCCCTACATATTTGTAAGATATTTATGCACGCGAGCATGCTTCATTGTCGTTTGTTTCTTTGTTGTCCTAAAGAATTGTGGTGATATCTACATTCATTAAATTTGTGATTTTTTTTTTGAAGTAGATAAGTGTTTTCTGTTAAATGATTCTCTTGCAGGTTAACTGCTTAGCTTTCAATCCTTTCAATGAATGGGTTGTGGTGACGGGATCCACAGATAAGACTGTTAAGTTATTTGATCTTCGTAGGCTCTCCAATGCTCTCCATACCTTTGACTGTCACAAGTAAGAAATCTCCCGTGCTTGTGTTACAACTTTCTTTCTGTGATATCTATGAAAGTAAAACTATTTTGTATTCTCCAAGAATATAATTATGCGTATATATACGTGTGTGTATATATATTTACATGCATGATGTACTAATATTTTGTTGCTTGTATATTTTATGAACTTAGCTTTCGTTGTTTGTAAAACAGAGAGGAGATTTTCCAAGTTGGGTGGAGTCCAAAGCATGAGACAATATTAGCTTCATGTTGTCTTGGTAGGAGACTCATGGTGTGGGATCTTAGCAGGTATTCTACATGAGCCTACTTTTAGATTTTCTTGTTGAGTCGCATATGGATATGTTTGATTATATAGATATGTTTGGTTTTATTGATCTTTTGCTCTTGCACCAGATGCTTTAAATAACACTCCCTCTGTTTCAAATTGTAGGATCAGTTTTGATTTTTTGGAAGCCATTTGAAATATTTTCAAATTCAAAATTGACGAGTTCATTTAATTTTAAACATTACAATGATGAACATTGTAAACTATTCCCTCCATTCCAAATTTTTTGATTATTGCTGACATGTTAAAGTCGATTTGAAATATTTTCAAACTCAAAATCAAGATGTTTTATTAAAAATTATGAAACAATAAAGCTTGCAATGAGTAATACTTTTTTGATAGTTTATAATATTCATCTTTGTATTGATTAAAATTAAAATACTCTATGTCAATTTAAAGTTTAAAAATTTCTTAAGTTACTTTAAAAAGTCTAACAATTATCAAATAATATGGAATGGAAAGAGTATTTAAAAAATACTATTAATTTATCATTTTCAAAAGTAAAATAAATCACATCAATTTTAAATTTAAAAATATCTTAAATTCACTTTAAAAAGTCTGATCATATATCTTGGAACGGGGAGGGAGTATTTGATATTGTTGATTTACCAGCTGCATGGTAATTAAGTCGGTGATCTTGGCAATCAAAGTAAGGTTGTAAAATAAACCAAACGGTTCGAGCTCGATTCGTATCTACTTGACTAAAAGTTTGATTCGAGCTTGATTCGAAATATAAACGATTCAAATATAAACAAAGTTTAAAGTTCGATAAATTATTTGAACATCTTCAAATTGTAATTTTCTATTGATATTCGGATCATATTCGCTCGAAAAGTTCAAACTGTTCGGACTTAATTCAAGATTGTGCCCGACTCGGTAGCTAAACGAGCTTCAATCAAATCTAATTTCATACTCGATAAATTTTATGAACCAAATCTGAGTAACTCAATATTCGACTCGATTCAGTTCGTTTACACCCTTACAATCAAGTGGGCTTGGGTCCACCATTTTGTGTTATCTAAAGAATATTTAAAAATATTGAATCGAAGTATTACATAATTTCTAAGGCCCCTTAAATTTGAGCGAGACTTATTTTTTTGTATATTTGTTTGTCTGAGCTGCATCGTGGTTATCATTTTTACCTGAATTTCATTCTCTTTTGTTTTTTTCCCTTTATCCCTCTATATACATGTTTATTTTACTTCTTGTGTCCTAGTGTTGACTGGTTCCATGAACAGAAATGTCTTCAAGAATGTTGAGAAATTTCATACTTGACTAAGTTTGAGTGGAAATTTTTTGACAAAAATTGTTTTGAATTTCATTATATACACATATTTCTTCTTGTTCCACTGTTGATTGGTTCCATGAACAGATTTTAGCTTTAAGAAAACTGAGGATTTCATACTTAACTAAGTTTGGTGTCACAACATTTTCTTTTTGTTGTTAAGAGAAGAATATTTTATTTATTAGATGAGGAGATTACATCGCATGAGGAGGACAAGAAGTCCTCCTAAAAGAAATTAAAAAAAATAAATAAGAGAATAAAAACATAAAATTAATGAAGTACTGTCTATCCAATCTCTTTGAAGGTCGGACAATTTTTTTTTCTTCCAAAAGCTCTCATTGCATTAGCCTAGAGAGAAGCAAAGAAAGATATATAATTTCATTATATACACGTATTTTCTTCTTGTCCCACTATTGATTGGTTCCATGAACATATTTTAGCTTCAAGAAAACTGAGAATTTCCTACTTGACCAAGTTTGAGTGGAAAATCTTAGAAATATTGAATGCATTGTTGGTATCACAACATTTTCTTTTTGTTGTTAAGAGACTAACATTTTATTTATTGGAAGAGGAGATTACAATGCATAAGAAGGACAAGAAGTCCTCTCGAAAGAAATTAAAGAAAATAAGAGAATAAAAACATAAAATTAATGAAGTACCGCCTGTCAATCTCTTTGAAGGTCGGACAAAGAAATTTCTCCAAAGGCTCCCATAGTATAAGTCCAGAGAGAAGCAAAGAAAGATACTTAATTGCAAATCAATATTTCTAGTCCAATAAATAAAAATTCTAGCATTCCTTTCAATTCAAATTCCCCACAAAATGGCAAAATAAGCACATCTTCAAAGAATCCTCCTATCACTTGTATGGCCAAACCCCTGAATTTGCAAAGTAAAATGTCTTCCATTGAAAAGGGACATGTGCAACTTTCACCCATCACACTAAACAAACAACACCACAACCAACGAGTCGTCGAACAATGAAGAAATAAATAAGAATATGACTCACAATCTTGCAACCATGGTGTCACAACATATTTGCGTATTAGAATCAATTACCGCCTACTCCCCCTTCTTTCTTCTTCCCCCTTCCCTCCTCTCTCTCTCTATAAACAAACATACACACATATATGGAAGCATATGCGTCAAATTTGCCTTCGAATGTATATATTGATTAATACGGCCTATTCAACCCATATTATAAAATAGCTTATGCTTGTTTTTCTAAACAAGATATTTATTTGACAACTTTTATACCTTGTTTATGATTTAGTATAGGTATATTTAACTGTAACTTTGAATGTTTCTATATGGCTAAGTGTACATGTAGCTAGTGTGTGGTGCAGCTTTGGCACTCATTTTAGTCATGTTAGAAACCGTGTAGTTATTGGAAGCCGTTGTGGTATATTGGTATTGGCATTTTTAGGTTTAATATATCTTCGGGATAGGAGATTGGTTATAATCGTACACATATTGTTAAGTATTTGTGGTGGTTAAATATAGAATAAGTCACTGTACTATAGGCCAACTTACAAGTGGGTCACTAAACTTTTATTTCTTACATTCGACTTACTGAACTCTAGTTTTCTAACAAACTATTAGCAATTCCGTTAACTCATGTTGACTTTAACGGTTTGTCACATCATAAGAGAGAAATAACTGACATGAATTTTTTTTGACATGTAGCCACTCTTTAGTAAAAATGAAAGAATATTAAAGAAAAAATAAAATATAAATTAAAAATATAAATAAAATTAGAAAATTTAGCAAAAAATTTGGAAAAAATTAAAATAAAAAATTAATTATTTTTTTAATTAATAAAAAAATTTAGGTAATTAATAAGAAATATAATTATTTAAAAAATTATAAAAATAAAAAATATGATGAAATTAAATATCTTTTTAAAATAAATTATTGACTTTATAAAAATACATATATATAAATTCTTATTAACTTTACGTGTATTTAGAAAATTTTAATTTTATTAAACTAGGATTGCTTTTATTGTGTTTTAAAATTAAATTAATGTATATCACATTCATCGTCTTCCTCCCGATGCCTCATTCTCCCAAATCTGATTCATAGGCTCACCTCACAAATTGTATAGCACACATAACAGAGAAACACTACACAACTAGTCTTGAAAGGAATCAGATTTGAAAAGCTTGAAAGTAATGGGTCGCCATTTTTAGTCGCCATTTTCTTTCTTTTCCAGCGAGCTCAGGGAGGGGATATATATATATATGTGTGTATGTATGTATACATACATACAGATTTGACCTTAGTCCTATATATGATATATATACATATAAACATATACATGTATGCCCTTTTCAGATCTATTATTGGGAATCAGGTGATGATGACGATGATATATATACATAAATATCTAATGTTTTTAAAGAGACCCAAAAACAAAATTTTAGAGAGAAATATATGAGTTTTTATAATTTTAGATTTTCTCTCTCATCTCCTTTCATGGTGTCCATAGCTTCTCCGATTCAAACTCAAAGACCCACTTGGAAAAGCTTCTCCTTTGAAGAAATCTTCGAGGCAACCAATGCTTAACTCATATTTTAACATTTAAGTAAAATCCATGGTTCTAGATTTTGGGGCTTTTTTCTTATCTCTTTTGGTAGATCCATTGTTGAAGGAAGAAGATGAAGAAAGAACGAGAAGAGAGAAAGTAGTTTGATGAATTAGAAAGCTTTTTTTCCTTTTCCTTCTTTATTTCTAAGCTGACTTTTCTTTTGTTGGATCCAGCTAGGATTAAGTAGGCGTCAACTAGGATTAACTAGGACGTGACATTACACATCAGCAATTCCGTTAAAATATTTAACGTCCCTGACAGAATTTTCATTTTTTGTTAGTAAAATGCAGTTCAATGAGTTGATTGTAAGAAGAAAAAAAATTTAGTTACCCACTTGTAAGTTGGCATATAGTACAGTGACTTATTAAGCATTTTACCCGTATTTGTGGCAGACCTTAACTTTTAATCGATTGAAACATGAAAAATTCAAAGTGTGTTTGTTTTCTTAACTGTTCTTCTAACTTTACAGAGGTTATGATATTATCTTTTGAAACTTTATCATATATCATCAAAACCTCTAGTGTAGCTGAGATTTGCTGTTCTATCCTTTTTTTTTGTATGCCCCTCCCCCTTCTCTTTCATTGTGGATATTAAATTCTCTTGGTTTAATTAGAATTTCAATGCTTCTCATTTCGAGAACAGTGGATTCTTTGTAGATAATTGCATTTAATTAGCATTACAAATTTACAAGGCTCCTACGTTTAGTTTCGGGTCTTTATACTTGCTAGAAGCTTGATTGTTTTTAACATTCAGAGGTGACATGAATTTCCCAGCATATTAGTATTTACGTCTCTATTCTTTATAAATGTCCGTCTTTCAAAAAGTATTGAATTAACTAGTTCTGAGTATAAATATGAACCTAATAACCAAATGAAAGTAACGGTCTAGGTATTGTTATCTATATGTTATTCTTTGAATCATGTTTTGGAACCTTAACAATCTTACATTTAGGATTTATTTTGTTACTAGTGTTTGGGTGTTTGGGTGCGTGTGTGAGTTATTTAAGTTGTATTTGGAATAAGTTATTGTTAGATGAACAAGAATCTCTAGAGCATCTGGAAATTCAAAACGCACCAAACGCTGCTAGACAACAAGAACTTGGGCTCATCTCTTTTCCAAGGTTCTAAAAGGCGCTAGGCGGGAGGCGGGCGGCCGGGGGGGCCTAGCGCCTAGGGGGCCTAGGCGGGGCCTGGGCGGGTCCTAGGCGGGATTTTTTATTTTATGCCAATTTTAATATTTTATCGTACATTTATCCTAACAAAATAATAATATAAAGGAAAACAATCTATAATAAAGATAATAAAGGCATTTGCTTAAAGTTCAAACACATATCCATGTTGCTAATGTCAAAGTTCAAACAAAAACATGCAATTGTTTAAAGTTCAAACACAAGCAAATAATAAAAATACAAACTAATAGTCCTCAGCTCCATATACCTCTATATCTCTCTATAACTCTTTTTTTTCTATATTATTCCAAGATAATGTCCCTATCGGGCTCACACTCGTACTCCTCATTTCTCTATTCTGTATCATTTTCAGACAAAAAAAAAATCATGGAGTTTTCTTACTTTAACATTTCTATTATTTCTCTTAGGCTCTAGCACGCTATCCGCTTCGGATGCTTCACCAATCGCTTCCCAAGTAAGGCCTGAACAGCCTTCAACTTCTTCATCTATTCTTATAACGTCGTTTTGTAGCTTAGTTATTAAAATAAAATAAAAATAATTGCAACCCTAAATTTTTCGCTTATGTCTCGCCTAATTTCTCTGTCTTGCCCGCACAGTCCCCTATAATTCTCTGGAAGGATTTTTTTTTCTCCTTGGACATAGGCTAGGCGCTATGCGGCCTAGGCGTGGCGGCAGGGGAGGGCCTAGCGCCTAGGCGGGGATTAATCGGACCCAGGCGGGGATTTTTAGAACAGTGCTCTTTTCGATATCAACAGTATTGATAATTTCTCCGGGATTGGTCCTAGTCAACACGCAGAGCACACAGTAAATATTGTTGTTTGTTTGATTCACTTTATACAGGATTGGCAAAGAGCAAACACCACAGGAAGCTGAAGAAGGTCCACCGGAGCTGCTTTTCATACATGGTGGCCATACAAGCAAAATTTCTGACTTCTCATGGAATCCATGTGAAGATTGGGTAGTAGCTAGTGTAGCTGAAGATAACATACTTCAAATCTGGCAGATGGGAGATCATATCTACCTTGACGGGGACGATGCCCCTACCCCTAAAGATGATTCGAACAAAGATTCCGTTGGATAAATTTCCCAACCTTCAGGGAGCTCTATAGGAACTGAATTATATTTAAGCAATTTGATCTTGATTCTTTCTGTTAGTTTTTTGTGTTACTCCACCTGTGTATGTTTGTTTCTCCAGTTTGTAATTCCTTTCTCTTTGGAAAATAATCTATATTTGTTTATCTCCTCTGTGTTACTCCCTATCTTTCAAAATTAGATATTCATTTTTTTATTGATTGTAAAATTAGAGATTAATTTTTATTTTATGATTATAAAGTGATATAATGTTTATAATTTGTCGTTACTTTTTTTGTTGTTGTTATATTGAGTAAAATTTAACAATCTTTGACTTTGTCAAGGTTGGATCCCAAGGCCTTTTGGTATTTTATTACATTTCTTGCTTCGCATTATTACTATTATTAAATTTTTAGCTAATATTACAGCTGTATTTGAGAACATTACATTTTCTTTTAAAACCTCCTTAAATTTTGAAAAGGTGTGTATCTTAACATTTCTTTATTGTAATTTCTGATTACATAAGTAAATATATATTTTGATTCTGTAGCACATTCCACAACATAATTTTTATGTACCTATACATGGAATCAATTTCTATGGTCCCCTTAAGCTTAATTATTTTACAATTTTATCCTTTTTAATTTTTTCTATTTTTTCATTTTATTTTCTAAATTTAATAAAATTATTATTATATCTTTACAGTAATTATACATCCAATCTTGACAGCCACTAATGTAATATAAAATTAGCGCCATTGACTATTATTTTAACATGCGTATTTGATATTTTTACATAGTCATCTATGTCACGTGAGAGTGGAATGGGTTCTACCTTTATGTGAGAAGAGCACGTGTAAAAATATCAAATATATATATGAAAATATCATTTCTCTTAAAATAGCACAAAGATCAAAATATGTTGGAAACTGATATTTTCACATTTAAAAATAATAGTTCCATATGAATATAAGATCTATTAATTTATTTTTATATCTTTTGCTAAATTACCATTAATTATTTATGTGAGATGAATTATGTGAAAATATTAATTTTTTACGTGAAAATATCACTTCCCAATATGTCGAATAAGCTATCAACAGATCACACAATATGACCTGTTTTATTTAACAAGAAGAAAAAGATCACACAACATGAAAATGCACTTTACACCGCTAAAATACCCTCTTCATGTGTATTTTGATTCATCTTGCTCAGTGTAGCAAAAGATTATCAAAATATAATGATTAAATTGATAATATCTATATTATGACAATCAAATTATGATAATAAAATTATTGATGAGAATGAAAATTAGATTATTGTCAATCAAACTATAAGATTTACTTTAGATTAGACATGCAAATAATTAAAAATTTATTAAATAAACAATAAAATAAAATGATGCCCTCTCTAAGCAATTTGTGAATTATGCATTCGAGATATGATATAGTATGACTTATTTTCACAACCCCATTTTGCCTCAAATTAGTTGTCACTTTTACAAACAAAGTTGCGTTTGTGAGAATTTACTATATTTTCTTTACATAAAATGAAAATAAATTTTGTCAAAAATATACCAAAAGAATGCATTTAAAAGTTGGTTGTTATTTTGAATTATGTGTTGGTAAATTAAATATTTGGAGATGTGAGAGGACTTGCATTTGTGTTTCATTGTTAATTCTTTTTGGCTCTTTGAAAACTTTCAACATTGTATTTTCTGTTTTTGGTTATATTCCATTTCGTAAAATGGTTAAATTATTGATTAAAATTGTAGTTTTTCACTGATTGACATACCTTGTTCATTGAAACTTTGTAGTTTTAAGATTTGCTCACTATTGTTTGATTTATTTATTTATATATATATTTTTTAACTGCGGTCAAATTGTTAAAGATTTTTTTTATTACTTTCGAGGATACTTCAAACTAATGTAATGATTGAGTTAAGATAAATGACCATCGGTGATAATAATAGCTGATTTATTATATTTTTCTTAACTTCTCATATTCACAAAATATAGATTGTAAGTCGATGTGCCATAGCAGATATCATCTCCAAGCGTGTAAAAACAGATAGATAACCTACTACACGACCGGTGCTTTTTCTTCAACGCCTAGATTATACGTTTTCAAACTCTTCAATCCTTAAATCATACGCATCGAATGCGCAAACGTATGTTGAACAATCTTGATTAAAAGGATTAGAAAGTGGCACTATGTTATCAATGACGCTTTATTCATCGGCCTTTTGACAATATTCATAATAGTTAACATATTAACTACTCTTTAAAATCACGCGGTGTTTGATATGTTTAAGAATTTAATGATGAGTTACTCGTAAGATAAATTTAACAAACACGATCATATTATAAACACGTTAACTTAAATTAAATTTGGTCGGAGCATACTAAGTTTGATCGGAACATACCAAAATTGACCGGAACATATCAAAGTTCATAAATAAATGTCAAGTTTCATTGAAACAAACGATTTAATTGCCGAAACATTTCGCATTTGATTGGAACATAATAAATAATTTGATCGAAAAATTTCAAAAGTACATATCAAGTTTCATTGAGAAATATCAAATTTGTTCGGAACATATTAAATTTGATCCGAAGATACTAAATTTGATCGGAAGACTTTCATACGTACATATCAAATTTTATCGAAATATACTAAATTTAATTGAAACTCAATTCATTTAATCGATTAATATATTCAAAACATAAAATATCAAATTTTAAAGACTTGACTCCATACACAAACATTTGAAGATCAATCTAAATTATAAACAGCTCAAATTTGTTCAAGTTTTCTGGTAAAAACTCTTTTTTGTATGAGCTTATTATATTCAAGAAAACAATCCATGCATAAATAAAGCCCAAGTGTTAGCCCAGGAAAGCTCACTCCACTAGACCTCTCTCTTCCCCTGTATAAAATCCCTCGAAATCTCCGCTTTTGCAGTACTGTCACTGTCCTCGCTCCTGTCGCCCTCACAAAATCTCTCTCTCTCCAAAATTGCCCTTTCCAAATTCTCACAGAAAGCAAAATTCAGTTCATTTCTCTCCATTAATTACAGAAAACTTAAATATTCCAATCCACATTTTCCCCAGTTTTCCCAATTGCAAGAAAAGGGGATTACGAAATGAGGAGACGAGCTGAGGAGAGGCTGATCGGTGAAGAGTACAAGCAATGGATGAACAACGTTTCTAACTTGTACAATTTGGTGATCACGCAGTTGATCGAGTGGCCTTCTATCACCGTGGAGTGGCTCCCCGACCGGCAAGAGCCATCGGGCAAAGATTACGCCGTTCAGACCCTGGTTCTCGGGACCCAGACCATGAATAACGAGCCCAATTATCTCTTACTCGTTCAAGTCGAGCTCCCCCTTAAAGACGAAGATTCTGAAGAGGGAGAGGAAGATTCCGAAGATGGAGACGAATATTATGATGATGATGATGACGGCAGTTACGAGGATGAGGCTAATGATGATGGGAGCCCGAAGATTATCCTCACTACTGCCGCCAACTCCAAGGTTTAAATTTCATGAATTTTGGGTTATTTTTTATTTAAATAGTTCATCGGTTATTTAGGATTTTTTCTATTACATTTGCCTATTTGGGTAATTTGTTTGTTCGTGCATGCATTTTTTAGTTTTTGGGTGTGTGTGGAAGGTTTGGTGCTTTGATTTGAAGAATTACTGACTAAAAGTCTAATTATTGATAGTTGTGTTGAAGGGTTGAGATTAATTTTTTTTTCCTCTATCGATTAGTTATGTATAAGTCCTTTTTGTTGAATTGGTTGCAAAATGATTACTTTCTCGAATAGACAAAAATGAATATTTTATTGATTTACATTGAGAGTTAGATTTTTGGGGTGGTTTTTAGAACATACTAATTGGATTTGAACTAGAAAGATTGTGTGAGATTGTTTCATGTGTATATAGGAAAGCACAGTATTTGTCAATTCTGTTTTTCACATTGATTAAGTGTTTCTTTGAGTGTCTTCATTAAAATGTAGCATGATTAGTTTGAGAAAGGAGTAACTTTTTGTCTTTTAGAGAAAATTCAATTTTTTTTTTAATGGTTTTGGTTCAGCATTTAATTATAAATAAATATTGAATTAGCAATAGTGTGAATTAATGATTTTACATATCTTGATATTGGATTTTTGTGACAGTTTGTGATCTTGAAATTTATTTCGTCTTTCGACGAGAAAAAATGAAGCTATATTGCTGTATATAAATGATTTTTGACAGTAAGGGTTTTGGTTTAGAGAGTAAACTGCTTATGAATTGAATTAGAGATAGTTGTGTTATATTGTAACTTGAAATTGGTTGATTGAATTTGTAAATTTAATGATTTCCAAAAAGGTGGTTCGCTTGGTTTGAAAAGGCTGACTCCTCCATTCAAAGTGAGATACTTGGATGCTATGTGGGTGCTTAGTTGCTTACTGTTTAGGTACAGGAGTCAATGATTTAGTCAACCACATTTACTTTGTCAAGTTATGTAATTGAGGGTTTCCTAGTTCACATTTGGGTCACTGAATCAAGGAACACTTAAAATCTGGCAGGGAGGATTTGGTGATGTACTGATGTTTGCTCAGTAAGCTTTACAAGCCAGATAATTGTCTTTTTATTTTATTTTTCATGTTAATGAATGTATCTTAAAAAGGTAAAGTATTGGAAGTAATTTTTTTATATACCGCAATTGTCCAAATTACCAAATAGTGATTTTTGCTTTTTAAGAATGATATTTTATTCTGTATTGTATATCTCAGGGTATCTGCAATTAAGATGGTATATAGACATGATGTTTGATGCATCCTATTTAGCAAACTAAGTTACTAAAATTAGGCATTACAGTTAATAAGGTTCAGATAAACGATGAACAATTTACGTGTTCTCCTCTTTACTGATTTTCTTCCCACCAGTCAAGTGCATGGGTAATTACAACGAAGGAGTGTTTTGCTTCCAAATCTTGTACCCTTTGTTAGTTAGTTTCTCACCTCTTTGTCATCGTTTCCATTTGAGAAGTGAGATGATTGTGAGAATGTAGGTCACAATTTCTCTCTCTCTCTCTCTCTCTCACACACACACACACACACACACACAACATGTGCCATGAGTATATTATGCTTCTTGGTAAAACTGTGCTCTGTGCAGCCTTTATTTGTATTTGTTTCTAAATAGAAATTTCATTTTTCAGGTACATATAATCCAACAAATTAATCATGATGGGCATGTTCACCGGGCTCGTTATATGCCGCAAAACCCTTTTATCATTGCCACCAAGACAGAAAGTGCTGAAGTATACATGTTTGATAGTAGGAAACACCCATCTTTTCCTATTTTTGGAGGCACATGCAGTCCTGATTTGAGGTTAAAGGGCCATAGTGCTGGAGGATTCGGTTTGTCATGGAGTCGGCTTAAACATGGACATCTATTAAGTGGTTCTGATGATTCTAAGATATGCTTGTGGGATATTAATGTAAAACCAGAAAATAAGTCTCTAGATGCTTTTCAGACTTTTGAGGTATGTTTATCTTGTAAATTCAGAGTTACCAGATTCTTTTATTGACCTAGTGAACTGTGTATTGGTACTTGCATATCTAAACGTGATACTTTTACTTATTGATACTAATGTAGCGTACCCAATTTTTTGTTGTTGTTTTATCTATAGTTTCACAAATATCAATATTCTAACTTAGTTTGAATGCTCAAACATTACATTTATACTAAGTTATTATAAAACAATTAACTATGTTTTTTCTATAAAACTTAGTTGTGTAGCATTTAGATTCTAAGAAAATTTCTAAGTATAAGCACTTATATAAAGCTACCCTTGTGTACTGCATTTTAGCCTACATAGCATACCACACACCCGTATTGATTCCACGAAGTAAAAGGAGCCGCATTTCAGCTAACATTCGTATTTCTTGCTACTGTTTATCTTTAATAAACTCTAGTTAGTTTAGCATATTTAATAATAGTATAAAACGAGGCAATAACATAATGCCCCAAAATAAGACTCATGAACCACAATAGAAGCCCTGACCAGCAAAGAGAGAAATTGTGAAATACTCTTAGTTCTTAATGGCTCATTAAAAGTGAATAATAAACATTTAACCAGCAACTTGCTGACCTAACATGAACCAATTACAATACACGACTCAATTTCAAAAATTTTGAAATTAGACAGTATTCCATCACCATTCACATAAAATTCCAGATTGATCCCTCTTCCTCGTAATGTTTTTTAAATCATCGGAATGTGATTTTGTATTTTTTTAAAGTTTTTAACATTGTCTCCAAATAGGCTCATGAAGGTATTGTAGAAGATGTAGCATGGCATCAGAGGCATGAATACTTATTTGGTTCAGTTGGGGAGGATCAACATTTGCATATATGGGATCTCCGATCTCCTTCAGTTGCTAAGCCTTCTCAAACTGTGGTTGCTCATGAAAGTGAGGTGGGTACAAGAATTTTACTACTTCGTTATATTCGTTTATCCATATAATATGATTTACGTGTGTGCGTATATGCAGATGTGTGTATTTAATAAGGATTTTTTTAATCTGACTAGCACGCCAAGTATGATTATGTTGACTATAAAAATAATTAGTATTTACTCATTTGTACTAGTAGCATTCATATCTGACCAGCGTTCTTGATTTCATCAGTTCCAAAATATTTTTCAGTCAACACTCAACTTGGAAAATCAGATTCAAGAGAAGATAGTAATATTCTGAAATTTGGATAGCATCATTAAAAAAATTTAACAAGTAAACTTGTGTGGCAAGTGTGGGAAACATATTTAGAAGCAAGTTATTGCATGGCAATTCCACTCCTTTGTTTATAAAGCTTCAATCTTTACTTAATATACGTGGAATATGGTATTGATTTAGTGGAAGTTCCATTTCTTTGCCAACTCAAATAACTATGAAGCCGAGGAGTCTTCTTTGTTTGTTGTTCTTTTGGGTTGTGCTTTTCTTTCCCTTTGCCATTATATTTTGGAATATAAGATATCCACAAATAGTAGAGCTTTGACTTTGGTCTTTAATAAGCTCAACACCAAGTACCCTAGGCGTGTATGTCTTACAAATTCGTTCCCCTAGATAAATGTGGGATGTCTGTGCAGGTGAGTATCCCTCATTCTCATTTGATTCTTCACTGACCTAATGAATTTTGTGGTGATACATTCTTTAAATTTGTGATGTGACTTTTGTTTGAATATGATAATTTTCTTTTCTTTAAAATGTTTATGTTGTAGGTTAACTGCTTATCTTTCAATCATTTCAATGAATGGGTTGTCTTGACGGGGTCCAGTGATCAGGCTATCAAGTTATTTGATCTTCGCAGGCTCTCCACTGCTGTACATACCTTTAAATCTCACAAGTAAGAATTCTCCCTTTAATTTGTTAGAGCTTCCTTTCTATGATATATCTTTGAAACTATTCCGCAAGAATATAATTGATGAGGAATGGAGTTGTCTTTTATTTAATTATTTATTGTTTTTTAATTAGGTAGCAATTGATGCAAGCAGTATTTATTTCAATATTCGAGGATTTATGGTGGCTTATGTATTTTGTTCAAGTTTTTGTTATTTTATTTGGGTCATTAGGGTAGTTTAGTCTTTTAAGTCAAGATTAGGGTTTTATTGTATCCCTTTAAATATGCATGGTAATCCCCAAGATTTTTGTTCTACAGATTATTGCTATTGAGATGAATTATTACTATAATCGACTATGTGGAGGTATTTTTTCCTTTCTAGTGTTTAGACGGAGAGTTGAAAACACCAGTGAGATCCTAGTTATTTAGGCATAGAGTTTAAATCCCTAGTTAATATTTCCTTTGTTTTCCATTATTTGTCATTAATTCTTTGCCCAAAATATTGTCCTGACTCATGCATCAATAGTCATATATGTATCTATATACTACTTGAATAATGTGAATGCATTACTCTCTTCGTCCCACAGAAGATGGCTGAAATACAAAAACAAATTGTCTCATAAAAAATGTCCAAAGTACACAAATCAAATGCAAAATAATATATAAAGTCAATTTTATTCTCAATAAGTACTTAAGTAGGGTCCACTACTATTAGGAAAAAAAAATCTTTAATGTACTTATGTGACGTCCATTTTGGGTAAAATTGGAACATTTTTATTCTCTCTCTACTTTTTTTTTCTTCTTAATTTGTGTGAAAATGTACTTAAAACATCTTTTATGGGAAGGATGGAGTATTAGGTATGTTTTGTTTACTTAATTTTTGTTGTGATGAACAACAGAGAGGAGATTTACCAAGTTGGGTGGAGTTCAGAGCACGAGTCAATATTAGCTTCGTGTAGTCATGATAGCAGACTACTGGTGTGGGATATTAGCAGGTATTTTATGCGAGCTTTCCTTTAGTTTTTCTTGTTGAGATGCGTATGGATATGTTTAGTTTTATCGAAATGCTGGGTTTATCTACCTTTTATTCTTGCACCATAACTATAAGCTTTAAGTTATCTGTTGATATTGCTGATGCACCAGATTGAGCTGCTGCATGGTAACCAAGTCTGTTATCATACTTAACTAAGTCTGGCTGGAATGATTTTAAGAAATGTTGTTGTCTGAACTTCATTCTCTCTTTTTCCATTTTTCTTAGTATCCATCTATATACATGTGTTTTTTCTTTTGTGTTAGTGTTGATTGGCTCCTTGAGGAATTGGCTTCAAGAAAACTGGTTATATTCGTATTTGACTGGTTCGAATGGAATTTATTTTAGAAATGTTGAATGCTTTGTTGGTGAGACAGCACATATCCTAAGAATGAATTATGTCTTGAAACCCTCTTCTCTCTCTCTCCCCCCCCCCACACACACACACACACACACACACATATAGACAAATAATCTAAAACATATTTACTTTAGAATGAATTATGCCTTGAAATTTATATTTTCATCAATACTGTCTATTCACCCCGTTCTTGTGAAAGCTTATGCTTGTTTATTCCTCTCAAGATTGTTGTCTGATAATTTTTACAACTGTTCTATGTATAATTGCAACTATATTCAGTTGCAGTCAAAATGTTACCGTTTGAGTGAACATGTAGCCTGCATGAGGTGCAGCTTCAATAATCATTCAGTCATGGTTGAAACTTTGCAGTAACTGGAAGCCGTTTTAGTATTGTTGTTTTTAGGGTTAATATATATCTTCAGGTTGGGATGGTAGTAAGTTTCTGCTGATTGATTATGATCGTAGACACATTGCTAAATATTTGGGTGGCAGTTTTGATAGAGGCCTAGTGTGTTTAGTTTCTTGCATTGTTCTTCTAAGTTGGTGGAAGAGCTGATATAATCTGTTGAAACTTCTCGTATATCATCAAACCTACGTGAAGCATGATTTGTAGGTCTATTCCTTTTATTCTCTCTCCTCCTGGCTTTTACTCAACTCAAGTCCCCGTTTTGTTTTCTATTGTGGATATTCTGCTCTTGGTAAAAGATATGCTGAGTAAGTGTATATAAACCAACATACATAAGTGATAAGCCTTTATCTTTTGAGAGCTGTGAATTCTATTTAGATAACTGCATTCAAATGGCATTACAGCGATTCTATCTTTAGTAACGGGTCTTTATGCTTGTGGGAAGCCTTGATCTTTTTTGAAATTATCTTACTCGTGCCTAGCACATTATGGTGAAGTATCAAACCTAGAATATGGAGGTGATATGGATGTATATGCGCTTTTTGAAGCCATGTACTAACATCTGCTTAGAGTTAAAAATATGAACCTACTTACCAAATGATAGTAATGGGCCAGGTGTTGCTGCTATACGTAAATTATTGCTTTGATACAATTTGTGGAGAATTGAATAATTCTGAATTTGGTGGAAGTTTTATCTCCAGTCAATGATATTGTTTATTTGTTATGTGCTTTCAATTCTGAAACATAAATGGTATTACATCCTGGTTAGTCTCTCTTGGATATAAATAATGCTGATAATTATGACAATTCTTCTGTTTGATGCATGGGCTTTGTTCTGTTCAATTGGCCAACGATATGCGAACAGCATATCATATATAATGTTATTTGTTTGTTTGTTTCTTTTTAAACAGAATCGGTGAAGAGCAAACACCAGAGGATGCTGAAGAAGGACCACCGGAGTTGCTTTTCATACATGGTGGCCATACGAACAAAATTTCGGATTTCTCATGGAACCCATGTGAGGATTGGGTGGTGGCTAGTGTAGCTGACGATAACATGCTTCATATCTGGCAAATGGCAGATTATATCTACCTAGAGGAGGATGATCTACCTAAAGATTTTTTGACTAAAGGTTCTATTTGCTAAGTCCACCAACCTAAGAAGTGCTCTATAGGAGCTGAACTATAAGCAATCAGATCTTGACTATTTTCTTTTAGCTTTTGTGTTCCACCACCTGTGTATCAGGTGAGTTTGTTTCTATAATTTAACTTTTTGAACCAAACTACTATTTTATACATCATCCTGTATTTATTTACGGATGGTCGCACCATGCTATTTGAGCTGCGGGCATTAGGCTAGGCTTGGGCATACTGGTTTGATAGTGTCAGGGCTTTGTCTCAGTTGGATAATAGTTTTATAGGAGCTGAACTATAAGTACTTTTTTCATATACTTTGTGTTTTCATCCATCTGTGTATCAGGTGAGTTTGTTATTTTAATTTAACTGTTTTGAACCAATCTTCTATGTTATACATCAGGCAGTATTTAGTAACAGATGTTAGCATTAATGCTAATTGTGAGTCAAATTAGGCTAGGCCTCAGTATGGCTTCAGGGATTTGGCTCTGTTGAATAATAGATCACATCTTTCTGTAACCTACCTTTTCTTTTGGCATCAACTCTCTAAATATATCATCCTAAACTTTAAGATGGGGCTATGTTATGCCATGTGCCATTAGGGTAAATAAATTAAGTTGGACTTATTATTTAATTAGGAGTATTTTAGAAGTAGTTGTCACATGGCTAGTACAGATTCGGATTCCAGTCAATCCAAATCGGTAGTCCATTTGGATAGTCTTATGGAAAAGGTGCATTTGTAAATGTATAACACTTGTAAGAAATGTCATTCAAATGCATCTCTCTGCCATACAAATCCAAAACATTTCTGTAGAGTGCCCAAATGGACCCATAGCCCATTTTGGACCGCTTGGAATAAGGATTTGGCTTGTACTGTTTCTTGGTCCCAATTTGGTAGCTAATGTAGGTAGTGGTATAAATATAAGGCCTGTACTTGATTTATGAAGAATTGTAGATGAATACTATGAATTGAAATTGTTTAGACCATTATCTTATCCCTTCCTCTTATCTTTTGAACTTGGGCTCTCTCCAAGTTCTTCCTAATACCCCATTTCTCTAAAACTCCCAACTCCATTGTTGGTTAGTTGATCTTAAATTTGTCGCTTGGAATCAGAGCTCACTTTCTTGGATATTTGTCTACTTCATCAAGCTGCCAATCTCTCTTCTTCAACATCCAGAACCTTCCAATTTTACAAATTCCATATACGCTACTCTTCATCATCACCTTCAACCCAGTTCTGCTCATCGTCTCCTTAAACACTGATTCTTCACCAACTCATACAAAACCCATCAAAAGCACATGCAGTCTTCTGGGAAACTCTTAACCTCCCATTTTGAATCAAACAACAGCTTCACACATACCCACATCAGCCCTAAAATTTTCTGAAAATCTCACAGTTAGTGCTTTGTTTCTCCGCAGTAAGAACAACTGGAAAATGCATCCAAGAACCAGCCCAAATCTCATCCATTAGAGTTGGAAACCATTGAGCTTTTGGGGACAATACCAAGCACCTTAGGGTTTGTTTCAACAACAAAGAACAACCCAAACTCAACGAAATCCCTCCTCAAAGTCACAGTTGCATCTCCGTTTGAGTAATTGAAAAACCAGCCACAAAATCCTAACTCCATTGGTGGTTTCTTGCCTTTTGAATCAGTACTCCTTAGGATATATGTGTTAATCTCTAATCTGAAATTATTGACATTACAATAGATTAGAAATCTATGGTAAAATGTCCGCTCGTAACCCAACAGATAAAGTACATTATATAGTCTATTTTAGGGATTGACGATTTATCCATTCAGTGACTTACGCACTGGAAGTTCCCAAAATGGGTACTTCATGTCGGGTGAAGTTAATAATAGACGCATGTTGGCATTCTAGTCTTCCTTCGCTTTTAGGGCCATCCAAAAGAGAATCCAATACTTCTTTTCTTAGTCATGGATAAATGAACTTGTTGTTCAATACTCAAGAATTATTGTTTAGGCAGTTCATACCATCCATGCATAGTGTTTTGATATAAGATTTCAATTTTTCCGTGTTTCAACAGTAGCATATTGTTCCATGGAGCTAAAGCCCAAATTATGGAAGAAACAAGCATTTCCACGACTCTACCACCCAATCAATTATGTTCCACTTAATCCGTCTTTCATGGACACATGTCTTTCCGGCTAAAGAATGGGAAATTGTTAAACATCTTAGGATGACTAAAGTCTACTCTTGTTATAGAGTTAACATCTTATAGTTAATAATTGTGAGAGATTAAAAGTTATTTATTATAAGAACTATTAATCATCAAGTTTGCCCATATCTAATGATAAACGATAAAATTATTCAATTCATATCTACTTGTACATAAAATAAGAGTTTACAATTTTTTAAATTTAAATTGTTAACTTTTTGACAAAAGTTATATTACACCCTTTTTCAATTTAAGCGTCATCGTGAGAATCCTAATTTTGACATAAATTGTAAAGCATTCAAACAACAATTTATTATTTGAGCGGTGAGTGCAGTCTAGTTAGTGAGGCCAAAAATTCTATATTGAGTTGAATGTTGGGTAATCAAAATCAACATTTGCATAATATGAGATTTGTTGAAATGAGGGTTTTCTGATGGATTTATGGTTTAACAAGGTCGGATAGGACTAGTAATGAGGATGTTTGAAAGAAGGTTAAAGTGACAATAATTGAGGAGAAGTTGATTGAATATTGGAACGTCAACTTATAGAGGTGTCGTCGAGAACTGGATTCTTGTAACAGGAGAAAGATGTAAGGGTTAGGTCAAAAATTACTTGGTAGATACTGAGTAGGGTGCCTTACCTTTTTGTTATTTTTTATGCCTCTCTTGTGTAGGGGTGTAAGCCGAGCCATTGTTCGGTGCTCGACTCGAGATCAACTCGAAAATATGATCCAAAACTCGAATTCAAAGTTGATCCGAGTCGAATTTGATCCGTACTCGTTTTTCATTTAATGATACATGAGTGAATTCGAGCATACTAGTGTTCACTTAGATTAGGGTTCGAGTACTGCACTTTTTCATGAACCATACTCGATATCTGCTCGATGGGTCATACTCGAATATTGATTTGATCCATACTCGAAGTTAAATATGTGATATTTGTAATTTCTTTACATAAATAAAAGTGAAATTTGTATTACATTGTTTGCAATTTCTTTACAAGAATAAAAGTGAATTTTTTCATCTATATGTATTAGTTTAGTAATCAATTTAGTACGTAGTTGTTCAGTTTTAAGTGAAATAGTTTCATATTCGAAACTTGTTTTGAAGGCTCACAAGTAACTCGCTTTGTAAACGAGTTGAGTACTTACGAGTCGAGTAGGCTCGAGTAATGATCCGAGTCGAATTTGGCGCAAAATTAAAAATCCCTTATCGAATCCGAGTTGAATTCGTGCTCAAATTTTTCGAGTCGAGTTGAATATGAGCATAAGGGTATTCATTGAGATTCGACTCGTTTACACCCCTATTCTTGTGTTTTCATTATAACTTTATATACACGCATGTGTGTGTATTTTTCTATATATGGTTGCCTTTTCAAAAAGTCCATCCATTTATATTCTTTTATATTAAATTATATATTTTATTTCTTTCTTAATTAATTAATTTAGTTTTCTTTTTTGCCTTTATACTTTTGCTTTTACATGTGGGATTCATTCCCAGCCTACCCCAACTAATTTGGGATAAAAAGGCGTTCTTGAGTTGAGTTCGAGTATCACCGTTTGCAAAATGCAATAGCATTTCCATCTTTCGTAGAATAGAGTGTTAGTGCAAAATATAAGGAAAAACTTGACTCATTTAGAAAGATTACTTTTTGATGCAACTTTTTTTTCCTCAAAATTATTCCCTACCATCCAAGTAATTATGAACCAAACTCAACTTGAGACGGATGGAGTAAAATGTTTCACTTAAGACTAGAAAAAACTATTTGAATTTTCTTATTTGTTGAGTTAACATTCCTTCACCTTCTTTTCTTTTGTATATATGTCTGTGTGCTTCTTGTTACGTTAGATGGTATTACACATCGCCAGGAATATAATAGTTATGTTCATATGTAGCCAAATTTCATGATAAAAGTGGCGACTTTTAGGTATTAGAGAAACACACACGCCAAATATAAACATGTTTAGTATTTATGAAAAGTAAATGTATATTTCGTGTTAACAATTATTGATACAAAATGATTTTCTCAAAGGCAATTAATTATATGAATGATTCGCTTCGCCACACATTTAAGTACACAATTAAATACAACATTTTATTTTGTAAATAGTAGTTTACCAAAAAAATGTGCTCAAGTGGGTGGGGTCCACGAGTTTTATGAAAGAAAAAATCATTAGTGTACCTACGTGGGGTCCAATATGTGTAAAATTGGGACTTATTTTGACCTTTCTCCTCCATTTTAATTTTTTCATAAATTGTGTGAAAAGTGTTCTTTAGACATCTTTTGCGGGACGGAGGGATTGGTAAAATTTATTAATTATAATTAGTGGATTGAACTTAGTTTTTCAGAAATTATTCATGATTACTATTATTAGCTTTTAGAATATTCAAGGTTAAACATGACTCTTAGAGAGTTACCAAAATATGAAGTTATCTTTTCCTTTCGTTCTTTTCTGTCTTTTTTATTTTGACTTGGTTGTAGCTATTAGAGAGTGAACTTTCTATGTTTAGAGAGGCATGATTGACTGATTATATGAGCAGCAGACAATTAGCAAATTGTGGATTTTCCAATTTTAGCTTTAATTACTTGGTCAGTGTTAAACTACAGATAACTACCAAATTATTTCCATGAAAACTATTATGAACGGAACACTTATTTTAGTCAATGTGTATCAGTTCCCATAACCCGTTCGATAACACATTGCTCGGATGTCTAAAATTAGACTCATTGGATTTTACAATTGATTTATCTGTTACAGAACTACTCAAAGTTCTGCAGTAGGCTTGGTAGATGTTGAATCAAGTATGAATTTGGATTTCTTTTTTAAAAAAAACAAACTATATTTAGATGTAAGTTACTCTCTAATTAACTATTTTTTAATGGTAAATTGAAGTTATTGTTGTTTGCCAAATAATAAAAATATTTTAAAAGCAATTCTTTTTATCTTTATAATTGAATTTTGGCTTATCTACAACATTTGTCTTTATCTTAGTTATAATCATAAATTTTCCCATACTTTTACATTTTTATTAGTCTCAGTTTCATCTAATCAAGTTAAGTCTGTCTGTTGTCATCTCTCCCTCATGTTATCTCCTTTTATTTAATTCCTTGATAACTTTAAAATGAGTATGTGTTTGGCTACCATGTTCAAAAATATTTTGCGCTATCGTGTATGAAGAGCTTGTTGCGTACAATGGGAAAGTACTCTTCTTGTGGTTGACTTGATGCCAGATTTATGTTGTGGAACTTACTAATATAGTATTGTTTGGTATTTGGGTCACTGCTATTTTTGTTTTCTCTGTTTCTTTGTTTTTCCATTAGTGGTTCATACTTGGTGTGTTTTTGGAAGTTTCCTTGTGAATTCCAGTCAATCTGAAATTACTTTATTTTATTGGTAGTACGCTTCTAAGGCCAAGAATGGCCTTTGGTTTTGTGTCCATGTCTAACAGAGAAAACAGAGGGGAGGGATAGAAGAAAGGGAGGGAGGACAAGGAGAGACTGTTGAGATTTATATGTATAACAACGATCAAATATCTGCTTGCAGGTGAGGGAGTTGGAAATTTACTAGTTGTTGAGGGTTCTATGTATGAAAAGGATCAAAGTCTTTCTATCACCAGGAAAATGCAAAAGGACGAACCAAAGTTTCAGCTCTTATGTGAGATATCAAGGAGAGGGAATCGATAATCTGCTAGTGTTGAGGCTTTGGTCATCAGTATAAAACAAAAAACAAAGTCTCCCTTCAGTTGTTGCCTCAGTCAGCTTTTGGTGGTTTGTGTCATCTTTTAGTTGGTTTGTTAGGAATAGTTTTGTCTGTTTTGAATTTTGATGACCACTAAAATGGAAACATATTAGCTGTTTCAAAACTAAATTTGTTTCTTGATAGAATAAGAATACCTTAGAAACTAATCTTGTTGTATGTTTGTAAATACTTCATGGTTCTAAGCCTACTCTAAATTTTTATCCTCTTCCAGGGATATTAAATTTGCCAAGTATTGGTGGACCTAAGTGGATCTTGAAACTTGCAGATTCTGGGTGGCAAACATTAGTTTTGCAGAACCAAAGTTCTTTCAAGATAGGGTATTGCCAGGGTCTCAAATTTTGTCTCGAATGTGGTCTCAAATGGTATGGCATTACAACATTGGTTGACTGCAACACTTTGTGGTTGGCTATGTAAGTAACTAATATTAAAACATTCAATGAAAATCATTTTAGAATTTTTTGGGACAATTTGATATACCTAGCATTACTCTTCTAGATATGTTATTGGTTTCAGATGCTGAAGTACATGTCATCTATCTCCCAGCCCCAGGCAACCACATTGGATGCTGTAAACTCACTCTTGCAAGGGACTGCATTATGGATGGCTCCAGAGGTTTGCCTGTTTCCTTTTAAGAATTACAATATTGATTCCGACTGTATTAGCTCTGCGATAATCATATGTCAGAGAAGTATTTTTTGACATCAAATCATTAACTAATTTAAGTGTAGTCACTAGTATAGATATACATACTCATACAACTATGTATTTATATATGTGTGAGTGTGTGTATTGTGTGGCATTTGCTTTGACCATGTGAATTATATTATTTACCCTTTGACCTAAGCCAATTGCATTTATGTGGTTTTGCATTTTAGTATGTTTTCCCCTTTGGACATGTGTTTTAGTGGCGGTTGAATCTCTCAGTTGTTCGCCTCTGTGAAACTTAATGTTGGTACAAAACTGTTAGTATTTTATGTTATCTCGGCAAGATAATAAATTGGTAATGAAATCTCTTGCATAGAGATAGTATGACTTCAGTGTTGAAGTAAAAAAATAAAAAATAAAAATTGAGAACTAAATATAATCAACAAAAGTTGCCAAATTTTTTAGTAGGACTAAAGAGGGGAAAGTTGTGGTAAATCAGTGTTTTATGTGCGAATGGGATTGGGAGTCAGTGGCACAACTGTTACTTAATTACGAGTATGTTGGGAGTATTATTCTATTTATTTGGTGTGGAGTGGGTGATACCAGGGTGGTGTGTGGCCTTTATGGGGGCATAAAAAGAATCTAGGTTGGGGAATGGGAAGTCGGCGAGGTGGGATATGTATCACATTGCTTTTCGTGGGTTGTGGGTTGCATGTAGGGAGAGAAACAACTGGTACATTGAAGCATTGGAGAATTCAATTGTCCATATTCTGTTCATGTTTTTTGAGCTTGATCTTCTTTTAGCATAATGAAGTTTATCTGGGATCCAATTTTGTCGATTGTAGGAGAGAAGTTTAACCTTGGAGCATGATGTGATTTTATTTTGGGTGCTTTTAGCTTTTCTTATATATAGATATATGACCCTTTTCTTTTCTTTTAAATTATTTATTTATTATTTACTTTGTATTGTTCTATCTTTTTAGTTTTTTTCTTGTCTTTCTACTTTTTTGCCTACACATAATATTCATTTTCAGACCACCTCAACTAATTTGAGATAAAAGGTATTGTTGAGTTAGACTTCAAGGAAGGCTTACTTTTATTGTTGCATTTTGTAGTTGGTGCATAGATTAAGTGAAACAGGCGGTTCATGATCCCGACTCAACTTGACTCGTTTAAGCTCAACTTTATTCGAGTTTTCCTAGAGAAGCTAGGTCGAACATGCCCTTCGGTCCATTTAAATAAACGAGTCGAGCTCGAAAAGTATGTCTGGCTCGAGACAGTCTTGCTTAAGCTGGGCTCATTTAAACTTTAAATTAATTTACAATTTAGTTATAGCATTATTAATTAACTAATCGACCCTCATGCACTTTATCATTGTATATAATAACTAATTTTTCTAGTTTATATTTTTGTAATATAATTTTACTAGATGTTTTATTAGTTAATTGGAGAAATTTAGAGAAAATTGTAAACAAGGACAATCAAAGGTCAAGTTGAACTGGGCTCAAGCTCAGCCCATCTCGCTTAAACCCGAATAGGACTCACAAGAACCTCGTTTAGAAAACGTACCAAGTTTGTACACTAAAGTCCAAGCTCATTTAAAGCTCGATTCGACTTTACTAGTTTAAATGTTACTCAAGCTTGAGCCTGAGTCTGGCAAGCCAAAACCCGAGTTGATTTGGCCTGTTTACAGTTCTATTGATGCAGACATTTTCTTTGGTATCCTCTGCCTGTTTGTATACCTTGCGGGACTGACAATTGTTCTTTTCCTAATAATTTACAAAGCAATATCAAAGTAGATTCATCCACAAAGCTGATAATATGATTCCATATTATCTTTTTTCCTGATATCCTATTGGGGTTTACATGTGCTGAAGTCTTTTTTCAAAATACACTAGTTTCATGAGAACAAATGCCGTTTGAATGATCAATGTCAAATAATATTCCTTTTACTTACATTAGTAATTGGATGAGATTCATCCTCCTTTGCCATGACAGTTGCAAGCACTCTTTAAGGATTGGCAGGCGTAAACCCTCTTCTATTGTTCACAAGATGCCCAAGATTTAATCCTCAAATTCTTAGAAGTTAAGCCCACAGCTACTATACTGTTGGACCATCCATTTGTGAAGAGGCTGCTGTCAACCATTCCTAGCCCTGCATGTCCACACTATGTCAGGATATGGTCATAACGCATTTTTCAGCCTTTAACAATCACAGATATTGTCGAGAAACTTTACACTTGAATGAATTAGTTTCAAGCGAAGATAACCATTTCTTACATTATTCATGTGGCAGATGGCGAAGGCTGCAATAATATGCTTGGTTTGGATGAAGATGCATATATGGAATATAACGGTAAATTTATCTTTTGTAGTGCATATATAATTGAAACCTTAAATTCTCAGTTCTCACCTCGCTATCACGTTACACTAGTTGCCCAAGGTCTGGAGTGTGTGGGAATCAAGTCCAAAAATATGACTAAATGCAACTATGTCTAGTGGTAAGGCCTATGGCTTTAACTGTGCATGGTCACATATTCAAGTCCTAGTTCCCCTTTTGGCCCCCCCCCCCCCCCCCCCCCCAAAAAAAAAAAAAAAAAAGAAGTTTCCTCCCTAGGCCCTAGGATTGAATTGTTATACTATAGGACCTATGGGTTTTTCAAAAGAAACGTAATGATGTCTAAAAAAAAGGATGGAATTTCCTTTTTAATGCATCTAACAAATTATCTGTGAAACTGCTTTATCGTAGAAGCTCATTAAAGAGGATTTTATTTATATTCACTCATGGCATAATGTATGTTTTCTCTTCTTTAAGTTTTTGCTGCATAAGGGCACATGGTTAGTTCGCTTATACTAGAGTCTCATAAATTCATTCCTAAAGGTTTATTTAGTTCCTCATTACATGATTGTGGCATAAATTTTCTCATGGTCATTTAGTCTTATGTTTGTAAAGCTCTTGTATAATTAGATTGATATTAACATGAAATGTTGTTAGTACTTGCATGAAGTTTCAAATGGTGAAAGATGGATTTGCTCTTCTTTGGTGTATCCAGACTCAGACTATCGGAATGTCCTCTCTTCTCCTTTTTGGCGCGAGTTCATTTTCCTGGCCTCTTTGTGATCATTAGAGGGTGGTATTTCATATTCAGATTTGCAAGAGACTGGAGGGAAGCCCTCTTGTTAGGGCTTTGTACTTTTATTGTTTTTCCTTCAAGTTTTTTTCATTTTCTAATACATACTTCTTTTCTATCCATAAAAAAAGGAAGGGGTTTCTTCTGGATGAAAACATGGAGCTTGTGTCTGAAGCAGTAGGATCAGCTGTTAGGATATTCTTGAGCACTATTTTCTTCATTCAACTTGGTTTTATGGCTGTATGATTTGCTGAAAGATGTATTATAGCTTGTGTAGGATTTTCCTTATTATCATGAATTATTCATTTTCTCCTTGTGTTGGCAAAAGAAACAAAACTTTTTTTAAAACTTCTATTGTTTTTCTATTTTGCGGTTTACAAGGGAGATATCTATCTATATACACATACACACGCACATACATACATATATTATATTTCTTCTGTTTTAAATTATAAGGTTAATATTATCTCTTAAAAGGTAAATTTTAAATATTTTTAAATTTAAATTTTAAAATAAATAAATATTACAAGTAATAATATTTTTTAAATAATTCATTATAAATGAAATGAATTCATGACAATTTTAAATTTTAAATTATTTGAAATTGACATCGGAATGGAGGGGAGTACGTATGAGCACTCAACGGCACACTTAACGTCACGCGCGTTGTATATCTAAACTCCAAAAAAATTAATAAACAAATGGATGCTGATTATGAATAGAACGGATAAAGGGGGATGTTAAGATGAAGTGACATTGAAAAACTTATCTTTAAATTCTAAATTAATCGAGTAATAGTTAGTTAATGATAGCAAAACAGAAGATATATGGGCCAGAAAATACCTAAGAAAGAGCATATGAAGAACATGTGTACCTCTTTCTTTATGGTAGTCTTCAACTTGATTCTTCTTCTTTGACATGCCTGCCTGCCTGCCTGCTCGAGTCAAGAATTGTTAGTCAAACTGGAGTGTCAGATTTGAACAGATTGACTGGATTTAAGCAATTCTTCTACCAATTGAAAGACCCCCCTCCAAGAAATAAAGGCCAAGGTTTCACCTATTTATTTGATTAGTGTAACGTAAACTACTCAACATATGCTATTTTGCCTCCTTCACATTTTTATTTCTAATCTAAGTAGGGCCCAGTATCATTGATTAAAATAAAATTACATTTTCATACTTCTCTCTTCTGTGGGACCCATTGTCACTAAGTAATTATTTCTTTCTTTCTATTTTTTTTTAATTTCCCTTAAGAAAAAATGTGAAGGTTGCCACACATATATATATATATATATATATATATATATATGAAATTGATATTTTTATAGTAAAAAATAATATTTTTACAATTAAGTTGTCGTTACAGATGTATAATGACAATTTTAATCGTTATTATATAATAACGATTTAACTATAAAAATATAAAAAATAACTGTGAAATTATCAATTTTATATATATATATATATATATATATATATATATATATTTTACTAAAATTTATTTAATTAGTGTAACGTAAACTACTCAACTTATGCTTTAGTAATATTTTGTCTCGTTCACATTTTTATTTCTATTCTAAGTCGGGCCCAGTGTAATTAATTAAAATATAATTATATTTTCATACTCCTCTCCCAGTGGGACCCATTGTCACTAAGTAATTATTATTTTTCTTTCTATTTTTTCATTTTCACTTAAGAAAAAATGTGAGGGTTGCCATATATATATATATATATATATATATATATATATATATATATATAACAGTAAAATTGCTCTAAGAATCAGGGAAGTTATTATTACAATTATTGATTAATTATAGCGATGAGACGCTCTTTTAAATTTTAATTGATTTTTCGGGAAGGAGGTGAAGAACACACTCACGAGTCATGCTGAATATTGTTACTCCCAAACTCCATTTTTGACGTTACTGGCGAAATGCTTGTGTGAATTCAGCTAAATTTTGGAAATAATAAATTTTTACCATTTAAAAATAAAATATTACCCAAATAATTAAATTAACTGATTAAAGATAATAATAAATTTTATAAGAATAACGGGTAAAACTAGCGTTTTATAATATTTAATAATAACATGTCATACAGATAATTTAGGAGAAAATTAAGAAATTTAATATAATTAATTAAACAGTTTTAACATAATAAGTAATAATTACATAATTTGTTATTTTAATTTAATTTCCTTGATTTTATTTTAAATTATTCTCGTGGCGTGTTGTTATATATTAAATAGTGTGAAACACTAATTTTACATTGCATCCTTATATAATTTATTCTCAAAACCTAAATAACTTTATATAAACTTTAGATTTTCAAAATACTTCAAATTAACTATTAAAATTTAAAACAATTTTTTTTTTCCTTTTTATGGGATGGAAAGAATATTATTATTATCTAAAGACATTTAGATAGGGACCAATTTATGCTTTATTTGGATTAACGAATGAATAGAGAAATGGATGGGATGCATAAAAGAATGAAAATGGTGTATCTTATGGGCAAGTTTAATTGGATTCAAAAATGAAATAACTAGCTAAATTATATACTAATAATTAATCTACACAACGTACGTACTAAGCGTGCCTCTAACCAATAACAATAATAATAATAATAAAGGACTATTATATATATAAAAGTGTGCACTTAGATATAAGATTGATATTTTAATGTCCATAATGATTCTTGATTTGTATAAAATTTTGTTATTACTATCGGTTCGATATTTTCGATATCGATGAAGACTCCTACGTATCATTACAAAGCATAATTGGATAATTTATAAATCAATAGTAATTATTAGAGAATCAAGATAATTAGATTATTTAGAGATACAAATAATCTAATTGCTATGAGCAGGGAAAAAATGATTAACTCACTCTTGTATAAGATATTTTTTTTAAATAATAATATTTTTAAAATTATAAAAATATATTTTTGTACGAAAATATATACAATTATATAATATTTTTTATATAATTAAATACACTTCTTTTTCTATTATGTAAAATAAATATTTTTATAAATTTTCAGAACATTATTGTTATAATTAAAACGACCTGGTGTCAAGGGCTACTCCCGCTCGCCCTTTTTTTGCCTTACAATATTGTCAAGACGAATTTGTTCCGTCATAGAAAGACAGAAACTTATTTGATCCAAAATTATACATTATGTCATTCTACACTGTTTTTGTATTTCATCATGTGATATTATATTTATCATATTTGTTATATGTTATTAACTTATTATCTAACAAATTATATATATAAGAATCCTCAATCCTCCCTTTCCTCCTCATTATTAAATACTGGAAACTGACATACTTAGTATTTTCATTACCAAAAAACATGATGAATTAACACTTTCCCTTTCCTAGGGAAGATAAATCCTTCCTATTTTTCATCCTCCCACTTTTCTATCCTCTTACCAAAGAACCAGTGCCTGAAAGTGACCTGGATCTGCCAGAAGTAAAACTGATGCAGAATGGGAGTATATATCAATACTTATCATCACATGGAAAGTAGGAGATGAGTAGAAGCTTTACTGTTTGATCAGGTTTTCAGAGTTTGGTAGGAGTAATTAAGGACGTTAAGGCGCTTTGGAATTGTGGACTTTTTCCGTCTTTTGGGGTATATGCACAGAAGGCTAAAGCCACGGATTATGCCCCCGTGAGAGCCCTCTATTTGACTAGCATACCCCCTTCTGATCTCCCTCCATACCTTCGTGTGCTTTTTGTGTTTTCTGTCAACAAACTCTTCTTTTTATCTAATAAACATATATGAAACTTCATTTTTTTTTACTAGAGTTTTAGCACACTGTCATTGGTGCTTTATAAGAGTAGACGGTAGTAATGGTCTGTAAGATATTAAGAACGCATTAATTGTGACCAAGACTGAAAGAGATAAAGTGCTCCTGAATATTTATGTGAACTAACAATAAAATGAAACACGAGGGAATAACAAAGTTGCATGGGATAAGTGTGTGTTATTTATGCATGCACAGGTTAGCATCTGTGTTTAGTAAAAAAGTTTATGAAGAAAAAAATAAATTAAAGAATAAAGCTGTTGGTAACATTTGAACTTAATTATTAGCTATATAATTCTCATAAGCCGAAAGACATAAAATAGACCGACTGCTGTATCAGATTTACGGGAGAACCTAAAAAGTTTCATGGCTTATTGAACACTAAAGCTAGTTGATGAGTGATAGTATAATATAGCATTTTAGTTATTAAATTTAATATATGCCAATAACACAACCATTGATGTAATTTAATCCAACTAACTAACAAATTTAATTCTTATATATAATATGAAAACATTTAAGTGCAACATGTGGCATTACGAGTTTCTTACCTGCAATACTTTCCATCTGACTGCAGTCAGTCAAGGAATTGTTGTCTGTACCATCTTCGGAGGAAGCTGAACAGTTCTGAAATTTCACTACTTCCCCTCCTGGATTTGACTTTATGTGATTTGGAACTATTACAGGAATAGCTGGCTTCTCATCAAGAGGTAATTTTTTCCATTTACTGCTTTTAGTATTTCTATGTTTTGGAACACGGGCATTAAGATTTCCTTGTATTTTCCACCTTGACCCACATGCATTGCACAATACTGGCTTTTGAGCTGGTCCACGTCTCCAAATTAGCGAGTCTGTTCCAATTTAACATACAGCAGTTATCAATATGAAGAAAAAACAACAGTGATTGAAATGCAAGACACAGATGGGAAAAATATGTGGTGACAACAGAGACTATAATATAGATATACTACGAGAAAGGCTTGTTGTGAGAGTAAATTATAGGCCCAAGGTCACTTTCAAGTAATCAAGTGTAGTAGTGTACAAATATTTCATTGGAACATAATTAGTCCGTCCTATCAATGTATTCTACTTTCAAAAATATTTTCATGCATGTATTAGAAGTCTGTCAACATTTGTAGCTGACATAGGTTTAGTACATAAACAAAGCTAAAAATGGATTATAAAAACCTAGATAAATCCTAAGGGGTTCTACCATGAGAAGATAATTCAGTTGAGGTTCTTCATGGGAAGGATCTCATTGATTCTGTAAAATTGCATCAACTGGAGAATTTACATTTAAGCCAATATAGCAAGGACAAATCACATGTTTAATGAACTATGTACAAACTTTCCATTTGTTTTTAGGCCTCTTATTATAAGTTGAGTTCATTTAATTACAATGCAAGAAAACAAGGATAGTAGACTTCGTCTGTCTTTATATTTTGCTTTTAAGTTCTACTTTATATATGGGATGTGCTAAATTGTAAATAAGGCCACAACTCTACTATCACTAGTACTAATAACTTGTCATAATTTTGTGTGGATATGTGGTGGGCCAAGATAGCCCAAATGGTGATCTTAGGACGTGGGTTGAGCCTTATACCGGGCTATGAAAGTGGTAACCCTTAGTGTGCGGCGAGTTTGGAACCCACACATCCACTAAGGATTGATTTTGGAATGACTCTACTATCAAGCGTACTAATAACATATCATGGCTTTTGCATGGACTTGTTGTAAGCCAAGATGACCCAATTGGTGCTCTTGAGATGAGGATTGAGCCTTACTTTAGGCTCGGGTCTTTACAATATGTGCTTAAATATAACTATAGGCAATAGATTTTTGTACCTTTGGAGCAAGTAATCCAAACTTGTCCTGTGTTTGTCCTATTACTTTCCTAATCAGTTTTGTGAAACCAAATATTTCAATTCCCATCATTACGTTACGTATGATGCTCAAAAACTTTAATATCCTAAATTTGTAAAAATGTACGCAAATTTGCATGACAAGATTAAAGTTTGACTTGCATGAAAGCATGCATATGATGAAAAAATATATATTTAAATTAAAATTATCTTATTGGATTTTAAGGAATCTCTACATGCATTATGACTTATTCTGGGATAGATTGTCTTCCCTTCCATTTCCATGGGTTTAGGTGACATTGCTTTTCTGGGTCTGTGAATAGTCTAATAAAAGAAATTGGTCTTTCCTTTTTCGTGTCGTGGGGGGTGGATTTGTTCCTAGGTTATAAATAACATTGGAGGAAATAACAGACTTTGTAAATTAGGTTGTAGTAGAAAGAAGACTATAGACTAAGAAAAAGAAAGGGCCCAACGAAAAGTGACAAAGAAGATAGAATTTAGAATTCCACTTGTTCACAATAAAATCACAACAATTCTCAAACTTCAGTTCTTCTTCAATTGTTACTGGACTGCATTATAGGCTATGGAATCAGTGCTTATATCAATTATATTATTTTTAGGTAAGTTGCACTTGTAAACATTGTTAGAAAAATTACATCGCGGCGAAAACAGTAGCAAAGAGAAATCGAAAGAAAAAACATTCACACAATACAAAATTTATGTGGTTTACCCAAAGGTTAGGTTACGCCACGGTTGGTGGCAAATCAGTCTCACTGTCTTAGAAAATCGTACATATGATAGTGCAGGATTCCCTCCTTATATAATGCAATACAATATAAGAAACCTAATTCACCTTAAAAGTACAATCACCTTTGAATCAAAGTCGGATCAAGTTTCATTGATAAGGAATAACTTATCCAAATAGAGTAGCATTAATAAATAGTTAGCCACCTAGATACAATGGAGAGAACTGCAAGTCAGGCATAAGAATTTAGGCTGTAGGGGCATTATTCCTCTCCTCCACCCTCCACCCTCCACCCTCCACCTGTTATGCTAAGTAACCACCACTTCCACAAAAAAAAGTACCAAAAAAAAAACCTAGTGCAAATGCATCTAAGAAATTTAAAAAATGCTTGCAAAGGCCATGATGGAGCCAGATGAAAACTACTCAACATCAAAGAATGAACTTTTCATATTACGAAATCTATATTCTGAAAACGTCTTCTACTCCTCTCCCTCCAAATCAACCAAATTAGGCAAAGAGGAGATGCTTCTTTCTGATCTTCTTACTGCCTGGAACAACATTGCAACTGGATATGGACCCTATGATCAAATAAGGCATTACTAACTCATACCAAAAAGAGACAACAAAGTATTTTTCAAATTCCAAGGCACTACAAAATAAATTAAAAGATGGTTCATGACACTAGATTATCTATTTACTGGACCATATATTCAGTGGAAGATGTAGATACATTAATCAAGGAAAATTGAATTGAAAGAGAATATAGTAATAGGAAGATGAAGTACACAAGTTAAAAGAAAACTCACCTTCAATCCCACAATAGAAACAAGGTCTTTGTCTGCCCATGAAAACTGATCTCTTTGATTTTTTTTTGAATTGCTTCAACTTATCTTATCCCAACTCCTCAATAAACAGATCTACGTATATACTAGTGCAAATGGGCTGTCCATATTGAGTCTTATCCCCACAAAGCCATTAGGTTTAGCACGCGCACATAAGGACTCTTTAAGTCCGACAGACTTGGGTTCTCTACCTCATTATTTCAGATATTAATTGATATGGTAGTTACCATATCAGTTACTAATTGGTACACTCTGGACAGTGAGATGACAATTACCTTTTCCAAAAGGATCCGTTGGACTACCCAAAGGAATCTGATTGAAGAGGGGGTTGATATAAAGACAAGGTGGACAATAGATGTATGGATAATAGCATTCTAGCCTACTAAATACTTACCACCTTAATTGTTAACATATCTTGAAACTTGTACTTACTCTCATACCGGAGGTATCCCTGGTGGCCCAAGCCGTCAAGTACTTTCTGGGTGCTTCCATTGTGCAGGTTCACGTTCAAGCCGATAGTTGAACGTGCGGAAAAATTCTCGCGTTAACATTGGTATTAAAAGGAAGGTCTTCTGGTATTTAGTAGAGATTTTTCTAGCCGTTCTTTATAAAAACTAACGCTCGGTCATCAAATTTTGGTGATCGAAGGAAAATGTCAAAATCTCCCTCACAATATAAAAGTGGTGGGAATGTCAGAAAACAGCACTGCGGCAGTCATTCTGGGGAAACGTCTCCTTAAAGGTCATTTGAGAGGCGTGCCGGAGCCAAAGGCAAGAGACCCTACTTATCTCTTTTCACTAAGGAGCTTGATGAAGCCAAGATTGATAAGTCCCTCAAGGTTCCAACTCTAGAGACGTATGATGGAATGAGTGATCCTTATGACCACACCAACTCATATAAGCAGATAATACGTTTTGATGGTTATGATGCTGCAGGGATGTGCCATCTCATCATCTCCACCTTGAAGAAAACTATTAGAGGGTGGATAGTTGCGCTTCCTCATCGCTCTATCGACTCATGGGAGTAGCTGCAAGAGCAACTCCACACGCGTTTCGGCAGCAACAAAAAGCGCAGAAAGATGATGATGACTGCGCTGCTTCAAGTAAAACAAGAGGTTCCGTGAAGCAACATCCGAGATCCTCACTTTGGTCAGTTCAGGCGATAGCTTGAACGTAGACAAGTCCAGCCGCCTGATTGAGGAGATCATCTTTAAAATCCCTCAGACTCTTGTTGAAGCTGATAAACACGTAATTTTGTATTTTTTATATTCCCATTTTTATTATTTTATTTGTTTATTTTATTTAATTAATTAGTTTTATTTTGTTTTGCAGGAAATAAAGAAATAAATAAAGTTGAGCTGAAAAAGGATTCTAAAAGCTTCCAAGTTGATTTCTATTTGGACTCCAATATTACCATGTAGAAGTTGAAATCAAGAAGGAAAGAAGAGTCCAAGCTATTTCAAATTAGATTAGGGTTTAGTTTATTTTCTCTATAAATAAGAGTATTATTTTAGAGAGTAGGGGAGGTCATAGTTTATTTTCTTTTTCTCTTTTTCTAGTTCCGCAGCTTCGGTAGGAGGCGGGAAATATTATTCTCACTTTTGTTCCAGTAGCTTTGCATGGATTTTGTGTCAGGAAGTTATTCATTCATTGCAAAAGTCTTTATTAGTTTAATTAAAGTTTCTTTTTAATTCTTGTTCTATTTGTTTTAATTTATTCCATGCAATTTATATTAATAGTTTTAGTTTTGTTTTCTTTTATTATGAATTTTATGTCTAGCTAAATTTTAATATCTAGGATGAAGATGAAATTAAATATTACATATTATATTCTTTTCGTTCCGATATTAATGTTTAATTGTTTATTTCTTCAAAATTACCTTCGTGCATAATTCGTTTTGGTTCTAAATTAATTATGAGATTTTGATAGGTTATTGTTAAGATATGAGTTTTTCATAATTCATGCTTGCTCAATGAAGTTTTGATGAGTTATAGTTAATCCTTAAATTTTCATAATCTATGCTTGCCCATATTAATTATATGAATCATTATTTTTAAGGGAAGGAAAAATAATTAGAAATTAATTAAGGAAAGGAATAATTTAATTATTATGTTAGTATTTAATGGATTCAGATTCCTAGGTAGTTTTTCTCATTAATAGTTTTTGTTATTAATTTAATTTTGCATTAGTTAGTTAATTAATCATCTTCACAATTTTTATTCCTAATTTGCCTGAAATTTAAATTAAGGATACATTGAAAATTAACTAGTCTCTGTGGTTCGACCTGTATTTGCCCGTTCTTCAATTTGATACTGTGCACTTGCAGTTACTAGTTTTTATCACATCAAGTTTTTGGCGCCGTTGCCGGGGACTAGATTTAATTTTTTATTCCTTAATTTTTATTTCTTCGAATTAGTTTTTACCACTAATATTTTTTATTTTTATTTTTCAGGATTATCGAAGCGGATCGAAGGAGCAAAAACATAGATATTTTGTTGCTGCGCTTTCTTGGTACTTCGTATTTTCATATTTTTTCTTATTTTTTTTATATAAAATAAAAAAAATATATAAAAAAAAAAAAACAAAAAAAACAAAAAAACAAAAAAAAACAAAAAAAAAATTAGTAGTTTAGTTTATTATTTTTAGTTTAAAAACTAATTGCCGCATTCATACATTCACTCACGTAGAGCACATCTTGCTTAGGTTTTTATTTTTTTTAATTATTTTATTTTTGTTAAATATAAACTGTGGTGATTGCTGGAGGATTGAGGTGCGTCAAATTTCTCATCCTTTTATAATTCACATAGTTATAGGACATTTTATTTGTTTACAGTTTTTATTTTACTTGTTTATTCTTATTTTTAATTTGACTTTAAGGGCACAAACCATAACAAGATAAGGTGGGGATTTCATCACCCTTCCTTGGCCCACAAACAACATAACTTTGCATAACCGACTTAATAAAATCAAGTAGACGTTGGCCCCTAAGACTCTCGAGCTCAATTAGGACAAGAAATTCTGAGAGGAGTCTGAATTCCTAATTAATCATATTACTGGTGTCTAGGCAAGTGGTTCAAAAGGTAAACGCCTAAAGGACGCGCGGTTACTTAATTAGTCACCGTACCCACGGAGAGACTCCCGCCTTTCTTACACTTACCTGGCTAGCGGTGTGATTAATTTTGAATTTGGTGGACCTTAAAGAATAACTTGGAACAGTTAGGAGCTGTCTAGATTTTATTTAGGTTGACCTTAGAAGTAGTTTTTATTTTATTTTATTTTTCTTATTCATCTTTGTGTGCTTATTTGTTTATGTGCTTATCTGCTAAGTAGTATATGCAAAAAGTGTGGGTTCGGGATAAAACATCTCGGCTAGTGAGAAGAATTGATTTTTCAGATTTCACTTTAAAAGACATCACTCCTATTTTAAAAATGGAAGAAACACAAATCATTTCTTTAAGGGACCGATGCTATCCTTCTCGCTCTGCCCAACCTTCATGCATCGGTCTACCACCAGTAACTTGTAATAATTTTGAACTTAAACCGCATTTTATAAATATGTTACCTAAGTTCACTGGGGTAGAAGATCCATATTTATTCATTCGGGAATTTGAGGAAGTTTGTGCTTTAATGCAAATTCAACAATTGTCTGAAGACTCGATTAGGCTAAGATTTATCACATTTGCTTTAAAAGATAATGCTAAAAAGTGGTTATATAGCCTAGCGAATAATTCCATAACAACCTGGAAGGGATTTGTTGTTACATTTCTAAATAAATATTTTCCAAATAACAAAACTTCCGAGTTTAGGACTGCAATTCATCAATTTTACCAACTTGAAAACGAGTCGTTTTGGAAATATTTTGATAGATTCAAAAATTTGTTATCCCAGTGTCCACACCATGGAATTGAAAAATGGAGATTGTGTCAAATTGCCTACGAAGGTTTAGATTTTCCCACTAAAACGATGTTAGAGTCAATGTGTCAAGGGGATTTTCTAAAAAATGATGAGGAAAGGGCTTGGGAGTTTTTAGAAGACTTAGCAGAAAAAACCATGCAATGGGAAACCACCCGAAAGACCGATAAATCTAGCTCATTTAAGGGTGTTCATACAATTGACAATTCAATTGCTACCGAAGCTAAGTTGGCGAGTGTACTTAAAAGACTTGAAGCTTTAGAAACGAGGGATACATCACAAGTAAACCAACTTGAAGATTTTAATCAAGTCAATACAATATCTCAAAGACCTAGGAATGACCCGTTTGCACCCACTTATAATCCAGGTTGGAGAAATCATCCTAATTTTGCATGGAACCAAGGACCCTACCCAAATAACTCTTCAAATCAGGTCAACCAGTCTCTAAATCAAAATTTTCAACCCTATCAAAAGCCGAATCCTGGTCCGTACCAAAATTCAAATTCAACAACTCAATGTCCACCAGGTTTCCCTAATGAAAGTGAAAAGAGACTTAGCAATTTAGAGAAAAGTATGGAATCTTTAATGAAATCTCAGGAAACTTTAATGAACTCTCAAACAAATTTCATGCAAAATAGTAATCAAGCCATATCTCGGTTAGAGTTTCAAATGAGTCAATTGGCCACTATAGTTAGTGAAAGAGAGAAGGGTAAGTTTCCTAGCCAGCCCGAGACCAATCCAAAATTTTCAGTCCCTAATCCACTTGAAAACAACCAAAACCAAGTCAATCATGTGAATTCTATAATCTCTTTAAGGTCCGGAAATCATTTTAACAATAATGCTGGTATTGATAATGAAGAAGAGAAAAATTTAATTGATGAATCTAATAATCCATCTTCAAAATCAGCCCAGCCTGAAAAGCCCACAAACTCTGAGTCAGTAGGCCCATCTACTAAGGAATTGTCAAAGAATGATCAAACCGCATCTTCTGAGTCAAATGAAAAAGTCTTTAAACCAAAAGCCCCATTCCCCCAAAGACTAATTTCAAACAAGCAGTCAGCTCAGTTAGACAAAATTCTAGAAGTGTTCAAACAAGTGAAAATTAATATTCCTCTTCTAGATGCGATTCAACAAATTCCCTCATATGCTAAATGTCTAAAAGATTTGTGCACACACAAAAGAACCACTCATGTTCCTAAGAAAGCTTTTCTAACTGCCCATGTTAGTTCTATTCTGTCATGCCAAGTCCCTGTGAAGTATAAAGACCCCGGTTGTCCTACTATTTCATGTATCATAGGTGACACTTTAATTGAAAAAGCTTTGCTTGATTTAGGAGCGAGTGTTAACCTTCTACCATTTTCTGTGTACCAAACCTTGGGCTTAGGGGAGTTGAAAAGGACAAGAGTCACACTCCAGCTAGCTGATCGTTCCATCAAAGTGCCAAAGGGAATAGTTGAAGATGTACTCATTAAGATTGGCGATTTTGTGTTCCCTGTCGATTTTGTTGTTCTTGAAACTCAACCTGTTGCCAATCCCAACGGTCAAATTCCTGTCATTTTAGGTAGACCATTTCTAGCAACTTCTAATGCGTTAATCAATTGTAGAAATGGACTAATGAAATTAACATTTGGGAACATGACAATTGACTTACATGTGTTTAATGTGGGAAAGGAACCTAGTGATTTTTCTGACCAACCCATGAAAGTAAACATGATCCAAGAGTTGTCTATGACCCAAGAAATGCATGAAAATAAACTTATGGTTTTGGATGATCCAATAGACTTTTTCTTAAATCACCTTGATCAAAATTGGGATGAGTCTGAATATTTAGATAAGGTCAATGAGTTGTTAAAGTCTACTACACATAAGTCAATAAAATTTGAAGGCGAAAATGAACCAATCGTTTCATGTTTTGAAAACGTAAGTGAGAATTTTCTTGAGGTCGATTCTAAGTATAACTGTGATGAAAATTTTGATTATTTTCAATTTTTTAGACCACCTGAAAATCATGAAAAATTGACACACACTTGCATTTTTGCATCACTCTTTTACTATCATATGCATTTTAGGATTTATGAAATTTGTAGATATGTGCATTTGTTTTCTTTCTCACCACATTTTCTTGCAGCATTATACCCCACCATACGAGGTACAATTCTTCTATTTCTTTGTTCTCTATTATTCATTTGCATACATTGAGGACAATGCATGATTTAGGTATGGGGGGGGAATTTAACATTTTTATTTATGTATTTTATTTTATTTTTTAGGAAACTAATTCTTTTTACATTAAACAAAAATGAAATTTGTTTGACTTTTTATGAATTGGATTAATTCTAATAAGTGTCTGTGGAGTAAATTTTTTGAGTAGGATTAAAAGATTTAGAATGCTTGAACCTTTGATATAATACAAAGTCCTAGTTTGAAATGCCATCTTGAATAAAATTATAATTCATATGCATTTTTGCACTTCACGTTCGCACTAATTCTTAGTTGTGGGATATAAACTATGAGTCAAGTAATTTCAAGAAAAAAATTAGAAGAAAAAAAATAATATTGCAACGAGATGGAGCGTAAAACGCACTCGGTGTAAAAAAAAATAGGAAAAAGAATCAACGAGATGGAGCGTAAAACGCACTCGTTGTAAGAAAAAGAAAAAAAGAGTTAAAAAATAATAAATATTGATTCAATATCCATTGAATAAAAGAAAATTCAAACTGAAAAGTATAATGGATATAAGTAATTTGACTAGTCTGATTTTTGTGGCCTTTGTTACTCGAGTTAGTAAACCCTTAGGGGTGTCTTTACACCTAGTGCCCTAAAGCCAACTGGTTTGGGAGTCATTGGTCAAACGCTCGTTAAATGGGTAACTCTGAAAAGCCTAAGAAAAATAGACATTGCACAAGTCAAGAATAAAAAAATAGAAAAAGAAAAATTTGAGTTTCCTTGATTTCACGGTAAAAGTCCCTACTAAGAGTTACATCACATACACATACATGCATCACATGGAATTAATTTTATGAAGGATGGTATTTAGAATGAAGATGGAAGATTTTTGATAAGGTGAAAGTGTGATTTTGAATTTGATCTTATTTATGTGTAATGCCCATGAATACTTAGAAGTTTTCTTTCAATTTCATAATTGGTTAAACTCAAAAAGATTTTTATTTTTTGAATTTTGTGGGTATATTCACTGCAAACCCTCACGAGACACAACTCGTCCACTTGGGTTAACCTTGGGGTTTTAAAGGCTTATTGCACATGCTAAGTGCAATCGTGTTTCCTACGAAAATGGGGTAGTTTAGATTTTATTTTGATTTTGTTTCCTTTTTGTTTTTGTTTCACTCGAGGACGAGTAAAAGCTAGGTATGGGGGTATTTGATAAACACGTAATTTTGTATTTTTTATATTCCCATTTTTATTATTTTATTTGTTTATTTTATTTAATTAATTAGTTTTATTTTGTTTTGCAGGAAATAAAGAAATAAATAAAGTTGAGCTGAAAAAGGATTCTAAAAGCTTCCAAGTTGATTTCTATTTGGACTCCAATATTACCATGTAGAAGTTGAAATCAAGAAGGAAAGAAGAGTCCAAGCTATTTCAAATTAGATTAGGGTTTAGTTTATTTTCTCTATAAATAAGAGTATTATTTTAGAGAGTAGGGGAGGTCATAGTTTATTTTCTTTTTCTCTTTTTCTAGTTCCGCAGCTTCGGTAGGAGGCGGGAAATATTATTCTCACTTTTGTTCCAGTAGCTTTGCATGGATTTTGTGTCAGGAAGTTATTCATTCATTGCAAAAGTCTTTATTAGTTTAATTAAAGTTTCTTTTTAATTCTTGTTCTATTTGTTTTAATTTATTCCATGCAATTTATATTAATAGTTTTAGTTTTGTTTTCTTTTATTATGAATTTTATGTCTAGCTAAATTTTAATATCTAGGATGAAGATGAAATTAAATATTACATATTATATTCTTTTCGTTCCGATATTAATGTTTAATTGTTTATTTCTTCAAAATTACCTTCGTGCATAATTCGTTTTGGTTCTAAATTAATTATGAGATTTTGATAGGTTATTGTTAAGATATGAGTTTTTCATAATTCATGCTTGCTCAATGAAGTTTTGATGAGTTATAGTTAATCCTTAAATTTTCATAATCTATGCTTGCCCATATTAATTATATGAATCATTATTTTTAAGGGAAGGAAAAATAATTAGAAATTAATTAAGGAAAGGAATAATTTAATTATTATGTTAGTATTTAATGGATTCAGATTCCTAGGTAGTTTTTCTCATTAATAGTTTTTGTTATTAATTTAATTTTGCATTAGTTAGTTAATTAATCATCTTCACAATTTTTATTCCTAATTTGCCTGAAATTTAAATTAAGGATACATTGAAAATTAACTAGTCTCTGTGGTTCGACCTGTATTTGCCCGTTCTTCAATTTGATACTGTGCACTTGCAGTTACTAGTTTTTATCACATCAGAAGCCTCTGAAAAAGTTGACAAATTCATAGAGATGGAAAAGACCCTCACCAACCTTCAGGGTTCTTCGAGATTCAATGATGATTATTTTATAACAAATAGGACATTTGCATATGCAGCAATTGAATGCTAGATTGTCGAATTTCATTCAGTTCCTTTCCGGAAATTATTTGAGTCCTCGTAATTTTCTTTGTTACCACTGGTTGATAGCAGATCCTGCATTTCTATATAAGCTTCTTTTAGAACAGGCATCTACAATTGGTTGCTCTGTTTGGTGGGAGTTGAAAACTCGCAAGGAGAGGTATAATTTTACCGTAACTATGATAGAGGAAATAAAACTAAATATCATGTGCTTGTTTAATTCATTGACTTGTTATAATGTGCTTTTCTGTATGGTAGGATAAAGCAGGAATGGGATCTTGCACTTATTAATGTTCTGACTGTAACAGCTTGCAATGTTATTGTTGTTTGGTCACTTGCTCCTTGTCGTTCGTATGGGAATACATTCCATTTCAATTTACAGAATACATTGCAAAAGCTTCCAAACAATATATTTGAAAAGAGCTATCCACTTAGAGAATTTGACTTGCAAAAGAGAATCCACTCTTTTTTCTACAAGGCTGCAGAGTTGTGTATGGTTGGATTAACCGCTGGAGCAGCACAAGGTGCTTTGTCAAATTTCGCTGCTAGTAAAAAGGGGGGAAGGTAAACATTGTTTAACCTATTCTTCTTCTGTTTACATACTTACTTGTGTTCATATATCTTTATCTGCTTTGAATTACAATTTCAGGCTTTGACTGATTCTCCGACTAATTTTTGAATTACATTTATTTGACAGGTTATTCGTGATCTGTGAGTACTAACGCGCTTGGTTATGGAGCTTTCCTCGGTTTATATGCAAACCTACGTTATCAGCTTTTATGTGAATTTGATCAGGCAATGGTCTACCATTTTGACGTTATTGGAGTAGCATTGTTATTTATCACAACTTTGAGGTCTGTTTTTCTATCTCTTCTTAAATAAAAATCTACAGAAACCTCCACTTGTCGTTTTTTTACGGATTTGGTTAGCATGAAGTTGGGCGCCCAAGACCATCGGTCAATTGATGGCTTCGGCGTCCGACACGTCATTCTCGGGAAAAATGGCGGGTCGGGATGTGGTTTTGATTTTTGAATTTTTCTGCCCAAAAAATTTTCCACCCTCATCCCGACCCTCCATTTTTCCCGAGAATGACGTGTCGGGCGCCGAAGCCATCAATTGACCGATAGTCTTGGACGCCCAACTTCATGCTAACCAAATCCCTTTTTTACATGTTTTATATTTCATATCAAGTTTCATTGTTTAACTGTTGATGTGTTCCCATCCTTACTTTCAGAAGTATACTATTCGTTCATCAGACTGGATATAGTTAATGTCTATTGAGAACTTACTTTTCTAATAAATTTTATTTAGTTCGTCTAGGTGAGTCTTGGTTTTTCCTCACCTTTTGAACTGCTTATCAATCTTGGTACTTGCACACATAGAGATTACTGTTATTTCCAAGTGTTATATTCAATTTACTGGAGTATAGTAACTGGACCCTAATACCTTCCAAGTATTAGGAATCACATTGAAGTAATCATTTTATAAATCTGTAGTGTTCTCGTATCGCATTTGCAGGAAGAAGACTGTCATCGTTGTGTGAACAAATTCCTTCATATCATCCGGTCTATGTAAAAAAAAATTCTAATGGTTGCGGCAATCACATGCAGGTTGTTGAATGTTCAATTAAGTGAGACATCTAGACTGGGCTGGCTTGGGGTTTAAGTCGATCCGCTGGCTCAGTCAGAAAACCTCTTGAAGGCTTACAGTAGGCCAGTGAGGCTGTGATCAGCCCTCTTCATCAAAATGGTTTATATATCCAAAAACTCCATTGTATCTGGCCTTGGGCTTCTTGGCATCAAACAGGGACAAAGTGATTCTTTACCCGAGGGGGAAGTAGCACCTCCCAAGGCTCGGAGAAAGAGAGTAGTGAGGAAAATGGTGTCAACAACTCGAGCATAGATCATCGATATGGTCACACTTACATTCTCAATTTTGCGGTCTGATGATTCAATGCCTACTCAGCTCGATATGTGGTCTCAGTACAAGCAGCTGAATGGTTAATGAGCACTGCTGTCGAAGTGGTTTATCTGGAGAATTCATTGATGATGTGCAGTGAGCCGAATATTCGGAGGACATTCACTCGTTTGATCCTTTCCCTCTACCTTTTTTGCTCCACTGTGTGTAGCATGGTAAAATTGTGTTTGGACTTCAGTCTTCATGGTCTATAGAAAGTTTTGTTGATCCGCCGTCAATGTTTTTTTCAAGAACATCAACTTATTAGCAGTTATATGGCGTTTAGACGCCTTAACATTACGAGTGTTTGAAGAATTATTGAATGTGAATTGGCATTCTTTTTTTAACTTCTAGGTTGGAAGCATTCGTTTTCAAGAATCTGTTGGTAGGAACTGTTTTTATATTCAATTTTATAAAGCTTTGTATGTTAACCCAAAATGTTGATCACTGCGCATGCTAAATATTCAAATAAAGCAAGTCAATTACATATATTCTTAATATTATGAGGTATAATAATATATAATGTGAAAAGTATCTTGGGAACTCGTTAATACATTTGTACATAAGATTAAGCTTGGTGGACTCATTGGTGTCCTCAAAAAGGAACCCTGGCGAACTCTAACCAATTAAAGCATGTAGTCTTTTGGTTCTTGTCAAATAAAGGTTTACTAACTAGCCATATGATCCACTCTCCTGATTTTTTTACCATGCATTGTTGGTCCAATGTTTTGAGGGTCACCATTAGACCTAACAAAATGTTGTCCATATCCAAAAAAGCATGTGGATACTGAGCTTGAATGATTGTATAAAAAAAATACGGATAACTTTATTCAATCATTTTCTTAAAGATATTCACAATGTGACCTTTGTGTTTTTTATTTATTTTAAAATTAAGTATCATTGCGACAAAAATAACATGATTAAAAGTGATAAATAACTTGAAATTTATAGACAAAAATGACTTGTAAACTTTATTACGACTATCCCAGATAGTTTCTCACTCCACGATGAACTTATGATGTGAGATTAGAAATTATACGGGATATGAGATATTTGATCTAGACTAAAAGTCAAAAACATTAGTTAATAATACATTTGTTTTAATAACTTTTGATTTAATAATAATAATAATAATAATAATTTAAATTAACAAGAAAACTTTAAATTATTATTATTATTAAATCAAAATTTATTTTTAAAATATCTCGAATTAATTTTTAAAAAGTTTTGATCAGTCCAGTGATGTATTTGTAAACCCAATTTGTAATATCCTAGAATTTCCACGTCTTTATTAATTAAATTATTAATTTAATTTCCAATGAGTTATTTTTACGAGATTATTTAAATCTTTTTATGTGATTAATTAATTATGTGATTAAATAATTATGTAATTAATTACTAAAATTAATTAAAGGGGGTCACTAATATGTTATTAAATTAGTGAACAAACCCTAAAGTTTTAATATCAAAATAATTGATAAGTTTCCTATTAATTAAATATTCAATTAAATTGAATATAAGGAGTAAATTAAATATAATAAATTAATTAATATGATTATTAATTAATGTAAATAATGTGAAATATTAATAATAATATTTATTAGTCCATTTAGTAATTTAATACTTATGGGTTAAAATATTTAATTATTTATTCAATTTAATTATTTATTTAATCATGGATTGAATAATTAATGTATAAATTATTAAATTAGCCCAACATGGGTCAATTAGTGGCCCAAGTGTAGAATAATAAAGTTTGACAATTTAGTAGCCCAAACAATTTAATAGAAGCCCAATTGGTATTTTAAATTAAAGCCCAATGATTGGCCCACTTGAAAAATACTTAATTAAACTATTATTTATTTAAAAAGTAAAAAAAAAAAAAAAAAAAAAAATGACTTTTGTTTTGGGACTTGGTGATTGTGCCGGCAGGAAGGAGAGGAAAGATTGGATGGTTTTTATTATTAGTATTATTATTTGATTTTTATTTATTTAATTAAAAGGATTGCTTGTTTCATTTTTAAAAGGTACATTGACACCATGCTTTTTCACCTAATGTGTCATGTAACCCATTCCTTGTGCTAGCTTGTGTAAGTATCCAAGTAAGAGCATCATGACTTGTAGATATAATTTGTGTGTCTATTAATTTTTCAAGTATACTTGAAAAGTTGATAGATGTTATTTCATTTTTGCTCCAAAAATCAAAAGAGAGAGTTTGAGAGCAAAATATTTTGAGAGAGAGCAAGAGAAGGAGAAGGAGTGCTAAGCTAGTTTATGTCTTCAAGATTCACAACATACTTTGGGAGAAAAAGAAGAATAGCCATTAAATCAAGGTAATAGTTATTTTAAATAAAGTTTTATTTTTAAATTAAATAAATCATCATGTTAGTATAAATATGTTAATATGGTTATTAATGTGTAGTGGTAATATTTATGCCATGCTTGAGTTTAATATGCTTGGTTTGTATTTTGGTATATTTTATATGCTAAAATATGTATTTAGTAGTGTGTAAACAAGTTTTGAAATATATTATCAAAAATATTTTTGTAAAACTTAGGTTTGATGTTCTAATATTATAGAACATTAAATCATGAGAAAAACAAAGTTTGAATCACTCAAAATGGAGTTATACACAAAAAGTTATGATTTATGGTAGTTTATGTGATGTAAAAATTTTTATAAAAAAATATTGATATTAAATCATGAAAAATTATTTTTTCATGTTATAAATTAATATAAGGTGATTGGTAATTTTTTTTAATTTTTATTGATGATTTAAAGCTTACTTGTTGGTATATTTTTATTTAAAATGGGTAGCCGGAGCACTGTTCACAATCTGTTAAAAATAAAAATAAAAAATTGGATTTCCGCGCAATGCGCGCAGCTACTGTTCACCAGAAACGCGGAGCCAAACGACGTCGTTTGGCGTCCGTAGAAAATTCACACCGCGCGTACGCGCGGAAGCCGTTTCCGGCTTTTCAAAAACGGCGTCGTTTTGACCCGTAAGAACTGAAACGCGCGCCATGCGCGGTAATAAATTTTCGGCGAAATTACCATTTTGCCCCTCCGTGTTTTTTTCGGCAGAATTACCATTCTGCCCTCGGTTCAGTTTTCGAATTATTTACGAAATTGCCATCGGTCCGGTTTTTCAACTTAATTACGAAAATGCCATTCGGGTTAATTTTAATTAATTTAAATATTTAAAAATTAATTTAAAATTATAACAAAAATAATAATAATACAAAAATAATATTGGGGAGGATATTTTTCATAAAGTTTAATATTTAAATATTTTAAATATTAATCTAGTTAGCTAAACTATGGTTAGGTTAAATAAATTTATTATTTATTTATTATTTTAAATGTTAATAATAAATAAAGATTATAAATTAGCAATTATTATTTAATGCCTATTAAATAATATTTAAAGAGAGATAAAATTTATAAATTAATTATTTATTATTTAAATATTATTAAATAATAAATAAAGATAATTAAGTAATTAATTATTATTTAATTAACATTAAATAATGATTAATGGAAATTAAGTTATTAGAGTAATAATTTATTATTTAATTTAAATAATAAATAAGAAGGATTTGATTATTATTTAACCTTAAATAATAATTAAAATTAATTAAATAATTAATTATTATTTAATTGACATTAAATAATAATTAAAGAGGATTAAGATTAGTAAACTATTATTTAATTTCCTTAATTAAATAATAAGTGAGCTTAATTACTTGGTTAATTATTGGTTGATTAACATTAAATTAAAGAAGGTTAAAATTAAGTTAATAATTATTTATTATTTAATAATAAGTAGGTACAATTAGTTATTATTTATAATAACTAGAGTTAATTAATTAATTTCTATTTAATCAATATTAAATAGTAATTAAAAAGAGATTGAGTTAATAAAATAAATTGAATTTAATTAAACAATTATAATAAGTTGTTTAAAGGTTTAATAAGTGTCCAACACTTAAGAAAAATATTTTCTAACTTATTAAATTATTAACCTAAAATGATTGAGTGTCTATAAGGTTAATAATATTGTTTTGACTAATGTAAATTATGTGTTAGTACTTATGTGTGGTAAATAAGTTCGTTATTAAGCGTATAGTTATCCAAATACGCCGTACTAATTATTAGACCGACTTTATTAATGTTAGGTCTTTCAAAACAAGTTAGTTAAAGCTAGACAATTATTGTAGCTGAGCAAACAGGCAAGTTCTCTAACCCTACTCAATTATTATCGTTGAACAAGTTTCCATACTTGTATTTATTGTTAAAGCTTGCAGTGGTTTAATTATTTAAAATTATTCCACATCCATATTGTTTATACAATCGCACTTAATGCATTTGAAGCTTATTAGTTCTTGATTCATGAACTGTATTAAAAATGTCTTAAGCTAATAATTCAGCTAGACATTACGTTTCTAAATTCAATAACTTGAATACTTTTAAAAGCTTATCCAAACCATTGTTGGGTGCGGATTTCTTATATTAAGTCTGAGAATTGAACAACCCTAAATTAGGGGATTTTGTGTCGGGAATCCGACTTTGGGCGCCAGTGACTAAATGTAATGCATATACAGCGGGTTGAATAGGCTGATCCCCTTGAAAACCAAACAACTAAAAGGGTCAGAGGAAACTCTATTATACCCTAGTTAGTTCAGGGTCCTTAGTGACCACTCAGCATTTTAAGATTCAAATATTCTGTTTATTAAAAATTTGAATCCTGTTTCATTCACAATTGTTATATCTATTGTTGAATCATTGTTGATATTTCTCATTCATTCATGATATATTAAATCTATATGATTGTTATAAACTTGCTGAGCAAACTAGTTGCTCATTCTTGCTATATCATGAACCATTTTTCAGATAATCCTGATTGCTCCAGGAAGGATAAGGGAAAAGGAAAGGCCAAAGCTTAAGTAGCTTATGCATGCTAGTTAGATCTTTATTTATGTATTTACGGTTGTTAAACCTTTTGTAATTCCTTATGATAGGAACTGTTTTTATGTTAAGGTTGATAGACCCTGGTATTGTAACCTTTTGAAGGGAACCAATATGTATTATTCCGCGATATTTAAATGCAATGTATGTATTTAATTGTTAGTAATGTGTTGAATAGTGAGAACCAAACTCGAGGTTATGGAACCCGGATTTGGGGTCGTCACAGGTTGGTATCAGAGCTGTAGGTTAGAAACGTTAGGATTTGCGAAACCTAAGTTATAACCTTAGTATTAAATTCATATCGAGTGCGTTAGGGGATGAATCGGGGAGATTCATCATGTTGTGTATTTTTGGAGATGGATTGAGAAAATCCATCGAGCCGAGATGTACATGATAAAATATCATTTCATTTCATCAATGAATATATTTTATTGCTGTACTAACGTGTGTTATTGTTTTATGATATAGGATGGCAGAGATCGGACAGTCGAGTCGCACTGCTGAGGAGGACTATATTGATATCCATATGGATACTGCACAGCCGCTGGTGGCTGCACCCGTAGAGGAGCCAGAGTCAGATCCTGAGGAGGGGGATCGTGTGGAGCCCGTCTGGGGCGGAGTCATGAGGCCTTATAGTGAGGATGAGGCAGAGTCAGAGGAGTCTGAGGAGGAGGAGTCAGCTGATGGCATGGGCACCACTGCCGCTGACATCATAGAGGGACTGACCGATAGGAACGAGGGGCTGGAGGCAAGGGTCCAGCATCTAGAGGAGCAGAATCTGACCCACCAGCACATGGAGGATCAGTATAGGGATGCGGCTTATCAGTTCTCTGGCGAGAACGCAGAGCTGAAGGAGAGGATTGTAGGACTGGAGGATCAGGTATAGGAGTACGAGGATTCAGTGGAGCACTTTGCGGTGCTAACTCATCAGCTGGTAGAGCAGGATGTAGAGCTGCAGGCTAAATTAGCAGTGGTTGAGACTAGGTTGGCAGAGGCTGAGCTGAAGGTTCAGCAGGTTCAGGCAGAGAAGGCCGCCATCCATGCACACTGGCAGGAGGCGATAGAGGACCGTATTGAGATGGAGAGACAGCGGGATGCCGCTTATGGACAGATAATTGAGCTAGAGGAGGAGGTCCGCGAGAAGCGGGTGAGGACGGATAGACTTAGCTACGTCTACCGATCTTCATATGGTAGGCTTCAGAGCAGGGTGCACTACTACCCAGCTGAGGAGGGCCAGTCTATGCACACCATCAGCAGGAGCGTGGTGATGGCCATCGGGGATGAGGAGTATGATGACGCGATCCGTAGGGGGATGCGCAGTCAGTAGTAGTAGTAGTTATTTTCTAATTTCGTATGTAAATAGATGCAGTAGAACCCAACTTTTGTTTTATTTGAGGGTTAATATGTCACTAAATCCCAACTCTAGGAAGTTGTAGGATATGTCAGATCCCATCTTATGTAGCTTCTCTGGGATAGAAGCATTTATAGCAGTATGCTTTTGATGTAAAGTGCTACGCACTACTGTTTTAACATATGAGTATAAATGCAGTTGAATTTATGTTTATATGCGTGTTGAAATAATTACTTGTATTTTAGCTAGACATTGCCTAAGATACAAAATAATGAAATGAAAAAGATGTAAACAGTATAATAATGTAAATTTTTGTTTATAACAGAAAATGTCGCCACGTAGACAACCACCAAGAAACCAGGGGGTAGAAGAGTCAGTTAACAACGACGCGGGGGGTCACAATGTAGACCCTATGCAAAACTTCGTCGACATGCTAGCTGAGGCAATGCAACACAGACATCCTGTTGTAGCAAATCCACCACCACCACCACCAACTCAGTTGGCAAATTTCAAAGATTTTAAAGCGGTGGGACCGCCAGAGTTTAGGGGAACGTCGGACCCGATAGAGGCCCAGTCTTGGATAAAGGAGATAGAGAAGGCGTTCGTTATCGCAAGAGTAGCTGAGGAGCAAAAGACAGTTTTTGCTACCTACATGATGAAGGGCGAAGCCAATTTCTGGTGGGAAGCCAATCAGAATAGGGCTGGGGATGGTGTGGTGCCCTGGACAAAATTTAAGGAAATATTCGACGAGAATTATTTCCCGAAAAGTATGAAGAGTAGGATGGAGGTAAGGTTTCTAGAACTGAAACAGGAGAACATGTCGGTACCGGAGTACGCGGCAAAATTTAATGAGTTGGCCAGGTTCGCTCCACATCAGGTAGACACGGAGGAACGCAAGGCCAGGAGGTTCGAGAATGGATTGAGACCTTGGATATTCAACAAGGTAGCAGTACTGCAGATTGACTCGTTCGCAACTTTGTTGGAGAAGTCAATTATTGCTGAAGGAGGAAGCGACGCGTTAACCAAGTACAATCAGGAGAGAAACAAAAAGAAAAATGAAGGGGGAAGCAAGAACAGTAACAGTGGGGGGAATAATAACAACAACAAGCGCAAATGGGACAACAGCAGCAACGACAAGAGCTCGGGGAATCAACAAGGAAGTGTTCAGAAAAAGCCAGCATGCAATATATGTGGAAAGAACCACTTCGGGGAGTGCAGGAAAGGGAAGAATACGTGCTATAATTGTGGACAGGTGGGACATATTTCTCCAAATTGTCCCCTTCCAAAGAAAGTGAGATGCTTTTCTTGCGGAGCATCTGACCACCTGATAAAAGATTGCCCAAAGAAAAAGAATGACGGGGGTAGCGGCTACAAGGGCAATAACAACAAATTGGCTATCGGGGGACCGGTACCACAGAACAAGCCGACAGCCCGGACGTTCAATATGACGGTGCAAGATGCCGTGGGGTCAAAAGACGTGGTGTCAGGTATTATTCCGATCAATAATATAAATGCATATGTATTGTTTGATTCGGGTGCTACCTGTTCATTTGTGTCTGATGATTTCGCTAGACGATTAGAGTTGCCTAGGGACAAACTAGAAAACTCAATGAACATAGAAGTTGCTAATAAAGAAGTGATTCCGGTAGAGTACATACATAGAAATTGTTGTGCTGAAATCAGGGGTCAGAAATTAAATGTGAATCTAATTCCAATACGTCTGGGGGAATTTGATGTAATACTTGGGATGGATTGGTTGTTTAACCACGGGGCGATAATTGATTGTCAGAAGAAGTGCATACACCTTAAGACACCAAATAAGTCTAAGGTCGTATTTTATGGCAGCAAATCGTCAAGACAGTCTTCTTGTCTGACGATGATGCAGGCCAAGAAATTATTGAAAAAAGGTTGTGTAGGGTATTTGGCTCATGTGGTTGACACACAAGTGGTGAGTCCCGAGATGGAGCAAATACCAGTAGTTAGGGAGTTTACGGATGTTTTTCCAGATGTACTGCCGGGTTTACCGCCGGACAGGGAGATAGAATTCGTGATTGATTTAGTACCGGGGACAGCACCGATATCGAAAGCACCATATAGGATGGCTCCGGTAGAACTAAAGGAATTGATGGTGCAATTGCAGGAGTTGTTAGACAATAAGTACATTCAGCCAAGTGTTTCTCCATGGGGAGCACCGGTGCTGTTTGTAAAGAAGAAGGATGGATCGATGAGATTGTGTATGGATTATAGAGAGCTGAATAAGGTGACAATTAAGAACAAGTACCCGTTACCACGAATTGACGATCTTTTCGATCAATTGAAAGGGGCGAAGTACTTTTCAAAGATTGACTTAAGGACTGGTTATCATCAGTTGAAAGTCAGGAAGGAGGATATACCCAAGACGGCATTCAGAACTCGATATGGGCATTATGAGTTTCTGGTGATGTCGTTTGGACTAACGAATGCGCCAGCCGCATTTATGGACATGATGAACAGAATATTCAAGCAATACTTGGATAAATTTGTAGTCGTGTTCATTGACGATATTCTGGTGTATTCCAAAACGGAGGAGGAGCATGCTGAACACCTAAGATTGGTGTTGGAGATTTTACGGAAGGAGCGGTTGTACGCTAAGTTTTCAAAGTGTGAATTCTGGTTGGAAAGAGTTCAATTTTTAGGTCATGTTATTGACAAGGAGGGAGTTTCGGTTGATCCGGCGAAGGTTGAATCGGTAATGAATTGGGAGCAACCAAGGACGCCGACAGAAGTAAGAAGTTTCTTAGGGTTAGCGGGTTATTATCGGAGATTCATTCAAGACTTCTCAAAGATAGCAACACCGTTGACCAACTTAACAAGAAAGACGGTGAAATACGTGTGGACAGAGAAGTGTGAGGAAAGTTTTCAGGAGTTAAAGAAAAGACTTAGTGAAGCACCTGTATTGACCTTACCAGACGATACAGGAGGTTTTACGGTCTACAGTGATGCATCGCACAAGGGGCTTGGCTGTGTGCTTATGCAAAACGGCAAAGTCGTTGCGTATGCGTCCAGACAATTAAAAGATTATGAGAAGGGATATCCTACCCACGACTTGGAGCTGGCAGCGGTAGTGTTTGCCCTTAAAATTTGGAGACATTATCTGTACGGAGAAAAATGTGAGATATTCACAGACCATAAGAGTCTAAAGTATATCTTCACACAGAAGGAGCTGAATATGAGGCAACGGAGATGGTTGGAATTGATCAAAGATTATGATTGTGAAATTCTATATCATCCCGGCAAGGCCAACGTAGTAGCGGATGCTCTGAGTAGAAAGAGCAGGGAGAAATTGTTCATATTAACTGATCAAGAACAATTGGTTCAAGAGATGGCTCGAATGGAGTTGGAAGTGAGAAATCCAAACGAGTCAATAGAAGTCGAGGTGAGCCCAACCTTGTTAGATAGGGTGAAAGAGGCTCAAGACAAAGATGAGGAATGTGACAGAATCCGGAAGAGGATGACCGATGGAGAAGAGGTCAAGTTTAAAATTGATAGCATGGGATTGCTGAGATTTGAAAATCGTGTTTGGGTACCGCTAGTGCCTGAATTACGAGAGGAAATTTTGCAAGAGGCCCACAGTACGAGATACTCGATACATCCGGGGAGTACGAAGATGTATCAAGATCTACGTCAGCATTTTTGGTGGCCGAATTTAAAGAGGGAGGTTGCAGAATGTGTCAGCCGATGCCTAACTTGTCAAAGGGTAAAGGCCGAACATCAGAGACCAAGTGGATTGTTACAGCCGTTAGAAATTCCTGAGTGGAAATGGGAGCATATCACAATGGATTTTGTGGTAGGACTTCCAGCAACACAGAAGGGATATGACGCAATTTGGGTGATTGTGGATCGACTAACAAAGTCAGCGCACTTTTTGCCGATCAAGATTAGGTTCAGTTTGGATCAGTTGGCCAAATTGTACCTCAAAGAGATAGTTTCAAGACATGGGGTGCCGGTATCGATCGTGTCAGACAGAGATCCGCGCTTCACGTCAAAATTTTGGAGAAGTCTTCAGGAGAGATTGGGGACACAGTTGAGAATGAGTACAGCGTATCATCCGCAGACTGATGGGCAAAGTGAGAGAACAATTCAGACATTGGAAGATATGCTCAGAGCCTGCGTGATGGATTTCAAGGGCAGTTGGGAAATCCATCTACCACTAGTTGAGTTTGCATATAATAACAGTTATCATGCGAGCATAGGAATGCCGCCTTAGGAAGCTTTATATGGCAGAAAATGCAGAACACCTCTATGTTGGGATGAGGTAGGAGAACGCCGACTGTTGGGGCCAGAATTGGTTCAACAGACGGTAGAAATTATCAAGGTAATAAGAGCTCGGCTAGTAGCAGCTCAAGACCGTCAAAAGAAATACGCCGATTTACATCGACAGAAACGAGACTTCGAGGTGGGGAGTTTTGTGTTCATTAAGGTATCTCCCTGGAAAGGGAAGATCAGGTTTGGAAAGAAGGGGAAATTGAGTCCAAGGTTCATAGGACCGTTCGAAATATTGAGAAGAGTGGGTGAAGTAGCATACGAGGTAGCTTTACCTCCTGAATTGGAACATATTCACAATGTGTTTCACGTGTCGGTATTGCGGCCATACAAACCAGACTACAAGCACGTTATCTCCTATGAACCAATTCAAGTCGGAAAGGACTTATCATATGAAGAAGTTCCTGTTCAGATACTCGATAGGAAGGAACAGAAACTGAGAAATAAGATAATTCATTCTGTCAAAGTACTTTGGAGGAATCACGCCATTGAAGAAGCTACGTGGGAATTAGAGGAGGAAATGAGGACAAATTACCCGTTTTTATTTGAGTAACCTTATTTTACAATTCCGAGGACGGAATTTTTATAAGGAGGGGATAATGTAATATCCTAGAATTTCCACGTCTTTATTAATTAAATTATTAATTTAATTTCCAATGAGTTATTTTTACGAGATTATTTAAATCTTTTTATGTGATTAATTAATTATGTGATTAAATAATTATGTAATTAATTACTAAAATTAATTAAAGGGGGTCACTAATATGTTATTAAATTAGTGAACAAACCCTAAAGTTTTAATATCAAAATAATTGATAAGTTTCCTATTAATTAAATATTCAATTAAATTGAATATAAGGAGTAAATTAAATATAATAAATTAATTAATATGATTATTAATTAATGTAAATAATGTGAAATATTAATAATAATATTTATTAGTCCATTTAGTAATTTAATACTTATGGGTTAAAATATTTAATTATTTATTCAATTTAATTATTTATTTAATCATGGATTGAATAATTAATGTATAAATTATTAAATTAGCCCAACATGGGTCAATTAGTGGCCCAAGTGTAGAATAATAAAGTTTGACAATTTAGTAGCCCAAACAATTTAATAGAAGCCCAATTGGTATTTTAAATTAAAGCCCAATGATTGGCCCACTTGAAAAATACTTAATTAAACTATTATTTATTTAAAAAGTAAAAAAAAAAAAAAAAAAAATGACTTTTGTTTTGGGACTTGGTGATTGTGCCGGCAGGAAGGAGAGGAAAGATTGGATGGTTTTTATTATTAGTATTATTATTTGATTTTTATTTATTTAATTAAAAGGATTGCTTGTTTCATTTTTAAAAGGTACATTGACACCATGCTTTTTCACCTAATGTGTCATGTAACCCATTCCTTGTGCTAGCTTGTGTAAGTATCCAAGTAAGAGCATCATGACTTGTAGATATAATTTGTGTGTCTATTAATTTTTCAAGTATACTTGAAAAGTTGATAGATGTTATTTCATTTTTGCTCCAAAAATCAAAAGAGAGAGTTTGAGAGCAAAATATTTTGAGAGAGAGCAAGAGAAGGAGAAGGAGTGCTAAGCTAGTTTATGTCTTCAAGATTCACAACATACTTTGGGAGAAAAAGAAGAATAGCCATTAAATCAAGGTAATAGTTATTTTAAATAAAGTTTTATTTTTAAATTAAATAAATCATCATGTTAGTATAAATATGTTAATATGGTTATTAATGTGTAGTGGTAATATTTATGCCATGCTTGAGTTTAATATGCTTGGTTTGTATTTTGGTATATTTTATATGCTAAAATATGTATTTAGTAGTGTGTAAACAAGTTTTGAAATATATTATCAAAAATATTTTTGTAAAACTTAGGTTTGATGTTCTAATATTATAGAACATTAAATCATGAGAAAAACAAAGTTTGAATCACTCAAAATGGAGTTATACACAAAAAGTTATGATTTATGGTAGTTTATGTGATGTAAAATTTTTTATAAAAAAATATTGATATTAAATCATGAAAAATTATTTTTTCATGTTATAAATTAATATAAGGTGATTGGTAATTTTTTTGAATTTTTATTGATGATTTAAAGCTTACTTGTTGGTATATTTTTATTTAAAATGGGTAGCCGGAGCACTGTTCACAATCTGTTAAAAATAAAAAAAAAAAATTGGATTTCCGCGCAATGCGCGCAGCTACTATTCACCAGAAACGCGGAGCCAAACGACGTCGTTTGGCGTCCGTAGAAAATTCACACCGCGCGTACGCGCGGAAGCCGTTTCCGGCTTTTCAAAAACGGCGTCGTTTTGACCCGTAAGAACTGAAACGCGCGCCATGCGCGGTAATAAATTTTCGGCGAAATTACCATTTTGCCCCTCCGTGTTTTTTTCGGCAGAATTACCATTCTGCCCTCGGTTCAGTTTTCGAATTATTTACGAAATTGCCATCGGTCCGGTTTTTCAACTTAATTACGAAAATGCCATTCGGGTTAATTTTAATTAATTTAAATATTTAAAAATTAATTTAAAATTATAACAAAAATAATAATAATACAAAAATAATATTGGGGAGGATATTTTTCATAAAGTTTAATATTTAAATATTTTAAATATTAATCTAGTTAGCTAAACTATGGTTAGGTTAAATAAATTTATTATTTATTTATTATTTTAAATGTTAATAATAAATAAAGATTATAAATTAGCAATTATTATTTAATGCCTATTAAATAATATTTAAAGAGAGATAAAATTTATAAATTAATTATTTATTATTTAAATATTATTAAATAATAAATAAAGATAATTAAGTAATTAATTATTATTTAATTAACATTAAATAATGATTAATGGAAATTAAGTTATTAGAGTAATAATTTATTATTTAATTTAAATAATAAATAAGAAGGATTTGATTATTATTTAACCTTAAAAAATAATTAAAATTAATTAAATAATTAATTATTATTTAATTGACATTAAATAATAATTAAAGAGGATTAAGATTAGTAAACTATTATTTAATTTCCTTAATTAAATAATAAGTGAGCTTAATTACTTGGTTAATTATTGGTTGATTAACATTAAATTAAAGAAGGTTAAAATTAAGTTAATAATTATTTATTATTTAATAATAAGTAGGTACAATTAGTTATTATTTATAATAACTAGAGTTAATTAATTAATTTCTATTTAATCAATATTAAATAGTAATTAAAAAGAGATTGAGTTAATAAAATAAATTGAATTTAATTAAACAATTATAATAAGTTGTTTAAAGGTTTAATAAGTGTCCAACACTTAAGAAAAATATTTTCTAACTTATTAAATTATTAACCTAAAATGATTGAGTGTCTATAAGGTTAATAATATTGTTTTGACTAATGTAAATTATGTGTTAGTACTTATGTGTGGTAAATAAGTTCGTTATTAAGCGTATAGTTATCCAAATACGCCGTACTAATTATTAGACCGACTTTATTAATGTTAGGTCTTTCAAAGCAAGTTAGTTAAAGCTAGACAATTATTGTAGCTGAGCAAACAGGCAAGTTCTCTAACCCTACTCAATTATTATCGTTGAACAAGTTTCCATACTTGTATTTATTGTTAAAGCTTGCAGTGGTTTAATTATTTAAAATTATTCCACATCCATATTGTTTATACAATCGCACTTAGTGCATTTGAAGCTTATTAGTTCTTGATTCATGAACTGTATTAAAAATGTCTTAAGCTAATAATTCAGCTAGACATTACGTTTCTAAATTCAATAACTTGAATACTTTTAAAAGCTTATCCAAACCATTGTTGGGTGCGGATTTCTTATATTAAGTCTGAGAATTGAACAACCCTAAATTAGGGGATTTTGTGTCGGGAATCCGACTTTGGGCGCCAGTGACTAAATGTAATGCATATACAGCGGGTTGAATAGGCTGATCCCCTTGAAAACCAAACAACTAAAAGGGTCAGAGGAAACTCTATTATACCCTAGTTAGTTCAGGGTCCTTAGTGACCACTCAGCATTTTAAGATTCAAATATTCTGTTTATTAAAAATTTGAATCCTATTTCATTCACAATTGTTATATCTATTGTTGAATCATTGTTGATATTTCTCATTCATTCATGATATATTAAATCTATATGATTGTTATAAACTTGCTGAGCAAACTAGTTGCTCATTCTTGCTATATCATGAACCATTTTTCAGATAATCCTGATTGCTCCAGGAAGGATAAGGGAAAAGGAAAGGCCAAAGCTTAAGTAGCTTATGCATGCTAGTTAGATCTTTATTTATGTATTTACGGTTGTTAAACCTTTTGTAATTCCTTATGATAGGAACTGTTTTTATGTTAAGGTTGATAGACCCTGGTATTGTAACCTTTTGAAGGGAACCAATATGTATTATTCCGCGATATTTAAATGCAATGTATGTATTTAATTGTTAGTAATGTGTTGAATAGTGAGAACCAAACTCGAGGTTATGGAACCCGGATTTGGGGTCGTCACACAATTCGACAATTGGATTAAAAAATATATTTTTTAAAATTTTTCGTTAAAAGTCAACTCGGTCTAACGAAATTTGTGACGGTTTGCAAAAAATATGCAGTTCAATTAGTTGACTGTAAAAAATTTCAGTTCAGTGATGTATTTATAAACTGGGGTCGAGTACAAGGAGAAAAAATATATTTAACCTAGAAAAGGGATTGTCGATTTTCTTATTTTAAAATTTTGTAAATTTAAAGATTTATTTATGTCTTATATTTATCTTTAAAAATAATAAATTATTAATTTATTAATAATGATATAATAATAAAATTATAATAACATTATGTCATGTCTCAATAATAGAAGGATTTTGTTATGAGAAAAACGAAAAATAAACTTCTTCTTTTTTTATAGAATAGTTAAAAATAAGATAAAACGAAACAAACTACTCCGGCGTCAACCTTGTTTTCACTCCCTGCCCAACGAAATAAACTGCTCTCTCTCTCTCTGGGTAAATATTTCTGAGCCAAATGTAAATCAGCTTGAGCCAACTATCCCAAGCCGATCGATCATATCCAGTTATCCCTATTTCTTCTCCCCATCTCTTTACCTTGGGACGGTTTTGTGATTAGGCCATCATTTTTCTATCTTCTCCCTACCTACTTCTTTTCATTTTTCTATCTTCTCCCTACCTATTTCTTCTCCCCATCTCTTTACCTTGGGACGGTAGTGTAGTAGTAAACAGGAGGAGAGAGACGATTTCAAAGGGATCGGATCGGATCAAATCAGAGACGATGGCAAAGGTATATAATTATGGAGTTTTTTTGAGTTCCAGATTACGAATAATATCAGCTGGAGGTACATCTCTCAATTTGAGTCCTCCATTTTTGTTATTCCAACATGTTCTATTTCATACTTCTCCATCCTCTACAAGCCCTAATAACCCTAATCCTATACCCCTTTCTCCTCGTAGACAACGACTACAGCAATTTCTCCTACACAAATGCAGATCTGGGTTTGATAAGCCTGACGATGCTCTTCTTTTGTGCGATTCTATGCTCCAAATGCGACCCTTCCCTTCTGTCATCGATTTCAATCGATTATTAGCTGCTATGGTCAAAATGAAACTTTACTCAACTGCTGTCTCTCTGTTTAAAGATATGTGCGCTTTTAGCATTCCAGTTGATGTATATACTATAAACACGGTGATAAACTGTTGTTGTCACTTGAATCGTGCCGATTATGGGTTTTCTATGTTGGGTGGGATCTTCAAGCGTGGTTTTGTTCCAGATGCGGTCACCTGCAATACTCTCATAAAGGGGCTCCTTTCAGAAAACAAATTTCTGGAGGCAGAGGAATTGTTCAAGAAGTTGTTAAGGGTGAAAGAAATTGAACCAGATGCAATTACGTACGGGACCTTTATAAATGGCCTTTGCAAAACAGGCAACACTTCCATGGCCATTAGGTTGCTCAGAGTAATGGAACGAGAAAGTTGTGAACCTAATAATGTGGTTTATAACACCATCATTGATAGTTTATGCAAGGATAAACTAGTAGATGATGCTTTGGATCTTTTCTCTGAAATGATAAAGAAAGGCATACCACCGTGTGTTATAACTTACAATTCATTACTAAGCGGTCTATGCAACTTGGGTCGATGGAGAGAGACTAAGCAAATATTAAGTGAGATGGTTAGTATAAAAGTTTCTCCAAACGTGATTACCTTCAATATATTGGTTGATTCATATGGCAAGGAAGGAAAGGTCAAAGATGCAGAAAATGTGTTCGAAAAAATGATTCAAAGAGGTGTGAATCCTAACGTGGTCACCTACAATGCGCTCATGGATGGGTACTGTTTGCGAGGAGAAATGGATGGAGCATTGACAGTGTTGAGTACCATGATTAATGAGGAAATAGTGCCTGATGTTTATAGCTATTCCATTTTGATAAATGGATATTGCAAGAAGCTGGAAGTAGACAAAGCTATGGATCTCTTTCGACAAATGCAGCGTGAAGGTTTGAAACCCGCAATTGCAACTTATAACACTATTTTGCAAGGGCTATTTAAGAAGGGCAAATGTGCTGCAGTACAATTTTTTTTTAATGAGATGCAAGCTCAAGGCTGTAGACCAAATATTTTGACATGCGGTATCTTGTTAGAAGGCCTTTGCAAGAACCAGTATATTGATGAAGCGTTGTCCTTGTTTCACGAAATGGAATGTAATGGTTTAATTCCTAATATTTGTATTTACGGTATCCTCATTGATGGCCTTTGCAAAGATGGAAAGCTAGATATGGCAAGAAACCTTTTTGATAGCCTTCCTTCAAAAGGGTTGCAGCGAGATGTAAAGACATACACAATGATGATCCGAGCACTTTGTCAAGAAGGATTATTGGAGAAAGCAAATGAGCTACTTGTGGAAATGGAAGTTAATGATTGTTTTCCAGATGATGTCACTTACAACACTATAATCCGCGGATGTTTTAAAAATAAGAAGTATGATGAAGCAAGTGCATTAATTGAAAAAATGGTTGGCAGGGGCTTCTGGGCAGATGCATCTACCACCTCCATGTTGGTGGATCTACTATCGTCAAATGAAACGGATCCAACTCTTCTTGCTATGCGTCAGAAGTTTTTGCCACTAGGTAGATGACTTACAGCAGTCATACTGTGATTAAATTTAAGCTTCAGGCCATACACCATAACTCAAATGTTTTTAAGTTTTTAGCCTTGGCAGTCTCAAATGTAAATAAGAGATTCTAGATTTTGATTTGTTGGTAAATTCTCTGTAGATGTTGGAAAGGTATATAATGCGTTTTCTCAAGTAAAATTGATTTAATCTCAACCTAGGATTGCAATTGGACTAGGCCAAGTCTGGTTGAGTGAGGTGATGAATGGCCAGTAGCCCTTTCCCTGGCTCCAGGTAATAGGTTAGGGTTCCGGGCTCGGATATATATACAATGTTATCTCATTTCCACATTGAAAATAAATAAATTCAGAGAATCATCATCTCAATTGTATAGGAATTGCGTAGAACAATGAAGTATCTCATGGATGGTATAATGAGGACCAAGGATAGAAAAAGGAAGGTAATCCGTAATAGAGTGGAAATAACCATGGAAGATAGGGTGTGAGTTGGCAGATTCAGCAACAACAAATGCATATATTTGGAAACAAATTTAGTAACAATGGTTATTTCGTTCAATTTTTTGACTTATACATGTTCCTCAACCAGGACAAGAATTGAGACAAACAACAAAGCAATGATATGAATATGATATAAATCTCATATGTATATTAGACTGTAATACTACCGCTCTTCCCACCCACAAGGTGTCTCCTTTTGCTCTCCTATTTGTTCAGTTTATTTTCATATGTTACATCCCCTCTCATAGTGTGTCAAATTTTTACAACTTCACTGTACACAAGTATTGAAAAACTACTTCAAATTTGTGTTCCATTGATATAACATACTACTCTTCGAGAAGATATTTGCTGACAGTCTAAACTGCATGTCCGGCTAAATGGAACAACTTCGATGCCACCATGAGATCTTGTCTTGTCTATCACTGTTAACGCCAAATTTTGTAACACCCGTTTAAATCACAAAATAACGAGCGAAATCAAACGTCAAACACAATTAATTCAGAGAAATTACTGTAAAGACACGAGAGATTTACGTGGAAACCCAAATCGAAAAAAAACCACGGGAAAATAGAGTAATTCACTAGAATGATGATGGTGTTTACAGGTTTCTCCAGTAATACAGAGAGCTTGTGTTCTGGAAAATGGGTTCTGTATGAATAGTAAGCTAAAATTAGAATGAACGTAAGTCTGTAAGTAAGTAAGTCATTTTTCTTTCCTATTGTTCCCCTTTTATATGTCCATGCAACCATAATTATCAGCATTAATCAACCAAATAAACGCCCCTCTTTCAGACAACCGTTATCACCCAAGCAAACTCTTCATATTCCAAGTAAGCTGGCTTTTCCTCTTCCAAACAGCTCATCCATCAAAATAAAGAGTCAAATGACTAACTTTGTCAAGCCCAGCCCAATAAATTAGTAGGGACCAACCGAATAAACTAGTATGAGCTAGTCCAAACCCGGGCCCAAACTATCTCAACCCAACATTGCCCCTCACTTTCCTATTTTTAAGAGCCTTAAATAGGAGAGTAATTCAAACATTCTTATTTCCCTCGTAACTGATTATACCCAAACAGGCCTTAACTTCCCACGTCTGGCACACGATCATCACCCTCCTATCACGTTCCCCAAAAACTACTTCCGTTTGATTTTTGTGCGCCTCCCTACACTCCCAAAACTGACGCCTATTGAATTTCGTGCGCCCCCCTGCACTCCCAAAACTGACGCCTGTATGTATTATCTTCATCTATAAAAGCCTCAGACGTCTCTTTCCTGACACATTGCTTGTTTTCTGAAATCCTTCTTTCTCTCACCTTCCTCGTCTTTGAAAAAATCCCCAAAAGTTTTTTCTTCTCAGAATCCATGGCAGCTCAAGGTCACGCTTCTTCTTCCCAAGCCCAACCTACATTTGATAAGGAGAAAGAGAATGCCATCCGTCGAACATACAGAGATGCCCTAACAGCAAACACCCCTTCGTCTGTAACCCCCGCCAAGCTTCAATCATTCCGCCATGAATACCAGATCCCACTTCAGTACGAGCTCCGAGTCCCCCGACCTCATGAAATGATGTATTGGCAACTCGAGGGAGGCTGGATAGGAGTTCCATCCTTGACCCTCAAATATGGCGTCCGATTCCCTCTCCATCCTTTCATCACCGAATTTCTAGGGTTTATAGGGATCGGGTTCTCCCAACTTGTCCCCAACTCTTATATCCACTTAATCTGCTTCATAGCCCATTGCAGAGACCAGGATGTCATACCAGCCCTAGATTTGTTCTTGAGCTACTTCAAGCTCATCAACTCAAGGGAGAAGGGTTTCAAGGTCTTAACCCGATACATCAATCGGAAAGTCTTGATGGCCACCCCTCAAAGCAACAAAGGATGGCACTCATCCTGGTTCTTCATCCGAGGAACGGACACCATTCTACTACCACCCTGGGGAGAACCGAGCAAAACGTCCCTAGGATTTGATCATATTGAGGACGTTCGGGAAGCCGACCTCGAGAAGCTTCTTTCCACAATGCCGACCGACTACTGGCCTAACCACCTCCTTTCTGATCAAGACTGGCTTTTCATTCATGGAAGTAAGTACCCGAATCATCCATATAAAAATTAAGTTGTTTTAATCTGTCCATCTTATCCTTATCCATCTTCTGTGCAGTAGTGCTCTTTCGCAGTTCGGAAGGAAATGCTTCTGATCCTTCCCCGATCACCCGAGGACAAACCCAGGAGGGGCTCATCTTCATTCAATCTCCGGCCTCTTCGGAGGAATCCGAACCTCTGACCGAACCCTTGATCCGAAGAAAGAATGACTCTTCTTCTTCAGCAACTTCGGGTGAAAACCCTCTGGCTCAAGGAGCCGAACAAGAAAGTCTCCAACCAGAGTCTGCTCCCCAGACTGAACCACAAACAAACATCGAAACCGAGTCTGCCCCTCACACTAAACCACAACCCTCTTCGGGCAACCCTCCAAATACTTCGACAGTCTCAGCCAACCCTACTTCGGAGGCCCTAAAAAGAAAAGACCCAGAGATATCCAAAAAACGAAGTGTTTTTGATATGTCTGAGTCTGAGCTCCGAAAAATCCTGAAGACCAAAAAACAAAAAACTTCCCATACTTCCAAATCTCAACCAGATTCATCCCGACCCCCTTCTCATAAAAAGACCCAGTAAACCCCCGATCAACAAAAAACTCCAACCCCCGAACCATCAACACAACACCCCCCCCGAGCCAAACAAAGAAAAAATATCTGATCAACCTCAACCATCCCCGGGGCAGACTAGTAAATCGGCTGGGAAACGACCAATGGTAGAACAAGCCGAACCCGTAGAAGAGCCGATACCTGAAATTGATCCTTCCGCAGCCGAGCAGCCTCCCCAACAAACAACTGATGAACCCCGTCCTTCCTTCTTTCCGAACGAAGCCAACACCAGCCTTCCATTCACGGCCTACAACAGTTTCAACTTCCGAGCCGATAACGACGAGTTCCATGACTATTCCAACCGCGAGCTTATCTTCGCCACCGCCCTTCATCAAGGCTGGGTAAGAATTTATTCTGCATTTAAGTTATTCCAAAAATTTCTTAAAGTTTCTAATCATCCTTATTGATAACTCTCTATAGGCCTTGGCCACCTTCAGCCGTCTCCTTGGTCGGGAATCAAGGAAGGAGAATAGTGATACAAAGGCGAAGAAAATGAAGACCAAGTATAAAGCCTTGAAGAAGAAGAACAAAGAGCTGACCGCCGACAACGTAAACCTCAAAACATCAAACGAGAACCTCCAACAACAGTTTGAGAGCGTTCTTGACATTAACAATCAGCGGACATAAGAGATCACCCGAATACAAACCGAGAAATCTGAAACATTGAAGAACTTTCAACAACAAACCGAAGAACTCACCAGGCTGAAAGAACAAAACGCCCAATTAACCTCCGACATCCAACGACAACAGAAGGCTAACGAGATTCTGAGGGAACAAGCTCGCCTTGGGACCCCCGAACTTCGTTATCAGATCCTGGAAGAGTACAGAGCATCTCCCGAACTGCTGGAGGAAATATTAAAACAGTTCTGCAAAGGTTTTCAAGCTGCCGTAGCAAAGGCAGCAAAAACCGGTGTGGACCCTTCAGTTTTCTCCGATTCTGACTCTGACTCTCCCGAGGATAAAGATTAACCCCCAAATGCAGACTACTATTTTTTTCTTTATTTCTTCTTTTTTATTCTTCAATGTAACTCGCATCAATTTATCAATGGAATTTTGGGATTTTATTAATGTCTTGTGCAAACATATAATATGTACTGAAATTTTCTTCAAAATCCAACTAAGTACAAATAAGTAAACACTCTATCCGACTATTGAAAATACTTCCTTAATCTAGTTGCATGCCAAAAATTCTTCAAATCTGACCCAGACATATCCCGAAGACGATATGTCCCGTACTTTACAACTTCAATTACTTCATAGGGTCCTTCCCAATTTGGCATCAACTTACCCGTGTTCAAGGGGGTAGATGCTTCTGCTTCCCGAAGGACCAAATCCCCAACTTCAAAACGTCTTTGTTTAACTCTCCGATTGTAGTGTCTTGCTGTTTTTTGTTGATATAAGGCCAACTTCATAACTGCAGCATCCCGAAGTTCATCCACTAAATCAAGGTTAAGCCGAAGTCCCTGATCATTGTATAGTTCATTAAAGTTGACTCTCCGAAAAGAAGGAGAGCCAACCTCAACCAGGATTAAAGCTTCAGTCCCGTATGAAAGCCGAAAAGGAGAATCTCCCGTAGTTGTTCGGGGAGTTGTCCTATATGCCCATAAAACACTTGGTAACTCTTCGGGCCATCTTCCCTTAGCATCATCCAATCTCCTTTTGATCCCATTCAGTAGAGTTCTGTTCGTCACCTCGACTTGTCCGTTGGCTTGAGGATGGGCAACCGATACCCTTCGATGCTGAATCCCCAAGTCAGATAAGAACTTTTCGAACTCAGCTCCTACGAATTGCAGTCCGTTGTCGGATACAAGGACCATCGGGATCCCAAATCTAAAAACAATGTTTTCCTTAAGGAAATGGATACAATCCTGCTCAGTGATACGTCGAAGTGGCTTCGCCTCTACCAATTTGGTCATATAATCTATTGCCACTATCATATAGGAAAACTGTCCTTTAGCCTTCAGCATCGGACCCACCAGATCGACACCCCAAACTGCAAAAGGAATTGGGGAAAGTACTAAAGATAACTCTTCGGGTGGTCGATGTGCTACAGAACTGTTCAGCTGACATTTCGGATACTTCTGCACAAACTCCTTTGCTTCCCGAAACATCGTCGGCCAATAGTATCCTTGACGGATCAGTTTATATGCCAATGACTTGGCCCCCATATGGTCGCCACAAATACCTTCATGCACTTCACGAAGAGCATACGAAGCTTCCGACGGGATAAGACACTTTGCCATGGGTCCCGAATACACCCTTCGGAACAGATCTCCATCAATCAAACAAAAGTAGGCACTTCTATATTTTATCTTTTTTGCCAAAATTTTATCACTTGGCAACTTACCCTCAGTCGAATACTCTAGGTAAGGAGTCAACCAGCAATTAGATCTTTCCACGCACTTGACCTCTTCCTTCAATATACTAGGCTCGATCAATTCTTCAATGTATACTGACTCCGACAAAGACTCATTCGGGGTAGTAACAAGCTTTGATAAGGCGTCAGCCACAGTATTATCACTTCGGTCAACATTCTGTAATGAATAAGAGATGAAGTACTGTAAGACACTCTTCACTTCGGACAGATACCTTGTCATTCTAGTTCCCCGAGCTTCGTATTCCCCCTGAATCTGCTTTATCACCAACTGGGAATCACTCATGATCAACAAGCTTTTAACCTCCAAACTACGAGCCAGTCTTAGGCCTGCCAATATAGCTTCGTACTCCGCCTCATTATTGGTCGCTTTGAATTTAAACCGGATTGCTTGTTAGACCCTGAAAACCTTCAGGACTTGTCAAAATTACACCGGGTCCACTCAAGTCTGCTGTGGATGATCCATCAACACTCAAAGTCCAAGAATGAGAAGGATCTGACTGCCCCCCAGCTATCAGTGCTACATCCGACCCCGATGAACCGACTGATTCCTCTTCGGAGAACATGCACTCCACCATAAAACATGCACTCCACCATAAAATCAGCCAGTGTTTGGCCCTTTATTGCCGTCCGAGGACGGTATTCAATCGTGAACTGGCTTAGCTCAACAGCCCAAGCCACCATCCTTCCCGATGCATCGGGCTTCTGGAGAATTTTCTTTAAAGGTTGATCGGTGTAAACAATTATTACCCGACCCTGGAAGTAATGCCTTAGCTTTCTGCTAGCTATCACCAAGGAGTAGACACACTTCTCTAAGTTGGGATACCTCGTTTTCGCATCTCTCAAGGCATGACTAACATAGTAGACCGGATTCTGTCGGCCTCCTTCTTCCCGAATCAAGACAGCACCAACAGCCAAGACACTTACAGCCAAATATACATAAAGCACCTCCCGGTTTAATGGCTTCTGCAGCAACGGAGCCGAAGACAGATATTTTTTGATGCCTTGGAATGCATCCTCGCAATCCGAAGTCCAATGAAATGATTTCTCATTCTTCGGCCCTTTCAGGGTGTCGAAAAACGGCAAACACCTTTCAGCCGATCGAGACATGAATCGCCGAAGAGCAGCTATCAGACCTGTCAATCTCTGCACATCCTTGAATGTCTTCGGAGACTTCATATCAATGACTGCCTTAATTTTTTCTGGGTTAGCCTCTATCCCCCTCTTACTGACTAGATAACCCAAAAATTTGCCTGCACCGAGCCCAAAGGTGCACTTGGTGGGATTCAACCGCATATCATAATGTCGAACTGTCCGGAAGCACTCCTCTAAATCATCCAAATGGTCATGCACCCTGGCACTCCGAACAATCATGTCATCTACATACACTTCCATGTTCCGACCAATTTATTTTCGGAAGACTTTGTTCATCATCCGCTGATAAGTTACCTCGGCATTGATCAGCCCGAATGTCATCCGGTTATATGCATAAATAGCCCGATGAGTAATGAAGGATGTCTTTGGGATGTCCTGTTTATCTATGAAAATCTGGTTGTATCCCAAAAAAGCATCCAGAAAGCTGAGTATAGCATTCCCCGAAGTAGCATCGATCAGCTGGTCAATGTGTGGTAGAGGATAGAAGTCCTTCGGGCATGCTTTATTCAGGTCCGTGTAGTCTATGCAAACCCTCCATTTCCCATTTTGTTTGCGGACCAGCACAACGTTGGCAAGCCACTCTGGGTATTCAATTTCCTCAATGATGCCTATATCCAATAACTTACCCACCTCTTCATCAATTATTTTTTGGCGTTCAGGAGCAAAGATACGCCTCTTCTGAAAGATAGGCTTCTTCTCGGGATCAACGGATAGCCTGTGGATGGCCACGTCTTCTGCCATCCCCGGCATATCTCGGGGTGCCCAGGCGAAGATATCAGCATAAGTTCTGAGTAGTTCAATTAATCATTTCTTCAAAGTATCTTGCAACCCGGCCCCTATTTTTATCAGCTTCTCGGTATTCCCCGGAATAAGCTCCACATCTTCAGTCTCTTCAGCAGGAGAGGCCAATGGCTCAGTAAGTCCCTCCGTGAACGGCTCAACATCTACAGTGAGAGTTTGCCTCATCTTGCTGACCTCGATCACATGTGCTGTAAGAGTATGCCTGTAACACCTCCTGGCAATATCCAGATCTTCCTTGACTTTCCCGACCCCATGTGGGGTAGGGAACTTCATCTTGAAGTGGGCAATTGAAGTAACTGCTTGGAGTGCTGACAACGTTGTCCTTCCAAGAATGGCATTGTAAGCCGAGTCAACTTGCACTACGAAGAACTTGACGTTGACTGTTACTTGCTTGGGAGACTCCCCGAACACCATGGGCAACTCAACTGTGCCGATTACTGGCACCGCTTCATTCCTGAACCCATATAATGGTGATTTCTGGCCAACCTCCAGCTTGATTCCCTCCAAGTTCATGCGTTGGTAAGCATGACTGTATAACATATCAACCGAAGACCCGTTGTCGATCATTATTCTCTTCATATCGACGGGCCCTACTTGGGCAGTTATCACCAATGCCCCTTCATGTGATTCTACTGAGTCAACCGGATAGTCTTCATCCGAAAATGAAATCACCGACCCGGATATAGTCGTTCTGTTTTAATCGGTTGTTCTGTTACAGCCATCACCGTATCCGAAGTGGATCTCCTGCGCTTTCCCGATGACTTTAAAGGCAAACCTCCACTGATGACATCAATGACTCGTCTCGGCTGACTCCCACTGGCCTCATTCTGATTGTTCTTTTGGGGCCGAACCCCCTGCGGGATTGTTCACCCGGCCACAAAATGTTGTAGTCGTCCACTTTGTATATTTTTCTCAATCAGCTTCTTTAAGTCTGGACATCCTTCAGCATCATGTCCTCTAGACTGATGGTACTCACAGAACTGATTTTGAAATCCTTCATAACCCCTTTTACTCCGAGGTGGTTCATAAAATTGTGTACCCCTGATTTCATTCAGTACCTGCACCCGATCAGTATTCAGGGGAGTAAATGGTTTTTGTCCAAACCTAGGTTGGACGGTTGGTCTATTTGTCTGATTATTTCCCCTCGGGCCCAACCTATCCATCACGTTCGACTTCCCTTCCTTAGGTTTGTATTGATCAGATCCCTTCTGATTTTTGGACAAAGTAGTCATGACCTCTTCAATTGCAATGAAATTTTCTGCTCGCTCATAAGCATCGACCAAATCCTTCGGTGGTTTGAACATGATATTCTTCATTAGCTTCTTTGATCTGTAGATGTCCAACCCCGTTGTAAAGAAACCCAACGCTTGGGTCATATCCAGGTTTACTACTACTCCTGCTGCCTCCCTGAACCTTTGCACGTACTGGTTAAGGGTCTCATCGCCCTTTTGTTTAATTTGCATTAACGATGCAGTCAGCTTACCCCTTCTTTTGTTACTGCCGAACCGGTCATGGAATTTATCACACAACTCCTTCCATGAATTAATGTTTCCCGAAGGCAAAGACACGATCCACTGCTTTGCTGCCTTATTCAAAGTTGTTATGAAAATTTTGCACATCCCTGCGTCAGAGTGATTGTAGTACCCCATCACAATCTCATAAGAGTTAGTATGGTCGTAGGGATCACCAGTACCATCGAAAGACTCCAATGGAGGCAGCTTCATCTTCGGGTCAGCCTTCTCCATATTGATTGCGGCTGAGAATGGTGAATTGGTGTTCGAAGGCTTTGTTACTGCCTTGACTTCGACAAGTTGTCGCTCCAGTTCCGCCATCCTTTTCAATAAGGGATTATCATAATCATTAGTTTTCTAGCTATCAGGTTCGGCCCCTGAATCCCTCATCGGGCTACGAACATCCCGATCATCATGGACATACCCCGAACCTCTCCTCGGGCTCCTTTTTTCCCGATCATCCTGCACATACCCCGAACCTCTCATCGGGCTCCGTTTTTCCCGATCATCGGGCACATACCCCGAACCTCTCCTCGGGCTCCTGATTTCTCGATCTTCCTGCACATACCCCGAACCTCTCCTCGGGCTCCTACTTCGGGCATGTCGTCTTTGGGGGGATGGTGAACGCCTCCGCCGGTCTGAATAAATAGATCCCCTATCCCGAAAGGGAGTTGGCTCTCCACCTGCTCGTTCCGATCGTGGTTTTGGTGGGCCATAGCTGCCTCCGATTCCATATGGCAATTGTGATGTGGGTGGGTCATTCACCCGTCCCCAACCCCCTCTACTCTGGGGTGTCTGTATTCCAGACCCTTGTATTGTGTTCTGAGGCTCTTCATCCCTTTTCAGTTCTGTCAGTAGAACAACCCACCCTTCTTGCTGATGTTGAAGAGATAACATAGCCTCCTCTGCCGCTTTAATCCTCTGTCTCTTAATAGACTCTCTCTGATCATGGAGATCTCCTCCTCCAACCGTGTGCTCCCGAACAGAATTTTAACGAACGGTTTCCATGTCATGTCCCAAACCAGGAGAATCAGAAGAAAACAATCGTCGACGAACTGAGTTAGAGAATGACGCCATCGATCCTCCCCTTTGATGGGAAGGACTCAATCTATCCTTGACCGAACCTCTAACCGTTGGTGTTGATGAACATGTCCGCTCCACATGATTATCCTGATACTCCATAATCCTACTACACCTGCTTCTTACTTCAACTGTGATTTTTCAAACAGAACCGTCACCCTCCTTTTAGCGCCAATGTTAACGCCAAATTTTGTAGCACCCGTTTAAATCACAAAATAACGAGCGAAATCAAACGTCAAACATAATTAATTCAGAGAAATTACTATAAAGACACGAGAGATTTACGTGGAAACCCAAATCGAAAAAAAACCACGGGGAAATAGAGTAATTCACTAGAATGATGATGGTGTTTACAGGTTTCTCCAGTAATACAGAGAGCTTGTGTGCTGGAAAATGGGTTCTGTATGAATAGTAAGCTAAAATTAGAATGAACGTAAGTCTGTAAGTAAGTAAGTCCTTTTTGTTTCCTATTGTTCCCCTTTTATATGTCCATGCAGCCATAATTACCAGCATTAATCAACCAAATAAACGTCCCTCTTTCAGACAACCGTTATCACCCAAGCAGACTCTTCATATTCCAAGTAAGCTGGCTTTTCCTCTTCCAAACAGCCCATCCATCAAAATAAAGAGTCCAATGACTAACTCTGTCAAGCCCAGCCCAATAAATTAGTAGGGACCAACCGAATAAACTAGTATGGGCTAGTCCAAACCCGGGCCCAAACTATCTCAACCCAACAATCACAATTGATCCTTTAGATGTTATCATATAGCCCCATATTCGGTGCAAGATTCTTGAACAAGTTCCTCAACTGGGTTATCTTCAGTCCATGCAGCTGCATCATGTTGTCCCGGCTCAAAAAGTTTGTCAAGAATATAATCTTCTGCCGGCTCAAGTGCCCAATTAGAAAGCGGAACACACCAGGAAACTCTTAAATACTTATCCTTAAATACTTAGGTGTACTAAATGTTTGGGTTACAAGATTACCTGTCTGGTAGTAGGGCTGTTTGGGTTACAAGATTACTTGTCTGGTAGTAGCCCTATTTTCGGGGTTGCAGTCTGGGCTAATACCAATTCCTAGCAATCCCAAGCTACTGGTAGGGAAAGCACAAACACGAACCTGTGAAGCAACAACATTTATCAGTTATAAACTTCCTCCAGAAGAAACTTAGATGATCTTGCCGTATGCACGGAAACATTCTGTTACACTATCCCGCGGGATGTAGAGGTGTATCTACGGTAGGGGAATAGCCCGTAGACATTTTGTACAACTGCACCTTCATAAAATATCTGAGAACATCATTTGGCAGAAATTTTATGAGAAGATATCTGAGAACAGCCTTGGCATATACCATTGAAAATAATAAATACTTGAGGGCCTGTTTGGGATTGACTTTTTTTTTTTTGACTTAAAGTTAAAATTTTAATAGATTTATAAGTTAAAATTTTAGTAGATTTATAAGTAAAAGTGTTTGACATCACTTTTACTTATAAGTCGTGAATTATAAGTAATAGTTATGGATGTGTTTGGCTAATAATGACTTATAAGTTAAAATAAAATGTAAAAATTACTAAAATAATATTCACTAAAAAGAAAATGTTAAAATAAAAGAGGGCAAAATGGACATTTTAATAAGTTTGACGAAAACTTAAAAAATGACTTATAAGTCAAGAAAAATAAGTAAATAAAACTTACTTATTTTTTTTGACTAATAAGTCAACTTATAAGTTAACATATAAATCATTCCCGAACACTAAATATTAAAAATCAACTTATAAGTTGGGTTAACCAACTTATAAGTTGCTCCTGAATACCCCCGAAAGCTCCAGAGAAGTGCAAATATAATATATTTTGAATTATTTGCACATCTTAATAAAATTGATATACTAACACATCATAGTAATGCACAATACTATGCCTTCTGCAAAAACCATTATTGCTGCAAGTTATGCATTGCATATATTGCCCACATTTTATAAAACTAAAATAAAGATATATTGCTAAAGGGGAATTGATATTTCCACACAGTTTTGATAGTTTGGACCCCACAAAAGTGCTTATAGCAACGGTTTAACCGTCGTTATACATCTATAGTGACATTTTTTTGGAGTCTACTGTGTGGAACTAGAAGGTGCAAATATGAGGGTAATGTGCCGCAAGGCATACAAAATATCCGCCAATTCGGTAGCAGTAAACTAAAAATCTGTGAAGAACATGACTAAAGAGTACGTGACACATAAGAAAACAGGATTTGAAAAATAAAAACAGAAAAATAATTAGTTTTAATCACATTAATACGAAGATTTAGAATCTAACACACGCCATCTCCACCCCCTCTAGAGCCACATCACGTAGAGAAGTAAAACCTCTCAAACACTAGTTCTATCTCTGTTATTCAAGATAGCCAAGGGGCTGGGCTGGTCACATAACACTGCTTTTAACAAATTAAAAGATCACAGGGAAACTCTGCAGGCATAAAATTTACAATCAATCTAACAACGAAAATTCACAATTTCATGACGACAATGGTATTATCAGGTCGCCATAAAATTGTCAAAACCAGGCAAGTCATATGCACTCTTTCAATATTTTTCCCATACTCTGTTCAGGAAGAATCAGGCATGCTAAATTCTGCACAGAACTAGAAAGTCCTCATCTAGTGGTTAACTCGATAATTTAGCGTTTGAGTAATTAAGTTGATGTTAAGTACACAAACACCAGCAAAACGATCACTAGTAGCCTCAAGTGCCAAAGAAACAACCACCTTTTGTTGTTCTTATGGTCAAAGTTTCCTTACAAGTACCCCAACAAAAAATTATTTTTTCTTTTCGGCTATAGGATATTTTTGCTCATTATAAATCCGAAGCTGCAACAATTTTTTTTAGAGAAACATCTACTCAAAGATCATTTGAGAAGAACGCCAGAGTCAAAGGCAACAAATCCTACACATCTAGTTGGTGTAATTTAGTAATTAACATTTACGTGCAAATATACACGACCAACAAGTAATATAAACATAAGTCAAGTATCTATCCCACAGAGAATTATATGTAATATTTTTTAAGTACCAATTTTATATCAACTCAATCTTATTTAAACTGATGAATTAAACTAAAATTAATAAATAAACTAAATAATAAAAATAAATAACTAAATAATAAAATAAATAGATCTAAGATTATTAATTTCATCCAATGATTCATTTAAATTTCATAACTCTCCATTTAATTATAAGGTCACGATGAATTGTTAACCAAGTATTCTAAATTATTTATAAGCCTCTTTTCATTAGCATATAAAAATATCCACTCTAATTAAATTATTATATTCCTATGTAATTTAAATTAGAACAAATTTTCCAAATTGGTTACGCGTGACATATAAGTATATTTCTATCTTATACACAAATTATACATTCAATCATAAGAAGAATAACATAAACACATGTCATTATATTCAGATCTAAATCTATAATCCATCTACCAATTTCATACAGGTTATCCCAATTAATTACCCAACTGTTAGTAATTACATATGAATGCACAAAATATAATGATCAATTCATATGATGCCAATTAAACGAAAAGAAATTCAATTTAAACTAAACATTAAATTCCATTAAAAAAATCTTAAACTAAAAAATTGTTCTTAGCAAATAAAATTATAACTACAAAATATTCAACATCAATGAAAACCAAAAATAAATAAAAGTTTTGAGAAAATTTTTTATCTCCCACCAATCTTCTATCTCTCTGCTTCTACAATCAATGATTTCCGTCTTTGTTGATACCTTGTGTGCTCTTGAACTCCATAAATTGGAAGAGAATTAGCCTCCTATAATATTCATTGGGTTTTTCCCAATAACTTTACAATTAGCCTCTAATTATATATTTGTAGGATTTTTTTTTAAACCTAATAAGAATTAAAATCCTAATAAAATATAATATACAAAGTATCCTAATTTTAATAAATTGCTTCTCCTTAATTAATTTTATTTGGACCCACGCCTTAAATCAAACAAATTTGCATGCAGAACAAGGGATGGAAAGTTGAATTAAATCTGCGTCTGGGACCCACCGATGCAAGAAATCTGTTAGTTCACGCGCCTGGTCGCGCCAGCTTTCCCATATACCCTTCCATGTTTGCTGACCCATTCGTTTTTGAACGACGTCGTGTCACCAGCTGATGTTTTGCCCCTTGTGCGCCTGGCCACTACTGCATATAATTATGAAAATGTCATTAAAGCTTTATTTCTTCCTTTTTCTTACAAAATAATAATAAAAATTAAATTGAATTAAATAAAAATAAGAATAAAACACAAAAATAATTAAATACTCACAAATTATAAAACTAATAAAAATAACATAAGATACTATAAAATACTTGAAAACTCACAAATAATTAAGTCTAAAAATACTCAATAAATAGGTATAAATCTCACTCATCCATCTCTTTTCACTAAGGATTTTGATGAAGTTAGACTTAATAGATCCCTAAAAGTCCTAAACTTAAAGACATACGATTGAACATGTGATCCTTTTGACTATACTCATTCTTATGAATGTTTAATTTGCTTCTATTGTCATAATGTTGTGAAAATGTGTCATTTTTTCATCTCTACGTTGAAGAAAACTGCTAGGGAATGGATGGTCACACTTTTTCCTTGTTCCATCGGCTCATGGGAAGAACTAAAAGAACAATTCCACATACATACTTAGGCAGCAACAGGAAACATGGAAAGAGGATAACTTCACTGATTCAAGTGAAGCAGTAGTCAAACGAATTTCTTCAACAGTAAATCAAGAGATTCCATAAAGCAATGGCTGAGATTCCCACTTTGGATCCAACTTAGGCAATACAATTCCTCACACTTGGTTTGAATGTTGACAAATTCAGCCGTCTGATCGAGGAAATCATCCTTAAAGCCCCCTCAAAATTCTTATTGAGGGCCTATGATAAGGTTAAAAACTTCTTAGAGATGGAAGAAGTCATCGCCAACCTTCCGGGACCTTTGAAAAAATAACGATGATTACCATCAAAAAAGAGATCCCAAGGTCGATGAGACTGATAGAAGAGATAATGACAAAAAGGGTTTCAAAGGAAATCGATGAAATAAGGATGATAGTTCTAGGGATAGGGGAAATAAATACATAGACTTTTCGGACAAAGACTATACCCTCTTAATTTCTAGTATAGCTAAAATTATAAGTGAAAGTAAGATTTAATCCTTCTTCGAGAGACCTTCAAAGATTAGAGTCTTTGTCAAACAAAGGAAAAATGGTAAATATTGTTCTTCCAATGAAAAGAAGGGTCATGACACAGAAGAATGTTACCAGCTGAAGCGTTTTTTCGAAAGTCGGGTGAAAAAAAAAACATGGATTATTATGTGGCAAATAAAACCAGATAACTAGCCTTTGATTGAATCGCACTGTCTCATTCTTGTTCAGCACCAAGGGGCATTGTTAATGTTATTTTCTGTAGTTCGCTAACAGCCATGTCTAACAGACACGGGAAAACCTTCATTTTAGCTATCCAACAAGTGTTTAGACAGCTAAGGAATATCAAGACCGATGTTATTACCTTCACAGATGAGGATTATCGTCTAGGCATGGTCACACCTCATGATGATCCACTTGTTATAAAATACACGGGTAAACGCCGCGGATCTTCAACGAATATTCATCGATAATGGAAGTTAAGTCGATGCACTCTATGTGCATGCGTATAATCGACTAGACTTGGGGGTAGAAAACTAGAGCTTTGTAACAAGTCACCTCTTTACAGCTTCGGCAACGCTCTTGTCCCAATAGTAGGAACAATCAAGTTGTAGATAATCTTTGGTACGATTCCTTAACACTCTTCTTTGATGGTGAAATTCTATATGGACCATATAGACAGTAACTACAATACCATCTTAGGAAGAACAACTTTGTCAACACTCAAGACAATTACTTTCATTCCTCATTTAAAGATGAAATTTTCAACCGAATACGAAGTTGGAGAAGTGGATTGAGATTAAGACATTTCCAGGAAATGTTATCTCAAGACTCTTCAGGCTACTTCTATAGGAGTTAGAAAACAAAAATAAACTATGAAGATTGAGATGAAACCCTTCACTAAAGGTGGTGACCGCTAGCTTACACCAGTCGAAGAGACAAAAGAGATAGAGTTGTACCCAGGTAACAATGAAAAAACACTGTAGAAAAGGCTCAGACTATAAGCAGGTTTCTGAAACTGCCTAATTGCCCTTCTACGGGACTACTCAAATATCTTTGCATGGACTCCAGCTGACATGCATGAGATGGATGAAAGAATTACGGTTCATAAGATAAGTGTCAATCCTCATGTAAAACCTATGAAACAGAAGTGCCGAAATATAGCTCTTGAAAGACAAAAGGTGATTGACGAAGAGATTTCTAAACTCTTGGCAGTAGGGTTTATCTATGAAATTGATTATTTAGAATGAATAGCCAATGTGATACTCGTTAAAAAACATAACGAAAAATGGAAGATCTGGCCGTATGAGGGAGGTGCGGCCAGGCCAATTATTTTTTCCCTGGCCACATGAAGTACTTCACCATATATATATATATATATATATATATATATATATATATATATATATATGATAAATAACGAATACTTACATTAGAAGAAGAAAAATTGCACATGAAATTCTTTCTTCCCTCACTTAATTTTTCTATAAGCATATAACTATCACAAAGAAATATTTGACTGGAACATTTTGTGAATTGTTATCATAAAATTATTCAACTTTGAAACTTGACATATATCCTAGAAGTATATCGCTTTTAACCCATAGTAAGCCGATCGTGATAGAGACATTAAAGACCTTAAGAACATGAATTATCGGTTTCATGTTATCCTACTAATATCCAAATATGACTCTACAGAGCTACGATTTTAATATCCATATGTTTTTTTTATGCTTATATCTATATCAAAATACCTCTAAAAATGCTCAATTATATGAAAAGTTAAAATATTTGCAATTTGTAACTTTTTCTGAAAAAGGGGAAAATTTAAAAGCAAGGAAAAAAAGAATAAAGCAAAATTTCGGAAAGAGAGAGAGAGAAAACTTGTTCTTCCAAACGATACTAAAAATTAAAGAGAAACAATTAGCCATTTAGAAATGCTGCGTCAAACTATTTCTTTCATTTAGACGAATATGGCCTAAACGAAAGCCAATAATGAGGACAAAGCCTACCGCTGTGTTCATGGCCTTCGGCACGAAAGGCGACGTCTATCCTCTCGCTGTAACTCTCTCTAAAACTATCTATTTATCAGTGTATTTATCGTTTCAAAGTGAATTTTCTCTTGCTAAAAAAAAAAATTAGTGATTGACATCTGATAATTCTTAAATCTCTAATTTATTTGCAATTTAATTCCATGATTATTATTGTGATATGAATTGTATTTTTTGTTTATGCTCCGTGATTGGGTATTTATTATGTAAAATGTTTATTGACACTGAGAATCAAAATTGGAAGCTGGACAAGGTGTATTAACGAAACGTGGTCTATGTCCTTTTGAAGTTTAGGAAAGTTTAAATGAAATCACTGTGAGGTAGGACAGTAGGGACCGGAGTTAAAGAATAAAAACTAGTATTTGCACCTGCACTATACATTACTAGCACCCTTTAGAAAGTTTGAATGTTCTTGATTCTACGTTGCTTCTAGTTTGACGATCAGCTATCTTGTCGAAAGTTCCATCAAATCCATAACCACGTAGCCTTTTAATGATACTTTTATTCACAGAACCATAGACTTGGTTTCCCTCTTAAAAATATCATTGCCCACAGCAGAAACATATACTGATTCAGTTTTATCTTTTGGTGATTTCTTACTGTATAGAAAAATTAAATTGGATTATTTATTATTATTTTTTGATCCTCTGAAGGGATGACTCAAAGGCTAAGTATTACAGTTAGGGGCGAAGCATCCCCAATTACACCATTCAGACTGACTTCTACTCGAGGTTGAACCATTCAGGCTCTTTTACGATTTCTTAAAGTTTCTGTCAACACTGATGTTTTATAGGCACATTAACAATCCTGCACAAAGTATCTCTTGAGTGATCTTGTTAAAATTGAAATGCTAAAATGTCCCTTGAAAAAGCCTAGATAAAGTAATACACATTAATAATCTACAGTAAGTCTTAGAGTTTAATCAATTATATATCGGATCCTGTAGTTGGGCATCTATACATTTGTTTCTGATATGGATTTACCTACAGTTTTTTCCATATGGTTTCATGTGTAGCTAGCAATAGACATGACCTTTTTTTCTTTCCTTGAGACCTTGACGAATAATGTCTTACATTTTCTTCATAACCACACAGCCAAGGTGATAACATTATATATATGGCATCTTTTACAGGCTATTGCTGCAGCTTTTGCTTGCGATCAGGTGCAATACCATGTGATTTTTATAACTCATTCAGTTCATGAGGTTTGTGCATTATTGCTACATACTTTCAATTTCCCCTTTTCGTTGCTGTTGTTAAGCGCGTGCATATTTCTATGATTTAAGCACTACATTACATGTTATGCAGGACAAACATTAGTGTTGGTTGTATTAGAAGCAATATGGAATATATTACTTATTATTCAGTGTTGGCCTTATTGGGGAGGTTGATTTAGTCAACTTAACTACCTCCTCCGTTATGCTGGTTTTGGATATCCTTTAGTGTTTCATCTTTACATGTCGTAAAACCTATGAACTGTTAATGATTTTCAAAATTTCTAATTAAATTTTGGGTGCGTTTATTTTATATATGAAGTTGAAAAGAAAAAAGGAAATACATATCAAGTGCCATAGAAATGGCCTATATATTGCTGTAATAAACCAGTGAAATTATTGTTGTAATAATAGATACAACACCAATGATAGTTATTTTCTGGAACAACGGTTGGTGTTGGTTACAGGCCAAAAGTTGCAACTGTTTGTAACCGTTACAATAACTAAATCTGCAACGATTAGTGAAAGTTTTTTTTTTTTTACTTTCTGATTTTGGAAAGTTGTAACTTATCAAATAACACCTATTTCAAACACTATAAATAAGAGGCACATGTAGCATTCCAAAAAATATTGGAAACATACATTTCCTTATTCTTTCTTCTTCTTCTGGAGATCTTCTAAGTTATTATATTACTGCAGAATACTAGTAAACAACAATCCCAGAAATTCATAGAGTTGTCTGTAAGATATTCTTCAATAGTGCAAATTGAAGAATATCAGGGACTTCATTGTATCTTAGAAGAAATTTGCTGGAACCATTTTGAATTAATAAGTGGAGCGAATTAGCCTCAAGGATAGCGACCAGGTTGTGCCTTGAAGTCATTTTATCTACCATTTCCAGTTCTATCATTCATAAAAATATTTTATCTCACAATCTTAATGCTTAATTATTAGCTTATTCATTTCAATGGCTTCAACACTTTCATCCTTATGGCTATGGATTTCAACTGCTTGGAGCGCTTTGATGGAGGAAACTTTTATCATTGGCAGAAAAAGATGTTTTTCTTGTTAACATCTTTAAAGGTCTATTATGTCATCACCACAGCAAGGACGGATATTGCAGATGACGAACCACTGGCCCGAACTCGTGAAAGGCAAAAATGGGATCAAGATGATGATATATCTCGAGGGCACATATTAAATGCAATGTCCAATACCCTTTTTGATGCATACCACAATTTGTCGATTGCCAAAGAGTTATGGACACAACTGAAGAAGTGGTACATGAAGGAGGACGCAACAAATAAGAGATTTATTGTTTCCAAATTTAATAATTATAGAATGGTTGACTCTTGTACTGTTATGGATCAGTTTAGTGAAATAAAAACTATTCTTGATCAATACACTCAACACAAGTTACACATGGACGAGGACATAATAGTCACATTAGACAAATTGCCACCCACTTGGACGAGGACATAATAGTCACATTAGACAAATTGCCACCCACTTGGAAATTTTTTAAGAATAATCTCAAACACAAAAAGAGAGCCTTATTCTTGAGTTAGGAAATCATCTATGTATTGAGGAGGATTTGCGAAAAGAAAGCAAGGAAGAAATGTCCAAAATTAATGCTATGGAGGAAGATATGGCCAACATGTCTTTGGATTCTCGCAAGAGAAAGAGGTCTTCGGCCTAGCATGACAAGGAAGTTAATTAAGCACAACAATAAGAACAAGAAAAAGAAGATAGGTCCCTGTTTCAATTATGGCAAATTGGGACATCTAAAGAAAGATTGTCGTTTTCTTAAGAGAAAGGACAAACAACCAGAAAATTTGGTTGCTGTTATGTCAGAGGCAAATGTGCTTGAAGATAGTGATGCCTGGTGGATAGATTCTGGTGCTACAAAACATGTATGCAAAGACAAAAGGTTTTTCAAAACCTATGAACCATAATCAAATGGTGCATTCCTATACATGGGAAATTCATCTACTGCTCCAGTCCAAGGAAAAGGAAATGTGCAAATAGAGTTCACGTTTGGAAAAGTCCTTACTTTCACTAATGTATATCATGTTCCTGAAATTCGGAAGAATTTGGTTTCTGGCATCCTTTTAAACAAAAATGGGTTCAAACTCGTATTTGAGGCTGATAGATTTGTATTGTCAAAGGGAGGTGCCTTTGTTGGAAAGGGTTATTTGTACGAGGGAATGTTCAAACTTAATATTATTAATAAAATAAGTAATTCTGCTTATATTGTTGAGTCTTTTTCTTCACTTTGGCATAATTGTTTAGAACTTATTAATTCTAGAAGAATGCATGATGTGGTAAAATTAAATTTACTTCCTAAAATTGATAATTATATGAATAAATGTAGAACTTGCACGCTAACTAAGATTACTAGAAAACCTTTTGCTAGTGTTGAAAGAAATTCAAATATATTAGAGTTGATACATAGTGATATATGTGATTTTCATGCTACACCATCTTTAGAAGGAAAGAAATATTTTTTGACGATTATAGTAGATATTGCTATGTTTATCTTCTAAATTCTAAAGATGAAGCAATGCATTATTTCTCTGTCTATAAAAATGGAGTGGAACTTCAATGCAATTCCAAAATTAAATGTCTAAGAACTGATAGGGGCGGAGAGTATTATGATCCATCATTTTTCGAATCAAATGGAATAATACATCAACTTACAGCCCCTTATACTCCATAATAGAATGGGATAGCAGAAAGAAAAAATCGAACATTGAAAGAAATGTTGAATGCCATGCTATCCAATTCTGGTCTTGGACAAGGATTTTGGGGTGAAGCATTACTAACAGCAAGCCACATATTAAACCGAATTCCTACAAAAGTAAATAAGGTTACACCTTATGAATTGTGGAAGAAAAGAAAACTAAATTTGAGTTATCTCAAAGTTTGGGGATGTAGAGCTATTGTAAGAGTTCCTGAACCTAAAAGGAAGAGTCTAGGTGAAAGAGGAATAAAGGGTATATTCCTTGGTTATGCGTATCAAAGTAAAACATACAGATTCGTGGTGGTTGAACCAAATAGTTACTATTCTATAAATACCATTGTTGAATCTCGAGATGCTTTATCTGATGAAAGCACTAAAATCTCAAGATGCTTGTGGGGAGTATTATGATCCATCATTTTTCGAATCAAATGGAATAATACATCAACTTACAGCCCCTTATACTCCATAACAAAATGAGATAGCAGAAAGAAAAAATCGAACATTGAACGAAATGTTGAATGCCATGCTATCCAATTCTGGTCTTGGACAAGGATTTTGGGGTGAAGCACTACTAACAGCAAGCCACATATTAAACCGAATTCCTACAAAAGTAAATAAGGTTACACCTTATGAATTGTGGAAGAAAAGAAAACTAAATTTGAGTTATCTCAAAGTTTGGGGATGTAGAGCTATTGTAAGAGTTCCTGAACCCCTGAACCTAAAAGGAAGAGTCTAGGTGAAAGAGGAATAAAGGGTATATTCCTTGGTTATGCGTATCAAAGTACAACATACAAATTCTTGATGGTTGAACCAAATAGTTACTATTCTATAAATACCGTTGTTGAATCTCGAGATGCTTTATCTGATGAAAGCACTAAAATCTCAAGATGCTTCTTTTTGAAAAGAAGAAATCAATGAAGAGACGGACTCTATTATGAGAAATAAAACTTGTAAATTAGTAGATTTACCTCCAGGTAACAAACTTATTGGTTGTAAATAGATCTTCAAAAAGAAGTTGAGAGTTGATGGAACAATTGATAAATTTAAGGAAAGTTTGGTGGCTAAAGGATTTTCCCAAAAGGAATGTGTTGATTACTATGACACGTATGCACCGGTTGCAAGAATAGCCACAATTAGATTACTTATAGCTTTAGCTTCAATACACAAGCTTGTAATCCATCTAATGGATGTAAAAACATCCTTCTTAAATGGAGAATTAGATGAAGAGGTTTACATGAAGCAGTTTGAAGGCTTCATAATCAAAGGACAAGAGAATAAAGTTGGCAAGTTGGTCAAATCATTGTATGAGCTTAAACAAGCTCCAAAGCAATGGTGTGAAAAGTTTGACGGATTTATTCTTTCAAATGGATTTAAAATTAATGAATCAGACAAGTGTGTGTACACACGATTCGTTAATGGAAAATGTGTCATCATATGCTTATATGTGGATGACGTGTTGATATTTGGCACTAACCTAGAACAAGTGCAGAATACTAAAACATTTCTTTTTGCGAATTTTGAGATGAAAGATATGAGTGTTGATGACATAATTTTAGGAAGAGACAATGTGGGTCTAACCTTAGCATAATCTCACTACATTGAGAAAGTGTTTAAAAAGTTTGGACATTTAGAAAGCACACTTGTAAGCACACCATTTGATAATAGTATCAAGTTGTCTAAAAATGATGGTAGATCTATTGCTCAATTAGAATATGCTAGAGCAATTGGATGTTTAATGTATGCAATGACTTGTACTAGACCCGATATTGCATTTGCGGTTGGTAAGCTTAGTAGATTTACTAGTTGTCCTAGTAATGAGCATTGGAATGTTGTACATGGAGTTTTTAGATATTTGAAAAAGACTATAAACTATGGCATATGTTATAAAGGGTATCCAACAGTTTTGGAAGGATACATAGATGCGAGTTGGATAACAAATCATGATGAAGATTATTCGTCTACTAGTGGTTGGATATTCACTCTTGGCGGGGGTGCTATTTCTTGGGGATCTAAGAAACAAACATGTACTATGGCATTTGAGTTTGTAGCATTAGCTTCCGGGGTTCAAGAAGCGGAATGGCTAAGGAATCTATTATTAGAAATACCTTTATGGCCTAAGCCTATGGCCCCTATATCAATTAGGTGTGATAACGAGGCAACACTCGCTAAAGCTTATAGCAAAGTCTACAACGGGAAATCGAGACGTATCGGATTAAGACATAGCTATGTGATGCAGTTAATTGGTAATGGTATAATCACAATAAAATTTGTTAGATCTACCGGAAACTTAGCAGATCCTTTAACCAAAGGGCTTGCTCGAGAGCTAGTGGTTAAAACGTCACAAGGGATGGGTCTCAAGCCTATTACAAGAAATCACCCATGATGGAACCTCGACTCAACTCTTACTAACCCTAAGTCTTGAGTTCAATGAGTTAAAAGTGCATCATTAGTTTGTGATTGCAAGTACCATAAAAATAAAAATAGCCATTCCAAAGTAGATGGTACTTGGTAGCCGCCGTAATGATATGGAGAGGGCAAGCACCAAATGCTTTTAACAGACTTATAAAAGATATATCTTTGGTATGTTAATTACGGGACATACTTGATAAGTCTGCCTAGTGAGTGTGAAGTGAGGCCGCTTCTGTCGAGTTCAAAGGCTTAACTCTAGAGCTATTAATGACATAAGATGCGAGATACAAGGCCATTAAATGTGTCATCAAACAATTGGATAGTTCTATGAAAGAGAAGTTCAATGTGTGATATAAGTCCAGTTAACCATATAGGATTTGTGGTTCAAAGTTTATGCTATCATATTTTCTGTTTAACATTAACTTGTTTTCACTAATTGAAGATTAAAGTCTAAACAACATCTTTATCTATGCATCGACTTTATTGGACTAGTTAAGATCTGGATTAATTTATTTCTTAAAGTCAAAATATTTTGAAAATGGTGGGGGATTGTTAATGATTATCAAAATTTCTAATTAAATTTTGGGTGGGTTTATTTTATATATGAAGTTGAAAAGATAAAAGGAAATATATATCAAGTGTCATAGAAATGACCTATATATTACTGTAATAAACCAGCGAAATTATTATTGTAATACTAGATATAACAACAATGATAGTTGTTTTCTGGAACAACAATTGGTGTTGGTTGTAGGCCAAAAGTTGCAATTGTTTGTAACCGCTACAATAACTAAATTTGCAGCGGTTAGTTGAAGTTTTTTTTTTTTTTTTTTTTTTTTTGATTTTGGATAGTTGTAACTTATCAAATAACACCCATTCGAACACTATAAATAAGAGGCACATGTAACATTCCAGAAAATATTGGAAACATTCATTTCCTTATTCTTTCTTCTTCTTCTATAGATCTTCTAAGTTATTGTATTACTGTAGAATACAATACTTAGTAAACAACAATCCCAGAAATTCATAGAGTTGTCTGTAGGATATTCTTCAATAGTGCAAATTGAAGAATATCATGGACTTCATTGTATCTTAGAGGAAATTCGCTGGAACCATTTTGCATCAATTAATGGAGTGAATTAAGCCTTAAGACAGCAACCTGGTCGTGCCTTGAAGTCATTTTATCTACCATTTCTAGTTCTATCATTCATAAAATTATTTATCTCACATGAACCCAATTAACTTATTTTTAATCTTATCAAAAATGACGCACCACCAATTTGAATATTTTTCATTGATGGACAAATTATCTTATAAGAAAATCAAGTGAAATGTTATATTTTTGGAGAAATTTAGGTGATTAACAATTTTAATACTCAAATAATACAAATTCTCAAACCACAGCTACTGGAAACCCTAACATGGTAGGGAGTTCCGTTTTGGTACAAAAGTTCTAAAACATGGTACGCTTTTGTCCCAAAACACTAAATTCAGTGATCTAAATTTTTTTTCTTCTATTTACTTAAACTTATATTACATAAGCACGATTACAACTTTGGTTCATAATTTACAAATGATGAACATCCTCTTATATATCCTCTAGGCCATAAAAAGAATGACTATGATCAAATCTAATGGAGTGCTAGTCGACTATCTAGAATAACTCTATAAAATATCTAGAATGTTAACAAGCATAATTATCACATCGGTCAGTCCAGTACACTATTAGAAACGAACAAGAAAATTCTAGGAATACCAACTAAAGTAACTAATGCGTCTTTAATGGGCGTTTAGTAAGCAATGACATGACTTTTCATCCTTGAAATTGCACATGTTATAACACTACACTTGGAAACAAATCTACCAGTTTTGACTATATCGCAGTTATTTTAATTATAACGTCTAAAAAAGCTATTCCTAGTATCCCGTAGTTTCGGAAACGTATTTCATACTAACTACGCAATTGGAAAATCCCCTACTGTACTCTATACCACGCAAGTTGATATTTTCCATTTCCGTTTTCGTTCCACGTTCCGTATCGAACCATGATCCTGTAAACATTGTTTCAGACCTTCAGGTAGTTTAATTTTTATTTTTTTTATTGTTATTAAAAATTCAACACTTGCCTACTTATTCTACGACTTGACAAATGATTGAAAACTATAATATGACACTAACATATAAATTGCCAGCCACAGCTTCCTAAGTCTGAAGGGGGATATTTTGTGATCAAACTTTAAAGAAGTGCGTCTTTTAAGTCATATATTTACTCTCATACTGTAAAAGACCATATGAAAACTAAGCTGAATATCGGCACCAATGATTGTGACTAGCTAACGACTCTGATCACATTTTACATGATATTTACCGTATCTTTTTGCAAGCTTTTTGCCGAGAAATTGATATAAGGCTTGATTTTTTCTGAGGTGACGTAAATACACTGGCATGAGGGTGAATAGACAGCAACATATTGGATATTGTGGAGGCTTTGTAAGAGTTGAAATATTCTACATTTGATTTTCTCTCTTTATTTACCTCTCCTTTTTTCTTTGCTACAAGGCAAGAACATGTATTTTCCTTGTTTTTCATACATACCAGTTTTTCCTTTGGTTTCCTATCCAGATTGGTGGGTTGTCCTGGGCTGCAATGAAAATCAGCTGAGAGCTTGAGACAATCCCAACCTAATGAAAACAGGTCAGGAAATATATGCTATTGCCACCTGTTTGGTTTCAAGACCCTGCTTAGTAAGGACGCACCTTCACAATTCCTCTTCCATTAGAACTAAAGAGAGATCATTCCTTTCTAAAGAGTTTGATCACTTGAAGTCCAGGGTGCCTTGCCCCTGTTTAAACCCTAAGGCATAACCCTTGCTACCCCCAACCTGAAGGGAAAATTAAACATGAAGGAAATAGAAGAAGTGGAGGAGACAATGCTGACATAACCTTCATACTATTCCATTACCCATTTAAAATCACTCTTCTGTTCAAACTAGTTATTTGTTGTAATTAGGAAGAATGATCGACTGGATTATAGGAGGAGACTCAGCAAAGAAAATCGCAGGGGTCATTTTGTCTTTTTCCTTTTTACCATTTTAAAAGTGGTCCTCTACATTACAAATCATCCTCAATGTATGCTACATTTTTATGTGAAAGCTTACTCTTTTCAGTAAAACAAGTAATAATAACCTTGAGCGTAAAGAAAAATGAAGAGTTTACCTTAGATCTCTTTCTCCTCTTGAAAAGTTCAACAAGAATCCAAAAACTTTCTGTGAATGAATTCTTTAAAGATCCATTGCTAAAGCTCAGGGTGGATTTTGATTATTTGTTTACGTGGCAGAGCTTAAGCGAGCATTTACTATCAAAAAGTGTTGCATATGTTCCAGTTTCATCACCACCTGTTCTTTGTCCTGAAGATAACGATACTACAGGTTTGGATGTTGATCTTGTCTGTTTCAGTAATATAACTGTTCTAATGTGTTATTTTAGTGGAGAAGGCTTATTGGTCCTGTTATTAGGGGACCAATTAGACACTCCGCTCTTGGAGCAGCCCTTAATGGTGCTTTGATGTTTCCAGATTTTGCAAAGTTTTCATTTTCCTTGCGGAAAAGCAAAATTACAAGAGAACATAGACAAGAATGTGTTTCAATATTTGAAAGGATCTTTGCGGATGGCCCGAGCATGAAGGGTGACGTGATCGTGATAAACTTTTTTGCATTGGTAATTTCTGATTGAAAATTTAAGGGCTAATTTCTCAAAAGAAAGTTACTCTTGAAGACAGCATTAATGGGTTACTTTTCGATGGTTAAATATATATGGGATTTCAGGGATTTGTTCAAGCTGGTGTTAATAAACATATTCAAATCAATCTTTTGAAATAATTACTATTTTATAGTCAAGCTAACATATTTAGATTCTCTTTTATGAACATGTTTGCATGTGAGCATAGTAATTGGGATGGAGAGGTAGTTTCAATGATTGGGAATTTGGGATGTGAAGTGAAAGAGGAAATATAGAAGAATGAGTTGGTACAATTGTTGATCAATAGATGAAGGGAGAAGTTAGGATATGTGTTATACAGGGTGGATTAAAAGTCCTTCTCAGGGGTTTGTGTAATTTTCAAGTAGAATTCCTTAGTGTATATATGAGCAAATTATAAATGACATAAATATAACATTATTTGTGAAAATTATAAATTTTAAAAAAATTAAACTAATGATACAATTATGTTTTGAATTGATTTCTCTTAATGTCCAGGAAGGTTGGAGTCTAGCAGAACTTTTTAATGTCCGTTGTGTTGTTGCTGCTCCTTATGTTGTTCCTTATAGGTATTGGAAGAATTTCCATTAATTTGACTCGATTATTGTGCTTTTACTCTGCATCTGTACTTTTCTGTAATTTCATCTACACAAAATTGTTTTTATTTAGTTACTATTCTATTTATGAAATGGATTCTACGAGTGAGAAATTGAGCACAAAAGAAAAATAAGAAGTTTTGGCTTCTGGAGATATTTTCATCTTTATGATAGTTGGACTTCGGCTGAGTACATGCGGTTTTTTCATTTGGCTGTACAGATCAAGCATATAAAAAAGGAGAAATGTGTTCAAATAGAGAGATTCTCTTAAAATTGTTTGAAAGGGAATTTCATTCATGATGGGCTGGCTAGGGGCTGTAGCTAGCTATTTTACTGGCTGTTTATTTACTCAGAAGTTCTGGTTATTGTAACTTTACCCTCTAATTTTACTGTTCTATTTATTTATTTATTTAATTGACATTAGAGGCGGAAGGCAGCTATTTGATAAAGATTAGACATGTTTATCAATTATGCAAAAAAAGAGAAAAATTCTGTTGAAAGGTTTTATTTTTATTTTTTAAAATTTTTCTATTTTTTGTTTTCTCTTTTCCCCTTGCCCTTTTAATTGCAACGCTAATTAATTGGTTTAACATATCTACACACACATACATACACATATATATAATATTATAGTGTGGAACTAGGATAGCCGTGGTTGCCAAAACTAACTGGAGTTGCTGGATGTGCCACAAGCATTTCATTAGTGGCATTATGGGCTTTTCATCAAATTCATTGATGATATTATGTCATTTCACCAATATAGTCCACAAAACTACGTCGTATTGTGGTGTTTGGCACAACTAATAAGCTGTGCCAACCATAGCCACACTTTTCTCATATTATATGCGTTTATATATATTTATGTGTATGTACACGGGATGATCCATAGCCAGTGTTAGGATGGATCCAACCGTCCTGTCAAGAATTGTGCAGATGATGATTACTCATTGTAAAGAAACACAGAGGTTGATTATTTTCTCATATATTTCACCTCAATTGCATTGGTTTATATACACAAGTATAGCATACCTAAATTACAATCCCTAATTTACAGTTATGGTAACTACTAATTTGTAGCAATGTGTACACACTGATTAGTTCTAATATTATGGAACCAGTATCTTCTAACACTCCCCCTCAAGTTGGTGTATAGATGTCTCGCATACTCAACTTGAAACATAATGGATGAAACGTCTTGTTACTAAGACCCTTAGTCAAGATGTCAGCAAGCTGATGCTCTGTTTTGACGAAAGGTAAGCAAATAAGACCACTAGTCAACTTTTCTTTGATGAAGTGTCTATCAATCTCAATGTGTTTCGTTCTATCGTGTTGTACTGGATCATTTGCAATACTAATGGCTGCCTTATTATCACAAAATAACTGCATAGGCCTTGTAGTTGTAACACCTAAATCTTCTAGTAAGGTTTGGAGCCAGATTAGTTCACATATACCCAATGCAATAGCTCGATATTCGGCCTCAGCACTAGATCTTGCTACCACAGACTATTTTTTACTCCGCCAAGTTACAAGATTGCCCCCAACAAATGAACAGTAACCGGATGTAGAACGACGATCCTCTATAGAGCCAGCCCAATCTGAGTCGGAAAAATCTTCCACTCTCATATGACCATGTGGTGCGAACAACAAGCCTTTTCCAGGAGCAGACTTGAGATACCTTATAATTTTGTAAACAGTTTCCATTTGACAGTGTCGAGGATCATGCATATACTGACTCACTATCCCTACAGCATAAGATATATCAGGTCTCGTATGAGAAAGGTATATCAATCGTCCCACCAAACGTTGATATCTTCCTTTATCAACCGTAGGTCCTGTACCACCTACCAGATGATGATTAACTTCAACAGGAGAATCAACCGGCTTACATCCCAACATGCCAGTTTCTTTTAGAAGATCAAGAACATATTTCCTTTGAGATAGAAAAATCCCACTGGACGATCTTGCAACTTCAATACCAAGGAAATATTTTAAGGGACCAAGATCTTTGATCTCAAACTCGCTTTGAGATTAACTATCTCTTCTCTATTATCCCCTGTCACCACAATATTATCAACATAAACAATAAGAATGGTAGTCTTACCTTTTATCTGTTTGACAAATAGAGTATGATCTGCTCGGCTCTGCGTATACCCAAATCTTATCATTGCTTTATGGAATCTACCAAACCAGGCTCTGGGAGATTGTTTCAAACCATATAAAGCCTTTCGCAGCTTACAAACCTTACCCTTAGTGGCAGACGAAGCAAACCCAGGGGGTATTTCCATGTATACTTCCTCCTCCAAATCACCATGAAGGAATGCATTTTTTACATCCAATTGTTGAAGATCCCATCCAAAGTTTGCTGCACATGAGATTATAGTACGAACAAAGTTCATCTTTGCCACAGGAGCAAATGTTTCCTGGTAATCAATCCCATGGGTTTGAGTATACCCTTTTGCAACTAGTCTGGCTTTAAGTCTCTCAACTGTCCCATCTGGCTTCTGTTTAACTGTATATACCCATTTATAACCAACTGGGTTTTTTCCATAAGGAAGAGTAACTAGTTTCCATGTATCATTCTTCTTCAGGGCATTCATCTCCTCTATCATAGCCTGTTTCCAATTCTTATCATTAATTGCTTCTATCCACCCCTGAGGAATAGATATTGAAGACAAGGAAGAAACAAAGGAGTGATAGGATGCAGATAGTCTATTATAGGCTACAAAATTAGAGATAGGATGTTGAGTTCAAGATCTAACTCCTTTCCTAAGAGCAATAGGGAGGTTAGTATCTTCAGAAGAACAAGTAGAATTAGGTTTCTCACCATTAGCATTATCATGACTAGGTTCTGAGCAGGGTTGGTGTAGTGATGCAGGAGTGGTGTCTTTATTCTTGCCCCTTCGAACATAGGTCCTCAACTTAGGCTCATTCTGTCTAGCATATGACTCCTGTAACTCCCCCTGTGTAGCATTATCAGAACAACAGCAGGAACATGAGAAGAGGTTATAGGATACGATGGTATAATAGAACTTGTACCACCAATTTCAGGAAGAAGCTTCTCCTCATCAAGAACAGTGATACCAGTCTCCCCCTGAGGAGAAGCTGAGGAAGAATAAAATGGTTCCAATTCCCAAAAAGTGACATCCCTAGTGACAAATATTTTTTGTGAAGGAGGATGATAACATTTATAACCTTTTTGGGTTGGAGAATACCCAATGAAAACACATCGAATAGCCTTGGGATCTAATTTTCCCCGAGTGGGAGATTTATTATGAACATAGCACACACAACCAAAAACGCGAGGCGAAGGAGAAGGACTAGTTATGTGCGGGAGGAACGAAATGGGACTTTTGTTCCCAAGAATTGGAGAAGGAAGCCGGTTTATAAGAAATGCAGCAGTCAGAACTGCATCTCCCCATAGAGATTTTGGTGTGTTCATAGTAAACATAAGGGTGCGGGCGACCTCGAGTAAATGGCGATTTTTCCTTTCTGCCATTCCATTTTGTTCTAGAGTTTTGACACAGGAGGTCTGAAGAATAATGCCATGTTGAGAGAGATAAGATGCAAAAGCATTATTATTACTATATTCACGACCATTATCACTATGGAGAATTTTAACTTTAGCTTCAAATTGGGTTTAGATCATTTTATGAAATTCCTGAAAACAATCAAACACCTCATTTTTTGAATGAAGAAGATAAATCTAAGTGACACGGGAATGGCAATCAATAAAACTAACAAACCATCGATAACCTAAACGGGAAACAAACCGAGAGGGTCCCCACACATCAGTATGTACAATAGCAAAAGATTCAGAGTGGCGACTGTGAATAGCAGAATAACTAGAACGTTTATGTTTCCCCAATTCACATGGTTCACACAAAAACTGAGTTTTATTACATTGCTTAACTAAAGATGGAAATAAAGACTCTAACACTGAAAAAGAAGGATGTCCCAAACGTCGATGCCATTGATGGAGAGAAGTCAAGCTGGAGTCGACAGTAGAGTGAAGAGCCGGAGTAGAGGACATGATAGACGAGGGAACATCTAAATAATATAGGCCACCAACTGCACTACCACTGCCAATCTTCTGCCCCGTCACCAAGTCCTGAAAAACACAATGAGTTGGAAAAAACGTGACTGAACAGTTCAAGGATTCAGAAAGACGGGGAACAGATAATAAATTAGCAGTAAATGATGGAATATGAAGAACAGATGATAATGTTAATGTAGGGGTACAAACTACGGAACCACGCCCAGAGATAGAAGAAAGGGAACCATCAGCTACTCGAACCTTGTCTTTACCAGAGCAAGGTATGTATGAAGTAAAGAGGGTGGAGGACCCGGTCATATGCTCAGAAGCACCTGTGTCAATGATCCAACTAGGGCAAGTTGAGGAAACATTAAAAACACAAGAAGGTATACCTGACTGGGCCTAATGAGAGGAAGATTGGGAATAGAATTTCCGAAAAACTGAGATTTCCTCAGGAGTAAGTGCAGTAGTGGAGTCTGAAGCATTGGATGTATCAACAGGGAGTGTTGTAGTAGACACATAAGCTTGGGATCCACGTCCACGACCACTACCAAATCGACCTCCTCGTCCTTTAGGACGTCCATGAAGCTTAAAACAACGATCCCTGGTATGGTTCTTTCCCCCACAGTAGTCACATTCGTGAGATTCCTTCTCAACAGGAGACTGAAAGGAGAGGCCAGACTTAGGGTATGAAGCTACCATAGCGGATCGATCAACAGAATTGAGAACCATCACTCGACGTCTACTTTCCTCTTGTTGGACTCGAGCATGAGCCTCTCGCAGTGTTGGAAAAGGTGTCTGGCCAATCAACTGTGCACGAACTTGATCAAATTCTATGTTCAAACCAGTCAAGAAATCCACAACTCTATCTTCACTCACAAACTTTTGATACGAGGCTGCATCTTCCATACATTTAGTCGAGAAAACGCGGTAATGATCAAGCTCCTGCCAAAGTGCATTAATTTCTGCAAAAAACTGTGCCACAGACTTGTCCCCTTGACCCAGCTCTCGGATTCGTTTACGGATGTCATATGCCTTAGACATATCTCCAGAAATAGAGAAAGTTTGAGAAATAGCCTCCCAGAGCTCATATGCAGTGTCTAAGAACATGTAATTACTCCGCATACCAGGTTCCATGGAATTAAAAATCCATGTTTTCACCATGGAGTTATCAGATTTCCACTCTTCTTGGGCTACACCTGCCTGTGTAGGCATGGTGGTTGTACCATTGATGAACTGCTGCATACGATTAGCTTCAATGGACATACGACATGCTTGAGACCAAGCTAAATAATTGTTACCATCCAACTTAAATGGACTGAGAACCAAAGCGGAGTTAAGATGATGATTTCTAGTAGACTGCCCCTTACTGAAATTAGAAGTACCACCACTAGTAATGGAACCAGATGCCATGATAAAGAAATAGGAGCAACAAAACTATCCAAGGAAATAGCAACAGGATGATTTTACAGCCTAAAAAAAAAACCCAGCAGTTTAGTCACAGTGCTACTATTTGATGATGGAAATTGAAACAAAACCTGAATTACACAAGACAACTACTGTAAAGGAGAAGAGGCAAACATTCCGTCACTGAACACGTCGGAAAAAGTGGACCACGCGCCGGCAGGAGGAGGGACGTGGCGTCGGCGCCAGGCGCGTGAGGGCGTGTGCGGTGGTGGGTGCCGGAGTTGATTCTCTGGTGGTGGTCGCCTGGAGGGATAGAGACCTGTTATGGCCTTAGTTTCTCCGTGCAAGCTTGTCTTACTAGGTTTCTAAAGGAAAAGAAGAAAAGCAACGAAGGCAGCCTGCGGAAGGAGAACCTGATAAGGATCAGGCTCTGATACCATGTAAAGAAACACAGAGGTTGATTATTTTCTCATATATTTCACCTCAATTGCATTGGTTTATATACACAAGTATAGCATACCAAAATTACAATCCCTGATTTACAGTTATGGTAACTACTAATTTGTGGCAATGTGTACACACTGATTAGTGCTAATATTATGGAACCAGTATCTTCTAACACTCATTCGTCTGCAATATTTCTGTGCGGATGGCTAGTGTTAATCACCGTCTGCGAATTTATGAATGAGCCTCCAATGCTTCTTTGACCTATTAGGGCAGTATCTAGACTCAACATTGTGCATGTTGGCTATATATATATATGTGTGTGTGTGTGTGTGTGTGTGGATATAAGAGATGGTTCAAAATTCATATATTTTTGCTGGGAACCACATTTTAGTTTAGAATATTCACAGAATATCGTCTTTCAAAAAATTGAGTCCTATATGAACCATAAGAAGGCGGACGCAACAATCACACATGCAAGTATATACAGTGACTCATCGAGCTATCTACATTTCAATAATATCCCTAAAAATATTCTCTAATTATTCTACCTCCCAATTATACACAACTTGTCTAGCTATCTACATTACAATAGATATTCCTTAAATTTTTTCTAGAAAGGATTCCTTTGATACTGCATTTCAATTCTACAAAGCTGATCAAGTTTTGAAATGGGAAAAGTATAATACTTGATTTTCTCCTGGATGCCTGTCATTTTTCTTTATTTTTTTTCATCAACATAGTTTAGCAGTTTTTAAATGTTCAGTTGGACTTTTGATTCTTCTTTTAGTCTTATGTTTCACTACTCATTTAATGTCTTTCATATACTGATTACTGTTTGCAGTCAAAATATCTCCATCACTTTCCTATCTATATAATATATGCCCTTTTAAAGGTGATAAACTGCAACATTCAACATTGTGATATTTTAAGCATAATTCTTATTGTGTGTATCCCCCAGCTTTAACATTCGAATGTGTAAACTGTTTTTTGATACATGTTGCAGTGCCCATTCGTCATTTGAAAGTCGCTTTAGAAAAGAACTTCCACTTTTATATAAATATCTTCAAGAAGCTCCTCCTAACAAGGCAAGTCGCGATAAAACTCAGAGTAAATGTTAATAATGCCTGTAATTGCTATAATGTCGCTTACTTGATATTACTTCCTTAATTCATTTGTTCCAGATCTGAAACTGACATCATTATTTATGCAAAAGTACATACAAATTGTTTCTCATTTTTCTTGTAGTATAGGTATGTTGGAAAGATGTAATTCACTGGATGTGGCCACTTTTCACTGAAGATTGGGGATCATGGAGAACTGCTGATCTACATCTGAGTCCCTGGCCTTACACGGTCTGTCATTATGCTGCTTTCTTGCTGTTTATTTTCAGTGAAACAGATATGACTTTATAGTTTATGAATTTGAAGTTCTTACTCTACTGATGGATTTAGCTTTTATTTTAGGCTCATTGTATTGTCTTTAATGGGTTAGGATCCAGTGACAGGTCTCCCTTCGTGGCATGATAGGTCTTCTTCTCCTCTACTATTGTAAGATTATGTACCCTCCTAAGCAAGGTCATTTACTTTTGGACTGTGACATTGGGTAGTTTTATATGCAGTTATATGAATTTTGTTGGTCTTTTCATTTATTGTTGCTCAATCATTTCAAATTACCTAGTTTGTAATAATCAGCAAAGTTTATTACTTAATGTAGAAGTTTGAAACTGGTTGTGTATATTATCTGTTAGAAGATATCCCATAATTGTAGTCAATCTATTCCATAATTAGTGTGTCTACATTGCTGTAACTTAGGGATTACCATAATTGTAAATTAGGGATTGATATACTAGTGTATATAAATCAATGTAATAGAGAGAACTGAAGATACATCAATTCTGGTTTCAACATGGTATCAAAGCCAGATCCATAGCACTGATTTTTTTTCTTTTTCTTCTTCTTTTCTTTTCCCGCTCGCTGCTACTGTTTCTTTCCTTCAGAAACCTAGTAAGACGAGTTTTTATGAAGAAATCGAGGCCATAACAGGTCTCTACACTACCAGGCGACCACCACCAGAAAAGAATCTCCGCCACCCACTGCCTCACGCGCCGTCACGTGCCACCTCACGCGCCGACTGCCGACGTCACGCGCCCTCTTCTGCCGGCGCGTGGTCACTTTTTCCGGCGGCACTGTTCGTCTCTCTCTTCTCTTCTCTTTTACAGTGGCTGTGTAGTGTTTGATTCAAGGTTTTTTGGTATTAATTGTACTGTTAAAGAAACAGTGCATTTGATTCAGGTTCTGAGAATTGTTTCTTTCTTTCTGAGCCCTTGATCATCCTTGTTGCTCCTATTACCCTGTCATGGCATCATCTAGTTCCATTAATAGTGGTGGTACTACTGACATCAACGGACAGTTGATTAGAAATCATCATCTTAACTCTGCCTTGGTTCTCAGTCCGTTTAAGTTGGATGGAAATAATTATCTAGCCTGGTCTCAAGCATGCCGTATGTCCATTGAAGCTAACCGTATGCAGCGGTTCATCAATGGTACAACCACCATGCCTACTCAAGCTGGTGTAGCCCAAGAAGAATGGAAATCTGATAACTCCATGGTGAAAACATGGATTTTTAATTCAATGGAACCTAGTATGCGAATCAGTTACATGTTCTTAGACACTGCACATGAGCTTTGGGAGGCTATTTCTCAAACTTTCTCTATTTCTGGTGATATGTCTAAGGCATATGACATTCGTAAACGGATTCGTGAGCTGAGTCAAGGGGAGAAGTCTGTGGCACAGTATTTTGCAGAAATTAACGCACTTTGGCAGGAGCTTGATCATTATCGAGTTTTTTCCGCCAAATGTCTGGAAGACGCTGCTTCTTATCAAAGGTTTGTTAGTGAAGATAGAGTTGTGGATTTCTTGGCTGGGTTGAACATAGAATTTGATCAAGTTCGTGCACAGTTGATTGGTCAGACACCTTTTCCATCCCTGCGAGAGGCCCATGCTAGGGTCCAACAAGAGGAAAGCAGACGTCGGGTGATGGTTTTAAATCCGGTTGATCGATCAGCCATGGTTGCCTCGTATCCTAAGTCTGGCTCCTCTATTCAGTCTTCTGTTGAGAAGGAATCCCGAGAATGTGACTACTGTGGGGGAAAGAATCATACTAGGGATCGCTGTTTTAAGCTCCATGGACGTCCTAAAGGGCGAGGAGGTCGGTTTGGTAGTGGTCGTGGCCGTGGATCTCAGGCCTATGTGTCTACTACAACACTTCCTGTTGATGCATCCAGTGCTTCAGACACTACTACTGCTCTTACTCCTGAGGAAATCTCCGCTTTTCGGAAGTTCTATTCCCAATCTTCCTCTCATTATGCGCAGTCAGGTATACATCCTTGTGCGTTTAATGTTTCCTCAACTTGTCCTAGTTGGATCATTGACACAAGTGCTTCTGAGCATATGACCGGGTCCTCCAACCTCTTTACTTCATACATGCCTTGCTTTGGGAAATACAAGGTTCGAGTGGCTGATGGTTCCCTTTCTTCTATCTCTGGGAGTGGTTCAGTAGTTTGTACTCCTACATTAACATTATCATCTGTTCTTCATATTCCATCCTTTACTGCAAATTTATTATCTGTCCAACGTCTTTCTGAATCCTTGAATTGTTCAGTCATTTTTTCCCCATCTCATTGTATTTTTCAGGACTTGGTGACAGGGCAGAAGATTGGCAGTGGTAGTGCAGTTGGTGGCTTATATTATTTAGATGTTCCCTCATCTAGCATGTCCTTCACTCAGGCTCTTCATTCTACGTCCGACTCCAGCCTGACTTCTCTCCATCAATGGCATCGACGTTTGGGACATCCCTCTTTTTCCGTATTAGAGTCTTTATTTCCGTCTTTGGTTAAGCAATGTAATAAAACTCATTTTTTGTGTGAACCATGTGAAGTGGGTAAACACAAACGTTCTATTTATTCTGCTATTCATAGTCGACATTCTGAATCTTTTGCTGTTATACTTATACATACTGATGTGTGGGGACCCTCTCGGGTTGTTTCCCGTTCTGGTTACAGATGGTTTGTTAGTTTTATTGATTGTCATTCACGTGTCACTTGGATTTATCTTCTTCGTTCAAAAAATGAGGTGTTTGATTGTTTCAAAGAGTTTCATAAAATGATTCAAACTCAATTTGATGCTAAAGTCAAAATTCTTCATAGTGATAATGGTCGTGAATATAATCATAATAATGCTTTTGCATCTTATCTCTCTCAACATGACATTATTCTTCAAACTTCCTGTGTTAAGACTCCAGAACAAAATGGAGTGGCAGAACGGAAAAATCGACACTTACTAGAGGTAGCCCGCACTCTTATGTTCACTATGAACACACCTAAATTTCTATGGGGAGATGCTGTTTTGACTGCTGCATTTCTTATAAACCGGCTTCCTTCTCGAATTCTTGGGAACAAAAGTCCCATTTCTTTCCTTCAGCACACAACTAGTCCTTCTCCTTCGCCTCGTGTTTTTGGTTGTGTGTGCTATGTTCATAATAAATCTCCTACTCGGGGAAAATTGGATCCTAAAGCTCTTAGGTGCATTTTCATTGGGTATTCTCCGACTCAAAAAGGTTATAAGTGTTATCATCCTCCTTCACACAAAATATTTGTCACTCGGGATGTCACTTTTTGGGAATCGGAACCTTTTTATTCTACCCCACCTTCTCCTCAGGGGGAGGATGTTATAGATGAGGAGAAGCTTCTTCCTGAGGCTGGTATTATAAGTTCTACTATACCATCTTCTCCTGTCCCTGTCATTGTTTCTGATAAATCTACACAGGGGGAGTTACAGGAGCCATATGCTAGACAGAATGAGCCTGAGTTGAGGACGTATGTTCGAAGAAGCAAGAATAAGGTTACCATTTCTGCACCACTACACCAACTCTGCTCAGAACCTAGTCTGGATAATGCTAATGGTGAGAACCCTATTTCTACTAGTCCTTCTGATGATAATGCTAATGGTGAGAACTCTACTTCTACTTGTTCTTCTGATGATACTAACCTTCCTATTGCTCTCAGGAAAGGTGTTAGATCTTGTACTCAACATCCTATTTCTAATTTCTTAGCCTATAATAGATTATCTGCATCCTATCACTCCTTTGTTTCTTCCTTGTCTTCAATATATATTCCTCAGGGGTGGCAAGAAGCAATTAGTGATAAAAATTGGAAACAGGCTATGATAGAGGAGATGAATGCCCTGAAAAAGAATGATACATGGGAACTAGTTACTCTCCCGTATGGAAAAAAATTAGTTGGGTGCAAGTGGGTATATACAGTCAAACAGAAGCCAGATGGGACAGTTGAGAGACTCAAAGCCAGACTAGTTGCAAAAGGGTATACTCAAACTCATGGGATTGATTACCAGGAGACATTTGCTCCCGTGGCAAAAATGAATTCTGTTCGTACTATAATCTCATGTGCAGCAAACTTCGGCTGGGATCTTCAGCAACTGGATGTAAAAAATGCGTTCCTTCATGGTGATTTGGAGGAGGAAGTATACATGGAAATACCCCCTGGTTTTGCCTCATCTGCCACCAGGGGTAAGGTTTGTAAGCTGCAAAAGGCTCTATATGGTTTGAAACAATCTCCCAGAGCCTGGTTTGGTAGATTCCATAAAGCAATGATCAGATTTGGGTACAAGCAAAGTCGAGCAGATCATACTTTATTTGTCAAACAGACAGGAGGTAAGACAACCATTCTTATAGTCTATGTTGATGACATTGTGGTGACAGGGGATAATAGAGAAGAGATAGCTAATCTCAAAGTGAGTCTGGCTAAAGAGTTTGAGATTAAAGATCTTGGCCCTTTGAAATATTTCCTTGGTATTGAAGTTGCAAGATCTTCCAGTGGGATTTTTCTATCTCAAAGGAAATATGTTCTTGATCTTCTAAAAGAAACGGGTATGTTGGGATGTAAGCCTGCTGATTCTCCTATTGAAGTTAATCATCATCTGATAGGTGGCACAGGACCTATGGTTGATAAAGAAAGATATCAACGTTTGGTAGGACGTTTGATATATCTTTCTCATACTAGACCTGATATATCGTATGCTGTGGGAATAGTGAGCCAATATATGCATGATCCTCGACATTGTCACATGGAAACTGTTTACAGAATTCTGAGGTATCTCAAGTCTGCTCCTGGAAAAGGTTTATTTTTCGCTCCACATGGTCATATGAGAGTTGAAGCTTTTTCCGACTCAGATTGGGCTGGCTCGATAGAGGATCGCCGTTCTACATCTGGTTACTGTTCATTTGTTGGAGGTAATCTTGTTACCTGGCGCGCAGTAAGAAACAGTCCGTGGTGGCAAGATCTAGTGCTGAGGCTGAATATCGAGCTATTGCCTTGGGTACATGCGAACTAATGTGGCTTCGAACCTTGCTAGAAGATTTGGGTGTTATAACTAAAAGGCCTATGCATTTATTTTGTGATAATAAGGCAGCCATTAGTATTGCAAATGATCCCGTTCAACACGATAGAACGAAGCACATTGAGATTGATAGACACTTCATCAAAGAAAAATTGACTAGCGGACTTATTTGCTTGCCTTTCGTCAAAACAGAACATCAACTTGCTGATATCTTGACTAAGGGTCTTACTAGCAAGATGTTTCATCCATTATGTTTCAAGTTGGGTATGCGAGACATCTATACACCAACTTGAGGGGGAGTGTTAGAAGATATCCCATAATTGTAGTCAATCTATTCCATAATTAGTGTGTCTACATTGCTGTAACTTAGGGATTACCATAATTGTAAATTAGGGATTGATATACTAGTGTATATAAATCAATGTAATAGAGAGAACTGAAGATACATCAATTCTGGTTTCAACATTATCACATCCTTGAGTTGATAAACAGCTTTGTGTTTGTCCACTGGAATAAACTACCTCAGTTGCTGTATGTGGTCTCAGAAAGTGATATGGTTCACCTGAAAAGATGTCATTTTAAATAACTTAACTCATCTGAAAAATAAATTGGTTTGTCATTACAATGCTTTCACATTTTCAGAGAGTGGTATTGCAATGCATTACTTTTATTATTTAAATCACACGATAAAAGTGTCTCAGGAGGTTGTCTGATTAGTTGTCAGAAAAACAAAGTTGATATGTTTTCTGATGCTTACTACCCTGGCATGACAGGTATGGATTTAGCAAAGAAGTAGTGGAATGCCCTGGTATGATGTTCGCTCCCCCCAATCCCCCTTCCCTTTCTGTCTCTCTGAATAATATGTGCTCCTAAATGGGGTGGATGAAACCCCTACAATATGTTTAGAGTACAAATTTGTTATGTTTCTCATGTATTACATGTATTAATGCCCGGGGGTGGGCCTCCTTAGAGGATTGCTATAGTGGTTTAGTACTTGAGTTAAAATATGTTTGATAGATGTATATTTTGTAAATTTTTACATGGTTTAAATATTGAACTAGTTACCCAGTTCTGTACTTTCTTCTGTAGTTTGATTATAAAATACTGTTAGTGACTGCAACTGAAATAATTACTCGTATGAATGACAACAAGAAAAGGAAAGAAAAAGTTACTAGTGCAGTTACACTTTATTATGCACTGCCATATGCAAAGCTATTATATTTCCACGTTCCTTTTAAGCATAATTGATCTGTTACAGGATAATTGCATTAAATCATGCTTTGTTAATCCTCATTGCTATACTGACCCGTGTAATAGGTTATTGGCCTTCAAATGTTCGTGTTTGTGGCTTTTGGGTTCTCCCGGAGGAATGGCAGTTTTCATGCAGCCAATGTGGGGAAATTTCAGCTTTGATTTCATCAGGGAAATTGAACATAGATTATGAGCTTTGTTCAGCTCATGCTGAGCTGCAATCTTTTCTCAAGTCTCCAGCATTGTCATCACTGGTTTTCATAGGTTTGAGTTCTGTTGGAAGGCAAGTTTGTAACCGAATATATTTTTATTCATGTCTTAAGATTAATTTCATTTGCTCTTTGACAAAAAAGGTTTGTGTGTTGTGAATCTAGGCTGTCTTAACTAATAAGCAATTTCACTTTAAAATTACATGTTGCTTTGTTAAGGAATAATTTCACTTTAAAATGTGTCGCTGGAGTAATAAGCTATGTAATTTCATTTCTTGGTCCATTACTTGTTACGACTTTATACAAAGATGGTTTACCATGTATATGACTAGAATTAGGCATATCCATAAAGTATATTCCTCCACAATTAAAGTTTTGCACTTGGGATATCATATGTTCATTGCGAGTTGTGTTGAACAATTAGCACCTGGATAAATTAGGAGAAAATGAAGTTTGACTAAGATGGTGTGCATAGGGATAATAAAGATCATCACCACACCATTGAAGAAATTTGAGATGTTAACTTTTAACAACAATGATAAGGGTAAGTGAAAAGCAAACTTAACATGGAATGAGATAGTATGAAAGATTTAATAGCTTGGACCTTTATAGAGGTAATGCCCTAGGTGGATCAGAGTGGCATATAAAAGGATTGTCATTTCTTTTGGCATTTTTTCTTTTGTATTTTTGGAATGAGTTCACCTTGCCATGTGCAGCATGGGCTTTTTGAGGAAGGCACGAGCATTTCTTCATGTTCTTCAGATTGCTTTGGAAATCACAAATCACAGGTTTATTCTATTCTCAGCTGGCTATGAACCACTGGAGGCTGAAATACAAGCAATTGTTGCTGAAACAACATCAGGTTCAGAACAAAGAGAGTTCAGCAAGGATGGAATCACTCTTTTTGGAGGCAGATTGTTTTGCTTTTCAGGGTAAGAAATTTTTTGATTCACTTGGTCTGGCTGGCTGTGTAGGAAACAAGAAAGACACAAGAAGTAACCAAACTGCGGTGTATGTTATATAGTCAACACCAGTTTGAGATATTAAAGATGCATGAATGGGTTCACAATATTGACTAAAACCATGGCACTTAAAAATAAGATTCTAGTTGTGTCCCGCTTGAATGCTAGGCATACTTGCTGTTGCGGATGTCTTTTCATGCTAAATTTAGACGATACGTTATCTGTATATAATATATAATCATTAGACCTTATGTTGATGTTGAGTCATACTAAATTTAAATGATATATTATTTTTGGCAACTTTTCTTATTCAGGTGACTTATTATGCTAAATAAAGATGTATTACTTGTAATCCTGCACAAGCTCCATGACAGAGTGCAATAATCCTTGTGTTTTTGGTGCATCATGTTAATTTATAAGTTGCGTTAGTGTTGAATGGAGCTAGGTAAGATGCAGATTGGACACATTTTGGATCTGTAGCTGTGAACAGTAATTAAAACAAGTAATGGAAGGGAAGAAGAATAATCTAGAATTCCATATTTAAAGTCATCCAATCTTCCTCACTATCACGTGTTCAAACTTCAAAGTAATCATAGTTTGGTTTTTTACGAATTTCTTAATTTCAAAGAGTATGCTAAAAGCCTAAGGGATAAGGTAGACATTTATGCATTCACAATACAAGTCCTTTTGAACTCCAAATCATGCAAGGAAGCTTTGTTTTATCCAAGGTCAGGGCATTTAAAAGCCTAAGTTGGTGCTCCAGATTTTTCCATCTATTAGTTTTGCCATGCTGTTCATCTACTTCTCCGGGCAAAAGTAAAGTGTGCCTAGGCAAGAACAATTACCTTCAAAATGTTTTTGCCAAGGGGGCAACTATGTTACTTCATCAGAATATTTAAAAAAGGACATTACCATCTACTGTTTGAAATGTATCCTAGACTCTTAATTCCTATTTCAAAGACCAGCTATCTGTCTTTGTCTGCATATTTAAATAAGAACATTTACGTCTATTGTTTTGAATTGTATGCGGGACTCTTAATTCCTATTGAATGCACTCCGCTGATTAAGATCACAATATCATGCAACTATCCAGTTCCATACCATATAACTGGCTGTTTCAAAGATGTGATGCTGCAATTCATCATGGGGGCAGGTTAGTTTTGATATTTCATTTCCCCTTATTTTTATTTTTCCCGAAAGTTATAGACTTGTTGCCGTTACCTCTTTGGTGCTTTAATATTTCTTGGCTACACAATCTACCAGTGGATCCACAGCTGCAGCACTACTTGCGGGAATTCCGCAGGTCTTATTCATGAACAAGCTAATTGTTTCTTTATCTTCATCCATCATTTTCTTATGAAGTTCTGTGATTATGATAATTAGTGGGTCTGATTGAAGTGGCTTACCTTGAAACTCAAGGTAGGTCAAACCTGTGGTAAACCTTGGACAAGTTGAGTTGTACAAAAGGTCTACTTTATACACTTGATGAGCGAAGGTTACGTAGGAAATATTAGAAGTGATCAGAATTTTGTTTTGCTCCCATGCTTACCATCTGAGATCTGTTGATCAAGGAATTACTGTCTTGGCTAGCCCTCAAGAAAGATTTCCTTACGCTCTTATGTATCTTTGACCGGCTAATATGTTCGCAGCAAGGAAAACATCTTACATTCATCTATACAACTTGATAGGTTTTGAGTCTATTGAACATGGATCGATTCGGTATGTAAAAAAAAATCGGGTATGGGGAACACTACCTATTTGTGAAATACAAAACGTATCTACATTCCCATACCACAATTCGCAAATCGCGGGGTGCATAGGTTTCCTGGTAACCCTGCTATTGACTTCATCATCTATTTGAAGTTTCTTAAGTCCTGATGGATAATTGATTATCACAAACTAATGTTCTGAAGTATTAGTATCTCAATTTTTTTTTATCCTTTTCCTCTTCCAATCCTGCTTTTCTCATTTGATTATTTCTTTTGGCAGATATTGTGTCCATTTCTTCTAGATCAATTCTATTGGGCAGAAAGGATGTTCTGGCTTGGAGTTGCCCCAGAACCATTGAAGAGAAATCACTTGATTCCAGTCAACGATGATGATTCGAGCATTAGGGACGCAGCAAATATTCTGGTAAGGGCCATAAGTTATGCATTGTCTCCTGAAGTCAAAGCACGTGCCAGGGAGGTTGCTGGAATATTATCTCTTGAGGTAATGCTTACTCTTGGAAACTATAAAGTGTATTTGTTAGTTTGCATATTTTACCTATAGGAGGTAATTAACATCTTATGCTTAATGACAGTTGAACTATAAGTTGATCCAGATACCATTATCATCAGATTTCCTCTTCCTGTTAGGCATTTTCCCCCTGGGATTAGTGATTTGTATGTATTACAACCTCTATCCGGAAAAAAGAGCACCAATTTCTCTGACAGTGGGAGTTGTTTACGAAAAAAAGGGGGCTGGCCCCAGGATGCAAAGGAAGAACCTAATTAACTGTAGTTGTCTAAAAGAGCAAAAAGGAATCTTCCTAAGCTGAGATAGACCCCCTAATCCACTAGTATAAAGTATGACAGCACAGAATTTTGTATCCCTCCTTTAGACTTGAGATTCTTTTATCTTTGAATTTGGTGCTTCTGGTCAGTGATACGTGCATCCACCGTATTCTGTAGATACCTTTACAGTTTAGTAGTTTTCTGTTACACTTGTTTGTATTCAAATGCCTTCTCTTCCATAGTTCCATGCTTCGACTTAATTCTTCTGTTTGAAACTTGTAGTTATCTTCAGTTCTCAACAATCTGCAGTATAATGTTCTTTCTGTGGAAAATGAATCAAGACACTACCAAACACACATTACATGTAAAATTTTCCATTTTCAGGATGGAGTGTCGGAAGCAGTCAAGATTTTGAGGGAAGAGCTGCTGAAGCAATAGCTTGTATGTTTTTCTTTTTTTTAAAAAAATATTGTCCCTGGGATAAGCAAGCCATTTTTTTTTGACTAATTCTTCTTCTGCTTTTTATTTATTTATTTTTAAAATCAATGTTACATAAAGAGTTATATAAGATTTTTTTTGAAAACTGATATTTTCACAACAATTTTTTATATTTCCATATGTAGGGCCCACATATTAACTATTATGAAGGTACATGATTAGTTCTTATGCGGGGCTTACAAGTGAAAATATAAAAAATTATTGTGGAAATATTTGTTTCCTTTTCTTTTTTTCCTTGGTTCTTCTTGTAAAAATGTTGATTTGGGAATTTCAAGTGACGAAACAAATGGACTTTTTGTTTCAGGATTGGCCTCATATGATCATTGTCTTTGCTGAGATATATAATTCTTATCCTTTAAAATATTTTTCAAGCTTCCAATGAGGTTTTAGCCGTTGATTAAAATTGAAGCGCGGTTCAATTCTCACCAGTTGTGTGAGTTTATATTTCTCATTTATTGTGGATTGTGAGGTTTGAATTCTCATAATGTTGCTATTAAGTGAATCTTGACGTTGTTAATTATGAAATTTATTTATACTTCTATTAATAATCCCTATAAAACAAAAAGAGCCGGAGATGAGGTGAGTTGTTTTGGCCAGACAATCCATGGTTTCTGGGTGAACAATATACAATTGTAAAATATTCGCCAAGTTTTGAGGGTTTGTCAATTAGGCTGGAGGTACTGAAGGTTATATACTTGTATTACCTCTATCCAAAATTAAATTTTATTTTCTAAGAATGGTGGAATCCAGCGTACGAAAGGGTAAAATTTCAGGCACTTTCTGTTAGACTCGTAACCAATGTTTAGAAAATTGGATCGGATCGGCGGTCTATTTGCAATTCGACAGGAATTGGTTGACTTTTCAGTCCGGTTCGTCCAAAAAATCGGTTTGACATTAATCCCGTTAAAAATCGGTTGACCTGATTTTCAAGTTGTTTTTTTTTATTTACAATTTTTTTTATTAATATTATAACATTATTTTATTATATTTTAGCTTATAAAAAATTAATTTTTTAAAATTTTTATTAATTATTAATAATATATATTTTTATGTATTTATGACGTCACTGGTTCACTAACGGTTCGATCACTGGTTGAATCAGTGACTCATCCATCCAGTAACTTTTTCGATTTGATGATCGATCCGATTTTTTAAACATTGCTCGTAATTATTACTTTTTTTGTTCAATTTTATTTGTTTTAATTTGAAAATACACATCTATTAAAATTTTTTTATCTTCAGATTATTCATCTTAATTACTTTATTTTCATCTTGTTTGGTTTAATTAATTTCTTAAATCTTTCTTTTTCTTGGAATAATAAGAGCATAGAGAAGGGAAGAAAGAGTGTGATTGTAATTATGATATCAAAGTGTTTTTTATATGAACTTTGTAAAACATGACCGGGAAAGATTAATTCAATGAAAGAGACGAATTACATCTACGAGAGTTGAGGGGATGCACACCCTATTCAAAAGTGAAATTTAAATTACAAACTTTCATAATCTAAAAATAAAAATAAAACAATGAAAATAACTGTGCAAATACGTGTCAAATTTCGCATCCAATTAACATATTTGTAATCACTCATCATCGTAATTGAAACTTTACAAAGAGAGAATTATGGCTACCACAAGAGTAGGGAAAAAATGAGAAATCTAACCCCAGACAAGGAATAAACAAAATTCCATAAAAATTAAAAACAAACTCTACAAAGGAAGAAAATAGCAGCTAAATAATAGATGAACTATAACAAAAAGATTTAGGAGCGTCTCCAAAAGAGAAAAGATGAGAAGTTATTCGATGCTCTTAGAACATTGTCACGTGGTACTCCAAATCAATCACATATTGTCATTTTAGTATGTGCAGTGGACCCTTTTATATCTGGGCATACTGTACATGCTAAAATAATAATATATAAGTAGTCTGGGATGACACCACGTGATAATATCCTATGAGCATTGAATAATTTTTCATAAAAGAGACCCTCCCCATATCTAAATTAAAAGTTTTGGAGATTACGATTTCTTTACTAAAGAGAGAGATTTAGTCATACAGGTCCTATTTAGAGAGGCTAATAGCCTCCCTATGTTCTCTTTGAATTTTTTTTCAATGTCAAAATTAATGGTGTTACTTTTTGTAATATATGTCATGTAATTATCAATGAAATTTTTAATAAAATCAAATGAGGATAGTATTAAAAAATAAGGTTAAAAATAATATTAAAATAGAAAGAGAACAAATAGATTTGAACAAATAAATTTTTTTTTAGAAAGAATAAAGGGAAGGAGTAATATATTTTATTAGGTTTTTTAATATTAGTCCATATTTTGTCTTTGGAATTAAAGCAAGTTTGAAATCTATACGGGAGTAGGTGGTTCTTTAAAAAGCCAAGGGAACATCGTTATAATAATCCTTGGTCCCATTTCCAGTTTTCCTCGTGAAATGTCTCAAAATCAAAGTGTATCTTTGCCAAATCTAAATAAGTGATCACTTCCCATCCACATATTTCTTTGCCCTCTTGTGCCATTATTTTCAAAGTTGATTTCACATTATCCACTCACTCGCAATGGCCCGAAAACCAATCATTATACATATATATGAAAATTAATTAATAGTAAATAATTGTTATAAACATTATTACAGTAAATTGATCTTATACAGTATAATATTCATATTAGTATCTAAGAGTATAAAATGGCCCAAATTTTTTACCTGTAGCTAGTCCGGACTAGCGGCAACAATATTCCTTCTAGCAACAAGAATAATTATAAAATTATCTCTAATTGTTTGCCATCTAGCAGCAGGAGCAAAAAATTTTTGTCTTAAAAAAATATTTAGTCTTGTCGCTACTATTTCTAGCGACAATAATAAAAAAGATTATTTAACAAAAAAGTAGAAAACAATGGGAGTCACTTTATTAAACATTCTTCCGGTTTGTGCACATTTAGGTGCTCTAGCGGTCAGGGACATGTCCTATTTCATCTCGGCTCTTAAATTTTTGATTGGACGGTGAGAGATTTGTTTGTTGAAATAGTGTTCATAACAAATATTTGTTATGGATCACTATTCATATATATATATATAAGAAATGATTCATAATAAATGATTGTTATGGGTACTATTCTAACAAACTGATATTATATAGTTATACTATCCATATGAAGATCTAATGGTATAAAATGAACCAAATTTTTACTTGCCGCTAATCCTATTAACGGCAACAACATTTCTTCTAGCAGCAAGAGCAATTACAAAATTATCTCTATCTGCTTGCCGTCTAGCAATAGGAGAATTTTTTTTCCGCCCTTATTGCTATTTTTTTCTAGCGACAAAGTAGAAAAAAATTTGGTTTTTTTGCTGCTCTTTCTATAAGCAAAAACAAAAAGGATTATTTAACAAAAAAATTAGAAAACAATGGGGGTCACTTTCTTAAACATTCTTCCAGTTTGTGCACATTTAGGTGCTCTTAATCTTGGCAAATGGATTCATGCTTATATTGACAAGAACCCTCATAACTTTGACGATGCATCTCTTTTGACAAGTCTCAATAATATGTATCCAAATGTGGAAATATAGAAGCTGCACAGAAATTCTTTAATGGCATGGAGCCTAAAACTTTGACTTCTTGGAATGCTATGATTTAAGGGGAAGCCATGCATGGGAATGCACATGGAACCCTTGACCTTTTCATGAAAATGGTCAATGAAGGGTTCAGATAAGATGATATTACGTTTGTTGGTGTTTTATCAGCTTGTAGCCATGCTGGTCTGGTTGATCTTGACCGTCAATATTTTAGTTCCATGATAGAAGATTACAACATTTCCCCAAAATTACAACACTTTGGTTGTATTATATTATTGATCTTTTAGGCCGAGCTGGGTTGTTTGATGAAGCTGAAGCTCTTATGAAAAGTAAGGAAATGAAGCCGGATGGTGCAATATGGGGTTCTCTGCTTCATGCATGTAGGGTTCACGAAAATGTCAAATTTATTTTCTACTTTTTTTATTTAACAATCCTTTTTATTTTTGCCGTTGGAAGGAGTAGCGACAAGACTAATTTTTTTTTCTTCTACTTCTAGGACTCCCTGAAACGTCAATTTTTTTTTCCTACTCCTCCTGTCACTAAAAGACTAACGACAAGGACGTGGGATAATTTTATAATTTCTCGTGTAATTAAAAGGACTAGCGACAAGTATAAAATTACGGATAAGTTTACTTACGCAACAACCGGACATAACATCCGGACACTACACTCATCTATACCATTAAATGGTGTAGTATGACACGAATTTCAATACCACACAACATCATTTAATGGTATGGATGAATGTTGTGTCCGATTGTTGTGTACGTAAACTTATCCTAAAATTACTCATATTTTGCACTATTAGATCTTCATATAGACGATATAAGATCAATTTATTAAAATAATATCCACAACAACCATTTGTTATATGCATCATTTCATATATATAAGTGATCCGTTGTTACCATTAATTATGTTGCCATTGAATGGCTAATCTAACAGTCAGATTTACTACATTTCACCTCTTAGGGAGGCAGAAGGTAAACTTTAACTATCGGAAACAGCATTTACTAAAATAGCCCCTGATTATATATTACTCCCTCCGGTTAGGATAAAAGTTCTTCATTAATTTTTGAGGTCAAATTGACTCTTTTTAAAATTAATAGTTAAACATATATTTAGATTTTTAAAAAGGCAAACATTGAGAATAATACTAAATTGTATGTAATTCATAATATTTATAAGTTTATTTTTTTGTATATATTAAAAGAATAATAAGATCTATTGATTTAAAAAATAATTAATTTTATCATAAAAGTTAATAAAAAACTTTTATCTTAAAACAAATGGAGTAGTTTATACCCTTTCGCCTCTCTAAGGGGTGGAGGCATCTTATTTTTAAATCCTTCTTAAAGAGAGGCAAAAAGGTGTAATATAATATATAATCAGGAGCTATTTTATTAAATGCTGCTTCCGATAATTAAAGTTTACCTTCTACCTCTTTAAGGGGCGGAATGTAGTAAATCTAACCGTTAGATTAGTCATTCAACGATTACAAATGCATTAGTTAGAATAGTATTTTTAGTTTGGCGTAGAGTATGATGCGGTTTAGTGTGATTGGAATTGCTTGAGTGCAATTTAACAAATTTAAAATTACATATGACACCTCTAGTGATTGATGTGGTGTGACTTTGAAGTTTTTGGTGCGATTTTATTTAGTTAGATTTCGGTTTCAAAACTAATTGACCCAACTATATTTTTGCTAATTTTAACTTTCTCTTTTTCCTTTTCGATTTCTTTTTACTGAGCAAAAGGAAGTAAATTTTTGTGGACTTATTTATAGCTCCTAAAACCCAAAACTTGTACGCTAGGATTATAATTACATATAACATAATGTAGTGGTGATGATTGTAATCAATGCTTAGAAAATTGAACTGGTCATTAAATCGAAAAAGTTATTGGGTGGATGGGTCACTGGTTCAACCAGTGATTGAACCGTTATTGAATCGGTGACGTCATAAATACATAAAAAAATATATTATTAATAATTAATAAAATTTTAAAATATCTAATTTTTTATAAGCTACAATATAGTAAAATAATGTTATAATATTAGTAAAAATATTTTTGTAAAAAAAAAAAACTTGAAAATCGGGTCAATTAATTCAACTAACCGGTTGAATCGGTGGTCAACCGATTTTTGGCTGAGTCACTCTCAAACCGATTTTTTGGGCCAAACGGATCGGAGAGTCGACCAATTTCGATCGAATCATAATTGGACTACCAGTCCAATACGATTTTCTAAACATTGATTGTAATACTTATTCAACAACTCCCTGTCTCATTTTCTTCCTTTGCCACAACCACCACCATCTTCTTCCTCCGCCACAACTACTACCATGAACGTGAAAGATGGAAGAAAAAAACGGCGGAGAAAATGGCGGAAGAAGATGGAGAAGATGAAAATGGAGGAAAAAGAAAGCAAAAAATAGAGGAAAGAGAAAGATGGAGAAGATAAAAATGGCGGAAGAAGAGAAAATGGAGGAAAGAGAAAAATAAGTGAATTTAATTAAAATTTTAAAATTTGAAATTACTCAACTAAATTAAAGGGATCATGGTCACATCATCACTCCAATTAATTTAAACTAAAACTAACTGTATTTATTATGTAAATAAAAGATTAAAAATACACTCTTTTTATAAATATATTTTTAATGCATTTTTATTATAATTTTTTTATAAAATATATTAGAATATATAATTAACCCCAAAAAGAAACCGTTACCCGTGGGTAGGTGGATGACTGAAAGTCAAACAATGTGCTCAAAACAAGGACACTTCTTAGAACATGTTGAAGACTTATTAGCCTCCAAGATAAGATAAAATAAAATAAAACACTAGTATCGTCTCTCATCCAAATAAGTATTGTCTAAATGTCTTCAGGTTAAAAATTATGAGACTCTCGGTTTAAATTAAAAGAAATATTTCACAAGAAAAATAGTATATCTTGTAATAAATTTTTTGCAACTTTTCTGCATATATAGACACATATATTTGCACTTATTTTCATAGCGTGTCATTATCTCCGACGGCAATAATATTTACAATATTTTGTGACAGGAATCCCATCAATGAGAAAACAAAGTTGAGTTTTGTAGGTGCTCATACAATTAACCTAAGCTTTCTACTCTTGTAGAGAGAGTTAAAGAAACATATATACATATATACATATATATATATATATATATATATATATATATTCAATTTCGTGTTTGGGATTGTTGACTACCACTATATTAATGAAATTCCTTTCTCACCACCACTAGTAAGAAAGCTTTCCACTACTCACTAGAGAAAATAAACAAGGCCCAACTTCATTTTTTCTTTCTTTTTTAGTCTTTAAAGCTAAGTTCTCATATCTGGACCGGTCATCAAACTAAAAAATGTATCAAGTGAATGAGTCATTAGTCTAATCAGTGGTCAAACCGTTATTGTCCTAAAGATATCATTAATATATAAAAATATATATTATTAATAAAATTTTAAAAAATCTCATTTTTTATAAACTAAAACATAATAAAGTTAAGTTATAATATTATTAAATGTGATTAATTTTAATATTAATTTTTTTTAATAAAAGAAAAATCAGATCAATAACTAATTTTAAAATTTGATCGGAGTGCCGATCGATTCGATTTTTAAAATCATGATTTAAATAGGGCCAACCTTCACTGCATAGGCATTAGTGCCTTAGATTAAAAACCTACCAACTGTGACTGGTGTGCAGTGGTCCAGAAGTATAAGTTTGAGTATGTTTAGTACGTAACATAAATTCTTTTGTCATAAATATTTTGAAAACTGATATTTTTATATTTATTTATGATATTATTACATAATTTATTTATTTTTCATGAGTACAAGGTAAACTTTTATGTAAGAAAAAATTATATAAAAATATTTGAAATACATATAAAAATAGAGCTTTCCAAACATTTTTGGTACATATAGGCTCTAAAATGAAATTAAAAATTTGTGCATTTTAATATAGCTTATTCTATAAATAATGATCCGTAAGAGCTCAACAGTTCATAAAAAGAGTTACCTAACAATCTTGTTATGTAAATTATATTTCGTGCATACACATGCTGATGATATACAGGGGCGGATCCGACTGTTTAGTTTAGTGGGGTTAAATTAGAAAAAAATATATCTTACGAATAATGTTTAAATTTAACCTCCCAAATTTGTAACTCCCAAATTTGAATATGGTTTAAATTTAACATCCCAAACTTGTAACGTTTAAATTTGAATAATGTTTACATTTAATTCTGTATTGTATTTTTATTATCTTTTATGTAGTATTAAAAATACTAATTTTAAATGATTATATGAAAAACTTGATGTTGTTTAAAGCTATCTCTTAATGTACCTACAAAAAGCAAGAACATTTAATTTTAAAGAATGTGCAACATTTGTTCATTATCACAAAACATAAATTGTTTACTAAGATTTTTCATATTACTGCAATAATTATTATGATTATTAATTGAAATATTATGTAAAAAGTATTTGGATTCGCTCATTGAAAAATGCCAAAGAAAATAGATAAGAAAAACTATTATTTGATTAGAAAATTGATATTTCTACAAATAAAAGTGATAGTTTCATAAGATATCTCTTAGGTGAATAATAAATAGGTCCCACACTTATGTGAAAAAAACTGTGTGAAAATATTAATTTTTATTTGTGAAAATAATAATTCCCTCTAATTAAATCAATCTCAATTTTCTCTTTTAATGTAGGCTCTATATGATTCAAGGATTTGAACTTAAGTTAAAAAATAATTAAGTTAACAAAATAATTAAATCCATTACATAGATATATTTATAAATCTAAACTTTTGATAAGTTCAAACAAAAATATTTATATTTGAAGGGACCTCTCTCCAAACCACCAACCACAAGAAACTTGAGGTTTTTCCCTTGTAAAATAAAGTATTTTAGGTTTATCAGGCATTAATTATTTATTTAGTGTGACTTTTAGTGTTTGCCTCAATTTTTTCTAATGTTAAATAGTGGTTTAAATGATGTAATAAATAATTTTAAATTTATTGATATGATTTAAAGCCTTACTATTTGTCTTATTTTTTGACATATTATTTTAGATATAACAAAAAAATTAAAACTCAAACAAAAAGTAAACGTTTTCACCAAAAAGTGATTCAATGTGGGACTCACAAAAATGCATAACACTATTGGCTACCCATTTTAGGCTTTTAAAAAAGAGGTTATACCCTTTATATATTTTGTGTAAACTTTTGACTATTTTTTACTCTTTTCATGTCTCAAGATAAAAATTTTAGTTAATTTTTTATACATATTAAAAAAAATAATAAAATAATAAAATTATTTATATTTAAATTATTATTTAATTGTATAAATTTTTTTATTCATAACTAATAATGTTTCATAAATATGCATAGAGAATAAAAACATGACAATTAATATTAATGCTATTATAGGTAAATTATTATAAAAAATAAATTATTTAAAATAAGTAGACATTTAATTTAAAATTATAAAAAAAAAATTTATTTTGGGATGGAGAGAGTAATATTTTATAAAAAGCCTTGTATATGCACGCTTCATGACTTTTTGTAATTTAGTTAAATAAAAATGTTTCATCTAATCGCACCGATCTGCCAAATGAACAGTGAATATGGCTTGAATTTAATGACCATCTTGAATGCTTGAAGACTCCCTGCATCTCATTTTAAAATATATATATATTTTTTTAAAATATAAATTATTATACATATATTTAGAAAAAAAAATCTAATTATTTTTTATTTTATTTTTAAAGATGAGTAATTAAGAGAGAGAGAGAATGAAGAATAATTAATTAATGCATGAGTAATAATATAATTTTAAATCAATAGTAATTATCTAATATTAATATTAATGAAAATTTTTAATATATATAAATATATTTTACACTACTGATATAATGAAAAGGAAAGAGTATTAATGTGATGTCCCCTTCGCCTTACCAACCCATTACTCCCATCCACTTTAAAGTCAACAAACTTTCAAACACTTGGTGACCGACAATATGCTAATTGCACTTAAATTTCGTTAATTGGGGCAGTTCACATATATCTTTAATCAGCCCACCAATGACCACTTATTTTCTCTATATAAATGACCCAACATCATACATTTGCTTACATCTCATCACAAACGCTAAAAAAGAGCACATTTCTTTGTTTGATATTGTAAAATTTTACAGGATCGATGTCTAAGGGAAGAGGCAGTGCAGTTGCAATGGTGTTGGTTCTCTGCTTGGTGGTGCTTCAATATGAAGTGGCTCAAGCCGCAGTCTACACGGTTGGAGATGCCGGCGGTTGGACCTTTAACACCGTCGGCTGGCCCAACGGGAAGAGCTTTAAGGCTGGTGATATACTCGGTAATTGCATCTTGGTGGTGCTAATTTATTTTGCATGTCTCAATACAAAATAAGTGACTTAAAAGTTTAGGGTTTGCGAGGGCTCTAACAGGAAAATGTCAGTAGTCACCTACGTTCATATATATTTACATTAATTCGTATTAGTGAGTTCCTATTTTCTCTAAACTGAAATTAAAATGTCGGTGAGCTTCAAAATACATATTTTTATCAAATTATGTGTCTGTTAAACCAGTTCACTTATTTTATTTTTAGAAATGGAATATGACCACCCAATGACAGTATAATAGAAAGGGAATTGATATTTTTATATGTATTTTTGATATTTTCACGTGACTCTCTTTTACATAAAAAAAAAGAAGTGAATCCACCTGTACGTGAGAGAAAGAATCGCGTAAAAATATCAAAAATTCATATAAAAGTAATATTTTCCTTAATAAAATAGATAAATATCATAATGAAATGCATTTATTGTCCACACGAGTCGGATCGAATCTAATAATATTACTAAACATTATCTAGTACATTATTTGTCACTTTCTGTGTCTATTAGAGGTACTTTTCACTACGACCACTATCACTACAGTAATTGCAGACGTTAGTTCACTTTAAAAGTCAATTAGTCAAATCTTATTATATTTAAGTAAATTGTTATATTTTCATGTAAAATGAACATTTATTTTGGGACGGACGGCCGGAGCTTTGTGCTAGTGGCTAGATTGACTAATATATAATTAAATGCCTTAATTACTCTTTGGGAATTGTGATATATTATTAAACGCTTTAATTACTTTTTAGAAATTGATATTTTCTCAATTCTCTCTCACACGAATAACTAATGGGATATACGTGTATGCGGAGAGGACCATGTAAAAATATTAGTTTTACCTTGTCGAAATAATAATTCCCTTACTTTTTGTTGCAGTGTTTAAATACAGCCGAGGAACACACAATGTGGTGGCTGTAAACAAGGTTGCTTATGGCAGTTGCACCGCCCCGCGCGGTGCCAAAGTGTATACAAGTGGAAACGATCGGATCAAGCTTGTTAAAGGACAGAACTCCTTCATCTGCAATGTCCCAGGACATTGTCAATCTGGAATGAAGATATCAATTTCTGCAGCTTAAAAATGACTATATATCAATGAGGAACACATGTACTATATGTGTATCATGTAGTACCAAGTAAAGGAATAAATTAAGTTGTTTCAATCAATCAGTACAAGGGCCTACTATATACTTGTGTAGGCTTTCAAGTTGTTGTCATTTTTCTTTTCTTTTCTTTTTGGAGTGCTTTGTGTAGTGAGTTGGTTCAATATGGTGTAGCCATACCTGCTTTAATGCATGGTGATCATATATATGGTATCTTTGTTAATGTAAATTGAGATGATTTTAGCTACTACTCCCTTTGTTTAGTTTTCCGAAATGAGAGTTCCCTTTCGATTTTCCTTAATAATTTTTTTCCCAATAAAAATGACACAATGTTATGAATTTTTCCTTGATAAATTTTGAGAATTGATGTTTCCATCAGGAAAATTGATATTTTAGTAAGGTTCTACTCACATGAATAGTAAATAGAACTCGTTTTCACGTGAGTGGAGCCTTGTGAAAATATTAATTTCTAACTTTTTTATTAAACTTAACGCCGATCATTTGATATCAATAATGTCATTTAAATTGGGTCAAGTACAATTAACTTAAAATTTGAAAATGTTTCTTAAACTGCAGGAGTATGATTGAATATTAGTACTCTCCATTGGTAAATTGAAGTCCTTTGTTGTAGTAAGAAACGACCTATGATTCAACTCTGATGTAAGTGATATACACAAAATATATCAAACTAATTATTTAATCGATCCACAAATGTTCTAGTTGACAATATATATGACGAAACTCTAACATAGGCGTATTAGTATTATATACAAGGGTCCAAAATTAAAATCTCTCCACCACCATAACAAATCTCAACAAATCCAGTTGTTCACTATTTGGTCGCTTCAATATCATAAGTCTTTTTTCTTTGTCTTACTCTCTTCTTTGCATTATATAGGTCGTTTTTGATGTTTTTATTTTTTTTTCATAATATAAGACGTTTTACATAGAGAAAAAATCTAATCATTTTCTATTTTACCCATAAAGATAAAATAATTGAGAGAGAAATGAGGAGTAATTAATTAGTACATGGATAATAATAAAATTTCAAACTAATATTAATTACTTAACATTAGTATTAATAAAACTTCTTAATATGCGTGATTATGTTTTAAACGACTTATATAATAAAAAGGAGGGAGTAATACCTTAAAAAAAAAAAACTTAGCCAAAAAAGAAAAGACAGAAAGAATAAAAAAGGAAGAAAAACTTGGGCCGTGACAACCAACTAAACTCATGGATTTCCTATTTAAGAGGTTTTAATTTATCACAGAAATTAAAACAATCAAAGGCCATTTACACTTTTGATTCATGTGTGATTTTGTAGTTCAATCTGATTGACCGAAAATTGTTAATTAATATCATATCAAATCATTTTTAAAATTTTATGAATAGTAGTATATGAAATTGTTGTAATTTACCAGATAATATAAGCAAATCATTTAGCAAAAGTGATGATAATCATGATATGATGCACATTTCACAAAATTAAGAGAAGTTGTACAAAAATATTGAGAATTATGCAGCAGCCCCAAGAGAGCCTTGCCAAGTGCCAATATTTTTGGGTGGCCAAAAATATGAAAAAGATGAGGTGCTCTTTTTCATGAAAGGGCTTTATAAGTAAAGTCTGGTAACCTATTCAAAAAAACCCCAATATGTTAAGATTAAGGAAAGTGTTTTTAGTTTCCAAACATAGAAATCAAACATAAATTCAAATACTAACATCTACACCATTAAAAAGTAGTGCGTGACATAAATTTATGTGTCACGCCCTTCTTTTTAATGGTATAGATGTTGTTAGTATTTAGATTTCTGTGTTATGTCCCACTTTTTAATAATATAGATGTTGTTAGTGCTTGTATTTCTGTACCATGTCCCACTTTTTAAAAGTGTAAATGTTAGTGTTTGAATTTCTGTGTTATGTCCCACTTTTTAATGATTTTCAAAATTATCTAAAAATATTATTCCTTTTATCCAATTACAAAATAAAAATGTTTCAAAAACTACTTTTGATCCAATCCTTTTAAAGCTCTTGGTCCAATATATGATAATATAAATTTCGGCCCAAATATAAAATATTCCGTGTGCGTTAGCCAAATCTATTAAAAACAGCCCAAATGGTTTTGGATGGACTAATGGTTTATGGTCTAAAAATGTTATGCAATTAAAAAGCAATAAATAAACTAAAAGTTTCGGCTTAACTATGAGCTTTAAAAATTTCTGGCCCAATTCTTACTTCATCCAGTCTGCAAAATTAAGAAGAACTAAGAAGTTAATTCAAAACATAAAGACCTTCTGGAAGCATTATAAAGTTATTAAAATTAATTTTAATCATCGTGATGGACAATCTGAAGGACTAATAGTCCATTCTTCTAATTTAATTTTTAAAACAGACCCGACCCACATTGAAAAAGTCATCAATTTCGGATCCAAATATAGGCAGCTATTGGACAAATTTAAAACTTCTCTTTCCTATAAATTAGAAGTAATTCTCTTCTACAAATTATTTAAGAAGCATATAAGCCAAACTGATAAATTATTACCTACATTTTTACTCTCTCTTTTAAAAAGATCAATACTTGTGCTTATTCTCTTGTTTGATATACTTGCTCCACAGGTGCTATATTTGTTATGCATTATTATAACTGCTTTATTATAAGTATATCATACTTTGGTATTGAATCTTTTTGAGTTATCAATTTTTAATTGGTTTTGAAAAGGAGATTTTATAAGTACAAACACACTCCATCGTCGTAAGTAATATTTATTGCTACAATCGAGTGTTTTGAATACAAATTAAGTTGGAGTAGAATTTGATTTTTAACCGCTTAATATTTAAAAATGAATCTCGTGAAGTCAGTCTAAAGTGTTTGACTTGTTTTATTGTTAAATTTAGTATTCAGTGATATTAAATTCTTTCCCAATATAATTTAATTAAGATAAATATAATTATCTCAAAACTGAAGAATATATATAGTCATGAGAAAGTATTTATTGTCAAAAAAACTCTTTGAGTAAATAAATTTAAAAAGATAAACTCAACTTGCTCTATTACTATATCATACGCATTCACATATAACTGTATTACCCTTTTTTTAGATTATTATTACCGTTTAAATTTGATAACTACAACTATATTCGGTAAGGTGGAGGTTCCCTCCCCCTCTTTGTTTCTTGATATTCTGTGATGGTGGGTGTGGTAACTGGTAAGGTGATGATGGTGGTGCAAGTTGATTGCAGAAGTTGGTGGCGGTTGTAGATCTAGTGGTGGTTATTTCTTCGATCCCTTTTAAAATGGGATGGATTTGTTGTTTATGGGAAAGGAGAATTTGGGCACTCAATTAATAGATCTACAAATGGTACGTAGTGGTGTATAAGGTAGTGAATGGTGATGGCTAACAGCGGTACTAATGGATGTGGGTGGCGGATTTGCTAATGTTGTGTGGTGGATTCGAAGATGGTGGGCGGTGGATGGTGCATGGATTCGGCGGTGAAGAGTGGCTGTGGTGTGTAATTTGGGAAAGAGGAATAAAAGAAACAGGAAAAACAACGTTTTTGCCTCCGCACAAGGCGTGCCACGCGCCAAAAAAAAAAGAAAGTGAATACATAAGCAAGTGTCCAAAAGAATTTTGAGCCATTGATTTGTATCAATGTTATTAGATGGACGGCTCAAAATAAAGTTAGAGGGGAGATGATCCTTTGGAGATTGGGATCGATAAAAGGGTGCTTTTACATTTATTCAGAAAAATTATTCACAAGTTTTATTTTTATAAATGACAAAAAGTATGATCACACCTCATTTGTAAAATACACAAATAAAATAGGGTCATATTCTTTCGTCTTTTTTGCTGATAAGACTAGCGGATAATTTTTTCGAATAAGTTTAAAAATTTTCTTGATAAAAATTCAAAATTTGAAATAGAGAGAGAATCATCAAATTAAGATTCCCATATTTTTGGAAAGTGGGGAGAGAAGATTAAGTGAGAGAAATGAAAGGTGACGTGACGATGAAGCAAGAGGGGTTTGTTTGTGAGCCTCCTAGTGTCTCAATTAATGCAGAATCATCATCAGTTTGGGTGGAATTTCCGGAGGAAGTCAACGGGAATGGTCAAATCTCTGAATATGATCATCTTCTGAGGGCTGAGGAAGGAGGATGGAGAGAATAGAAGAGAGAATAAAGGTAACGATGGGAGAAAATTTCTGTGATTTTAATTTATAGTCGTGTTTCATATGGTTCTAAATATGTATGTATGTATTCTAAAAAAATACACTAGAGATACCTCGTTACTTATAGTAATATTGTAGATTGTCTGTTTCTATCGTTTATAAATGTGGTTTGATGACGATAACAAGTCTAAATATAACTAAATATATTTAGATGAGAGTTTGAACGTACTAAAATTTATCTTTCAATTATATTTGTTGTGTTGTAAAGTATTTTTTTATAATTGTGGACACTGTCTCGCGCTCCAAGACTTGTATCCCAATTCAGATAGGGGGTCATATAAGATTTGGACATGTCATAGGCGGGTTGAGCTCGAGAACCACCTACTTACCTTACCATGCATGGAAATAAGTTGATAGTTCGGGCACCACTTTGACTTCATAGAGGCTCGGACGTATAAGTGGCCTTGAACAGCATATCTCCTACTAATTTTTAGCAAGCCCCCCACCCCCTCTCGAGTTATACTTATAATATGGTTAGGTAGTAGATATTATTGAGTTTAGGCTTATGCATGCATGGAGCCGGCAATATATATAGAGTCATTAGTCCATGTTGGACATTAGCACTAGTTGGAGCTAGCTTTGGGATCAGGCACCACATGCTTGAGCCATCGGGGTTGGGCACCATGACTTTGGCATCACCTTAAGTTTGGACTATTGTCCGATTCATTTGTATAATAATCCATTTAAAGTACATAGGACACTACTATATATACATGCATGTTGTGTAAAAATTATTAAGTGTTCCTGTTGAAGCCATCTTGCAGTAAAGATGAAAAGGGGGATCTTCCTTTATGCTCATCACAACCTTTATCTCCAACTCTTTCAATAAGACAACAGAAACTTTAGGAGTGAAAAAAAATTGACACTAGTTTACCCGAAAGACTTGATAATTTATCTTTTATACCAAAAGATAAACAAATCACAACAATAGATAAATAACTGGAAATGTCATTAATTAATTAATATATTCTCCGTCACTCTATTATACTCTTAGCCTAATATAATAAAAATTATTATATTCTCCCACTTGGGCACCCCAGTGCTATTTAGAATGAAATATCTTTATTTCCATGAGAAATAAAATAACTAACACCTTAGCATCATGATTCTGTCAAAAATAATATTACAATTTCAAACCACATGATCAATGTATCCTTTAATTGATACATGAGCTATATTATATTTGATTATGAATATTGTTATTACTCCCATATGAATCGCTAACAAAAGTAATTAGTGTAATATGATTATAATAGATCTTAATGTGGAAAAATTATTCAGTATTACTGGAACATTATCACGTGGTGTCATAAGTCAATTACATACTGTCATTTTAGCAGGTGCAGTAGACCCAGATATAAAGAGTACACTGCACATTCTGAAATAATAATATGTGATTGATCTGAGACATTATATATGTAATAATGCCCCAAAAGCACTGAATAACTTCTCTTTAATGTATTTAACACTAGTACAATCATATGTCCACCTTGTGCTTTCAAACAAAAACCTTTCATATAATGAAAACTTCAATTAGTAATTCCTTGTGATTTCAACCATCATGCTTAAACTAAAGTCTTATCATCAGTACAATAACATATAATGCACATAATCATCAAAAGATTTATTTTTACGAAAGACCTTTGATCCAAGTGGTACTCCTCAACTCATAATATCTATAACCTTAGTACGTAATAACAAGATATAGTATATGTGTTTAAATATGAGTCTAATATAGCAAAAAAAAAAATGCGCGTATAGTTCAAACAAAAATACATGAAAGGAAACAAGCTAATTTAATCAAACATTATCAAAGAAAGTCGACAATTCCCATATTCTGAACATGATTCATAAAACCCTAATTGGTAAAGCCGTAGTAGGTGGGTCTGCAACCATGTCATGGGCTCCTATATGCTCAATCAGAGACACACCACCTTTAATTTTCTTTCGAACCACAAGGTACTTAACATCAATGTGCTTTGAAGCGGAAGACCTATTATTATTATTAGGAAAAGAAAACTAAGAGTTATCACAATAAATTTTGAGAAATGATATTCTTACCATGAAAATTGATATTTTTGCAAGACTATCCTCATACGAATAGTAAGTGGGATCCACCTTCATGTGAGTGAGATCTTATAAAAATATTAATTTTTCTTATAAAAATATCAATACCCTAAAATTTCTCAAATCACATATGTGATTTTTCACTACTAACTACTCCAATAGTCATAACTAAGTTAAAACTTATTAAAATTTGAGTTTCATACTTTTATTCGGATTTGAATTTCAAACAAATTTTGTCAATACAAATACTAATACAAAATTTCATTACAAACTTAAATAAAATTAAAATAATTATTTTCTCATAATTATAATTAAATAAATGTGGACTTCATTCAAATATTTAGCTTAATAATTGATTGAAATAATCTCTAATATACACTCAATATCTATTACTTAAATAAATATTTAATAATCTAATAATTACAATTATCTTCTCAAATCTTAATTAAATATTTATCTATTTAATAATATAATAAATTATTATCTATACAGCCTCTACAACACCATTAATATTGTTTTATGGTCCAAAAATGATTATTCCATGGCATTACATCAATTAATCATTTTAAAGATGAAACAATTACTCAAAAATTAAAAAGGTGTATCATAAAAAAAACATTTAACGTTTTAATAATGAGCACAACGATGAACTCGTGTGACAATTAATAAATTGGAATAGTCCCAACTCCCAGCATTATGGGGTGCTCGCCGTTTATAGTCCAAGTCCGAGGACAATAATACTCCCAGGTTCACTTTTAATTAACATTTTAGGATAAAATACAAAAATTAAAAATGTAATTAATATTTTTTGTGAATGATTAAAATGAGTATAAAATCTCAATATTACCCTTCAAAAATCATTAAAAAATACAAAAGGTAAACAATTTAATATTTAATGTAGGTATAATATGGTTAACTAAGTTATTAATACTTATTTGAAATCTACAAACGACAAATAAAAATTAACCAATTTCACCCTCTAAAATGACAAATAAAAAAGAACAGAGGGAGTAAGTATTACACACGTACCATAACATGAGAAAATGAAATATAATTTTATTTATTTATTTTAATTATCGTTGGAACTTAAAAAACTTGAAGTAAATTAAATAGAAAACCCAGTTAGTTGAAGTATTTGCAAGCACATTGATGGCATTCAAAATCAAATTAAGAGGTACAAACAGATTATTTAATACATTTTAATATGTTTCTTATAGTGTAATTAATAAGACTGTTTATTTGGTGATTTAGAAGAAAACTTAAACATCTCAATTAATAAGCCGAAATTTGAATCTTATTCATTAAGGAGTGCATCTGAATGGTCTTTTTAGTCGAAACTGACATTTCTAAGATTTCAAATGTTTTTTCTAGGTACAATAATGTGCCAATAATTTCATTATTCATTCTAGCAGTCATATCAATATCACTCGGCTTAAATTTTATGAATCTCAATTGTACATCAAAATTAGCTACGAAATTTGTAGATAATGAATAAAAGAGTTGTGTTATATATTATGTAAGTTTTTTTTATCGAATTACGATTATATCGTATATCAATACCTGAGATTTAGTAAAATTATAAGATTAACCCACTATATCAAATAAATTATTAAAATATTATTAACTATAATTATCAACGTAACTTGTAATAAAAAATTAACATATAAAATCTCAAGATATATTATTTTTTTCATAATAAAATACACCGAATTAATAAATAGAAAGAAATTTAATACACCTAAGATTCCATGCACTAAAACCAAATATAACATTTAGCATATATAGCAAGCAATGCACAAACAACATAATTTATTTAGGCTATACTACAAGTTGGATAAATAAATAAAATTAAAAAAATACATCCAAACCACACAATAAAGAAAAAAAGAAATAAAGAAAGAATATAATGCGATTACAACTATTAATCACTACGCCCATGTATATAGACTTTGGCATTCTATTCATTTTTATATAAACACAATTAGGCCTAGCTATATATATATAAGCATATATATATATGTTACTACAATAGTAAGTCAGCTTAATTCCTCCATTTTTTGTCACTCATTTTTTCTCCAATTAATATGACAATTTTTCCCAAATTGTTCATCTTATTATTTACAATTTTATTGGCTTTGTCATCTTCCGGCATTGAAAAGGCCTCGGCTGGCCGTCACCACCGAAAGACTCGTTCCAAAGTAGCATTCAAACCCACTATACCGACTTTGCCCTTCACCTCCATCCCCTGTATTCTCCCAGGTATATATTTTCTGTCGTCCTTAATTCAACCACTACCCCATAACAGTATATTCTCCTACCATATATACAAATGTACTGATTTTTTGATATTACTTTTTTTTTATATATATAATTTCTTTTTCTTTTTTTGAATTTTTTGTTTAGGGTTTTGTTTAAGCATGCAACTCTAGCTTTTAGTACATGAAATTTTATTATATAAAAAACTTTTGTAAAGCTTATAAATTATGGTCTCATTTGGAATATCTGGAGAATAATGTCAGCTCTCTTATAATTGATGATCATGGGAAATTGAGAAATTATATATATATATATATATATATATATATATATATATATATATATATATATATATATATATATATATATATATATACACACACATATAGTTCTATGTGGGTATATTAAGTAGCCCTTAAAAGCATAATTTTGTACATAGTTATTCATTATAATAATTAATAGTAATAATAATAATATAGCTAGCACATAGTTGTTTTAAGAAAATATTGAGTATTATGTTCCACTTTAATAACTAAAACAAATATGAAAAGAATTTGGTTTCTTTATAAATTAGTAAATATTATATATTATTGTTATCATATATCAAATTATGAAAGGGCAACTCTCTCACTTGGCTTTAAGCATCCACCTAGGTTTCACACTCTTTCCAACTCTTACAAACCTTATTTATTTCAAATCAAAATTATATATATATATATATATATATATATATATATATATATATATATATATATATATATATATATATATTGATATTCAAATTGTCCGAGGGGAAGAGGAGTTGCAATAAAGACCAAAAATAAAAATAAGAAAAATAAAAAAGAGGTGTTGCTTGTCACAACCATGCATGCTGCCGTGCCCTGATGCTTCACATAAATATTGCTCATGCAGCCGTCCACAATGTCACTTGGGACTTCAATATAAAGGGTTGGCCTTATGGAAAAACCTTCCGGGCTGGTGACATACTTGGTGAGTCCAACATTTATCCTTTAATAATAATAGTAAAAAAGATTGGTGTTGCGACTAAAACATGTCCAACATATCAATCATTTAATTATCTATTTATCTTTTATAATTTACGGATTATGTCATTGTATCTATTCGCAACAAGAATCAACCTATTTTAATTGCAATATATAGAAAAATTATAGGGGGGGGGGGGGGGGGGGGGGGTTGTAATTCCCCTTTGTTTTCAAGCTCAAAGAATCAAATTCTTATTTTCCCACTTCAATCTAATCCTTTTCTCTCTTAAATTTCGGGTGCAGTATTTAACTACGACAAAGATTTGCATAATGTGGTTCCTGTAACTGAGGAAGATTACAGTAGCTGCTCTGTCCCTGCTCTTCCGACTGTGTATTCTTCCGGCCGGGATGTAATAATGCTCCGACAGGGAGTCAACTATTTCATCTGCGGTACCATGGGCCATTGTATTGCTGGAATGCTCATAGCTGTTACTGCATCTTAATCTTTAATTAAATCATTAATTTGTGGTTCACATCCATATTTATTCATTTAGACTTCATTGGATTTATTTGAGATTAAATTTTTGAATAAAGGTATATATGTAATCTGTATAAATTATTTGTGTCACAATGTAATATTCTACAATAGTTTGGGTTTTGATGTGTTTTTTTAAAAAGATGTTTTAGCTTGTAATCTATTTTTGATTTTTTTAACGATTAACCGTGAAACTTTTTTTTACGACGCCAAGTAAGAGCGTAATGTTAGAAATCTTAAAATAGTGCATTTTAGATACACGTGTCATTATTACATTAATTATTTAATATTAGAATGTATCTTCATAAATTATAATATATCAATATTGTGAATCTGTATCTGATACACATGTGAGATCAAATTTGAGACCCCTAATCTTATCACAAAATATTAACCTTAAGCATATTATCTATTAGAGAGTGACAACATCATAATTAATTTTGCATGCCACTCAGATTTCATAATATTTTCAAACGGGAATTGATATTTTCACAAAAAAAATTAATATTTTTATAAGACTCTACTCATATGAAGGTGAGCACTACTTATTATTCATGTGAATAAAATATTGTAAAAATATTAATTTTTCTTGTAAAAATCCAATAGTGAAAATATCCTTCTTCTATTTTTAAAGAGTGACATTATCATTATGGTAGTAATACTCTGAAAAATAATTAAATAATAATAAGATTTTTTTTTTCTTAATCAACATTTTTCAATACCCCCAAGGGGTGGGAAAATTAACAAAATCTTTGTAAGAAAAGTTATATTGGGTCTCACAACCAAACAAAGACCTATAAAAGGGCAACACAGACAAAAGAAAGTATCCACCTCATTAATTGGTTTCTGTCTCTTTTACCCCTACAAAACTTGTAGCTTCTCAAATTCTCTCTCTTGAACAAACAAAACAAAGGATAAATATACAGATATATCTAACTTACGAAAAATTATTCTGTGCTCTTAGGACGGAACTATAGTATGCTCTACTTTTTTATATGAGAGTGGAGTCCACACATGATGGGACCCGTGTGAATTTCACCCTCATATGAGATAGGGAAATATACTATAACTCCGCCTTAAGAACACACAATAATTTCTCCTAACCTACACCCCCCTCCCGATTCCGAGGGGGGAGGCGTTGCCATCGTTGTCATGACAGACAAGCTTGGTGCTAGGCTTGCTGCTTCAGAGTAGAGCACTATTAGTGTGGATGCAGAAGACTATGGATGATGTCACATTGAATTTCAATATAAGTGGTTGGCCTCCCTATGGTAAAACCTTTCAGGCTGGTGATGTACTTGGTAAGTCAAAATGTGTCCATTATAACTAACTATATATGGCTGGCTCGCTCGTGTTTTATGTTTTCAACAAAAAAAAAGTAGGGGTACTCAAAATTTTCTATTTTTTCAAAAAAAAATTCGAGCTGATCAGTATCAATATGGGTGGTGCTAAATTTTTTTTTGTATCGATATTTCGGTATTTTTAGAATTTTTCAATAGTATTAGTCTGTATTTTAACACAACAAAAAATCTTACAAATATATTAATATATTATATTAATACATTATCTTTACATTTTGTAATATCAAATTTATAAATAAAATATCAAATTAACAATTTTATAAACTAAGGAATGGGGGGGGGGGGGGGGGGAGTAAGACAATACAAAATTTATTTATTTATGATATATATTATCAATGCGGTAAAAAAAAAAAATCGAACCGAAAAATCATTGCCGAAAGTGTATCAAATCGGTACTGAAACTGGTATTTAGATACTGATATCGGTTTTTGATTTGTATGAAATTTGGTATCAGTACCGGTTCGATATTTTCGGTACCGGTTTGGTATTTTATCGATGAGTACCCTTACAAAAAAGTACTGAAAGTTTCTCTTTTTTTCCTTCTTTTATTTTATTTTATTTATTAAAAGAATATACTCCTTCCATTTCAAAATTAGATATATAATTTGACTTTAAGTGTTTTGTGCGCTTATTCATCTGTCAATGTTTGGAGCGTTTGAGAGTTCCAAACCCACTCAAAAATATTGTTCATCAGCAAGAAGTTATATTAAATACAATTTATTAAATTCACAAACACAACGTTTGGAATCTAAACGCACCAAAAGCTAACAGAACAAATCATAATATTTTTTTTCTTTTCAAATTTTGATAAAAATTAAACTAAATTAAGAAAACAACTGTATTCTTCCCCATCTAAAAGTGAGAATTCTTGTTTAATATAGTCATGTTCTTTAAAAAGATTAACAAAATTAAATGAGAAATTGACAAATTTACCTTAAAATTCATGATTTTTTAATTCTTTATGACACTGTATTTTGTAAAGAACTCTTATTTGATTGGTTATGTCATAAAGACCTAATAATAAATAGCAAAGGCTATTACAAGTTCTAGAGACTATAATACACAAAATCCAAATCATCATACAATAAAGAATACAACACTACTACAACTTTTTATCACTTATATAGCCCACAAATAGAGACTTCCACATTCTGTTTCTATATAAACACAAAGATTATAAGCTTATACTTGCTTCAAAATTAAGCCATTTTACTCCATCTCTTTTGATTACTTATTGTTTGAGGCAATTTCCATGACAATTCATTCAAAATTGTTCACTTTGTTGTCAATTTTCATGGCTTTTTCATTTTCAGGCACATTAAAGGCTGCTGCGGGTCGCCGCCGTCTGTCGACAGGGCCAATGCTTCCTACTATACCCAATTTTCCTTTTCCATCCATCCCCTGCATTCCAGGTATCTTCCAGGCCAGAATGGAGTTGGTTTACCATGTAATTTGAATGTGTAATCATTAGATTTTGTCACATTATTATTATTTTGTATAATTAATAATTATTTATGTTAATTTTTATCTTAGATTACCAAAAAGTCTAAAGTGTTAAGTAAAGCAAATAAGTATTTATCGTCTTTTCTCGCCGATTTATTATTATTAACGATGACATAATAATAAAATTGTAATAATATAAAAAAACGAGGCTCTTTTTGTGAAATAAATGTACTCTTTTTTATATATTTGTTGAGAAGAGATGTATATATATGTTGCCATTGGCCTAATGTTTCATAGAACTATTGGTAGTGCAGCTGTCTATTATATTAACTGGGACTTCGATATAAAGGATTGGCCTTCTGGAAAAACCTTTCAGGCAGGTGACATACTTGGTAAGTGATATTAATAATACTCCATCTTTTATTATTGGTCACACTCATCTTCATTCTTTTTTTTTTTCTTTCCAGAAACTGGAGGCTCAACAGTCTCCATACAAAATTTTATTCTTTCGTTACATAAAATGTATCGTTTGTTAAAAAAAATAAAAAATTACGCTAAAAGAGTTCACTCTTTAGTGGTTATAATATAAAATAACACAATATTTCTCAAATTTATTATTATAATTTTATTATTATACTACAATACTGTACAAACAAGTTATTATTTTTAAGAGTATACGTGAAAATAAAAATAAATCCTTACTATTCATAATTTTGTAAGTAAAACATTTTTTTGGAATAGAAGAAGTATTAGGCGGTAGTCTTGATCCTGATCCAATAACTTCCGCTATTAATAGTAGCAGATGTGTATAATAGCGAAAGTTAATTTTCAGTTTTTAATCTTAACCGTTCTTTTTTGTTTTCAATGATATAAATGGTGTATATTAGTTTTTGGTCCATAGCAACCAATGTTTAAAAAATTGGACCGGACCGGCGGTCGGACTGCGGTTCGACAAGAATCGGTCGACTTTTCGGTCTGGTCCGACCAAAAAACCGAAAATCAATAACTCGGTCAAAAATCAGTTGACCGCCGGTTGAACTATCAACCGGTAAAACCGATAGTTGAACCAGTGACCTGATTTTCAAGTTTTTTTTTTTTTACAAAATTATTTTTAATAATATTATAACATTATTTTACTATATTTTAGCTTATAAAAAATTAAATATTTTAAAATTTTATTAATTATTATTAATATATTTATTTATGTATTTATGACGTCACTGGTTCAATAACGGTTCGACCACTGGTTGAACCAGTGACCCACCCACCCAGTAACTTTTCTGGTTCAATCACCGGTCTGATTTTCTAAACATTGATAGCAATTACTTGTTATTAATCACTCCCCGTACACACACACACACACATTTTAAAATTATGCATAAACAGTTTTGGGGGGGGGGGGGGGGGGGGGGGGGGGGGGGGGGGGGGGGGAAAGTGACACATTGAGCTAATTGCATTTTTTTTTTTTGTGAGGCAGTATTTAACTACAACACAGATCTGCATAATGTGGTTTATATAAGCGAGACAGATTACCAAAATTACCTTAATTGTGTTATTCCCGGTGACGCCAAAGTGTTTAATTCGGGACACGATGCGATACGGCTGCAGAAGGGAGTGAACTATTTCATTTGTGGTACCTTGGGGCATTGTACTGCTGGGATGCAGATAGCTGTTGTTACAACTTAAATAACTATACTAGTTAAGTTAACAACTACTCCTGTGTTAATTTTGAGGTAAATTAACGTAAATATTTGTCTAAATAATAAATTATTGAATTATATATCGTACGCTTTTGCGATCAATTATTAACCCAAATATTTGAATGGTGTGTTAATTTATTTAGTTACGATTTTGAAAAAATAATTATGTTAATTTTATTTAAATTTGTAATGCATGGAATTTTATATTAGTGTTTATATTAATTAACAAAATTTGCTTAATTTTTTTAATCGAATAGAACTATGGATCACTATAATTTTTTAACTAATTTTTTAGTTATTGTGTTTTTAAAAAATTCACATATATTAATATAATTAATCGTGTGATTTGATGATATTTTACAAAATTGTATAGTACTTATACTTATTTAAATAGGAAAGAAAAAAAAATCTTTCTTTTTTCTATTCCTATTAGAAATAGGAATATTTTTAAATTTTGATAATATTTAATTAATTCAAATTTAGATAGTACATGTGTTAATATGAATAGAAAAACTGAAATAAAAATTAGTGAAATCAAATCATATTTGAGCTTTTAATTAAATAGTTGATGATTACCATATTTATATATGACAATCCACAGTCAAATTTAGGAATGACAATTTGGGGGGACTAGACATCTCACTTAATAACCATATTAAAACTTAATAACCATAGTCATCATCAACACACGTAATTTAAGCATAAAAATAAAATAATAATAATAATAATATATTGAATCATATTTGTACACACACATACATATGCACACACATGGGCATATGTTTAAATTATGTAATATATAAAAATATAAATATTAATTTAATTAATATATAACTATTCGGACGCAGAGATTAAGGTGGGTGAAACAAATATCATCCTCTCTCCATCTCCATATATAACTATTCGATGATCTCTCATTATTGGTCCCATTTTCATTCAAAGTTAAAATTACTGTCGCATTCGAGATAAAAAATGGGAATTACTGTAAGACAGAAGAAATTGTCAACCCTAATCAAATTTCAGTGTGACAACTTTTTTAAATTATCTATTTCAATTTGCTCTATCAACGACAGTATGATAGGTTTCATAAAGATTTTAATTTGTGTGTATTTAAGGCGAGATGAAAACGCCGGATTTGGCATCTATTTGCCCTCACTCTCATTAGACTCATACCTCTTTTGGTCGTCCACATGAATTTCGGCTTGAGACTTGTGTTTCGAGTCTTGAATTTGGCCATCTTCTGACATCTTTTCAAGAACTCCCCCTTGGCATCTAACTTTCATATCTGTGTTGATCTGACACTGTGTCTGGCAGTTTTTAATGAGAAGAGAAGAAAAGAAAAGTTCAAAATATATATATATAAAGGGTCCGTTTAACGTGTGCCCTAAGGGCACACACTAAACGCGAAAAACAAGAGATGAGACCCGCTAAAAATTATTTATTTATATAGTTGCACTGAATTCAATACATGAGATCCACTAGTATATTATTTTTTTATACATTGAATTCAGTGCGCCTATATAAATAAATAATATTATACATTATTTTTCGCGCTTAGTGTATACCCTAAGGACACACATTAAGAAAATCCATATATAAAAAGAGGAGAAGAGTAATTGAGAAGAAAAGAAAAGAAAATTTATACTTTTACTAATATACCCTGATCAAGAAAGAGATAAATGTGAGGACGCCTCCAAGTAAATAGATAAATTAGAGCCTCTAATGTAACCCTAATCAGCAAATATGAATTGTTTCCTTCTCCTTGTAAGTAGCAGTACAAGGGGACAGAATAGAAAACACACACAAAAAGGAATTGTCCTCCTTGATGTCAATATTTACAAAAGAATATCAATACTCAAATAAAATAAAATAAATAAAATGTGGGACTCATTTACTTTAAAAAGATAAAGTTTCATTTGTGCTTACACCAGTCCAATTACATAGACTTTTAACTGAACAAACGGATTCGGTTAAAATAAAATTGTCATGTCATATATATATATATATATATATATATATATATATATATATATTATCATAAAGTTTTGTAAATTTTGTTGTTGCATATATTATAACAGATGTTGTATTTATATTATTAACCCACAATCAGATCGCTAAAATTAAAACACAACATTTAATATAACAATATAGAAATGCCTTGGCATCAAAAAAAGAAAATTCAATAAAAACCTATACAACTTCAGAATAATGGCATGTGATGTGCCGAAGAATCCCAAACACCCTCCCTCCGTGTAGCCACCACAAGTTATTCAGTGGTCTTAAGGAGTGAGGTGATGCCCAGGCTATTAATATATTATCATTTTAATATAATACAAATGGAGAATTAGGGTATCTTTCTTTCAATCCTTTTTGACAAAAAGCCAAAACAGTGATGGCAGCCTAAAGGTGGAGTTGCTCGAGGCAATTTCCACTCTTGATCGCGGTGCTGAGGCTCCTGATGATCAAGAGCGCGTTGATAAGGTGTATGTTTTTTTTCCCCAATCTGATCTTGTTTAGTGATTATTGATCAAATCAATTTTTATTTTTTTGGTCAATTTGATCGGAAAATGTGAAATTCAGTACTTATTTTATATCAGAATAGTGTGAGATTAGCTACCAAGCTTTTGGTTTTCGGTGAATTTTGCAATGTGTTCGCAGCAGAACCCAATTCCGACTTTGATGCGAGTTAGAAGGGCAATGCATATAAGAAAATGAGGAATTTTGTTAATTTGTCACGATAAATTTATAAAGAGATTTTCGATATATTCTTACCCATTTGAAGATTTTAAGCTTTGCAAATTTATGTCCAGATGAGTGAATAAATTAATTACCAGCTAGTTTGGGATAAAAAGCTTTGTTGAACTGAGTTGAACAAATTAAAGATGAGTGACTGAGTAGGATTATCATGTCAGCTTGCCTGTTATTCCCTCAATCCTAGCAAAAGAGTATATGCTCTTTGATACTCCCTCTGTCTTTAAAAGAATGAGTAGATATAATTATTCTTATTCCGAAAGGACGAGATAAAGTACATAAAATGAAGTATTATTATAGATATTCCTCTGTTGTAAAAAGTTTCTTCTCTAAAGTCTGGTACATGAGAACCTGCCAACATTCTTAGTCTTCATCAGATCTGAAACTTAACGTCTTATAGAACTACTTCATTAGTGAAACAGCGATATATTGACCACGTTTAGCTAGATATTAAAAGTGGAGAAACGCGAATGCAAACAAACTTAATATGTGAGCGATGGTGCTTGAACATAAATAAGCTGCATGTTCAGTATTAATTAAAGCAATGCAGATCTAAAAAGAAAACTTTATAATAAATTTTAAAGTCACGTGGAAGCAGTGGTGGTTAACTGGAAATCACATACTTGGATGAGGAGTTAAGGTAAGGAATGTAGAAACATTTTCATTTTTTTGATAACAAAACAAATGTAGAAACATACTGGTCTTATCATTTATCTTGTGCTGATTTGCCAAAAATTGCATCAGATTTTTATAAAGCATGATAGGACATCCCTTCTTCTGGCATTTTTCTTATTTCCAGTTGTCTTGAAGGAAATGAGTCAATGACCTTGCTATCTTTGTTATATGGCTAGCAACCTTCCTAAACTTTGACAAGGGTTTTACACAAATTTTGTTATTAAGATTTATATGTTGATAAATTTTATGTCGAATGTGAATTCAACTAACATGGAATAGAAAAACTATAAAATATAATAGTTATATGTGGACCTCTTCTTTATTACCTTCATATTCCGTGTATTCACATACGTCAATATCTAATATCGATATAAATTTATCGTCATATGTAGCAATTTGAGAACACAAATTCTTGTTGCGCTCAAAACGAAAGTTTGGGAAACAGGGGAAGGGTACAGTACTACAAAAAAAGGGGCAAACCCTATGGGTTGTCTCAGGGTTTGCCTCCGAAGACATGGAAAGAGAGGTATAATGTCAGCAACAAAAGGTCAACACTCTTAGAATATCTCGTGTACGTCAGTATGACACAAATTTGTCTTAACCATATATATTGATTTTACGACTTAAATGAATTTATATCAATTTTCAGTTTTAGAATTTCACAAATTAATTTTAAAAATAAGATTATCTCTACTTTTGGAGTGAAAATAATAAAAATAAAGAGAATGGATATATATACAAGGAAAATTGATTTTTTTCCCAAACTTTCTATCATATCTATAATAAATGAGATTTATGTTCATGTTAGTGAGATCCTATAAAAAGTATCGAATTTATCTTGTATAATTAACAATTTCTAAAATAAATGATATTTTCTTTGTTGTGCTTATGAATTTGAAAAGAAAAGGAAAGAAGAGAATTAAATTTATGAAAGAAAAAAAAAGTAAAGTTAATTTCTTTTCTTGCATTTGTGAGTTTTCAAAGAAAATTTTAACTTAAAATAATACATTTTTGTTAAACACTCTTAGTATTTTAATATATTATATAAATCTTTGATTAATTACTCCCTAGATATTCTAACTTTGAAAATAGATTTTTAGAAGAAAATTTTATTTTGAATTTTTCGTCTTTTCTTTATTTTTCGCTCCTTATAGAATTCATAAATAAAAGACTCTTTATATTATTTATCTCTTTATTAAAACTCAAAATGAGTGTTAGAATTTATGTCGCATGTCAATACATTATATATTAGAGGTAATTAAGAAGGGACTACACTAATTAGATCTATTTTACCACTTCCATCTTGTTTGTAAGTTTCGGGGATAAGGAATACCAAGGATTTTTAAGTTTCGGAGATAAGGAATGCCAAGGATTTTTAAGTAATAAAATGATGGTATAAGAAATGACAGAAAATTTATTATTTGTAGTTGTGTTTGTTATTTTTATTAGATATGGATATTCAAATTTATTTTTCTATACTACTATTAAGGACAATTAAGGAATTTTTTTTTTTACTAAACTCATTTCCAATCTTTATAAAACTTACAAACAAACCATCTATAAGGAAATTTGTAAATTTTTATTATGTTTTCTAACCTTTTCTCAAAAAATTTAAACTCACGAACAAGGTGTTAGAGTTTTGTGCTAGTTTCAATTTAACTTGGTCAAATAAATGAATATATAAATCATTTTCTTAATAAATTCAGTCTGTTATATCTCTTAAAGGAATAAGTATAAGTACACAACATTCAAATATTATATTTATCTTAACTATTAAAAAGTGGAGTATGATATTGAAATCAATGTCATGTCCGATTTTTTAATGATTAAAATAAATGTAAGGGTGTTTGAGGTTTTGAGCCCAATGATAACTAAGGGTGTTTGAGGTTTTGAGCCCAATGATTTTTGGATAGTCTAAAGTAAAATAATTAAATAGGAAAAATGAACATAATAAAAAAGTGTCGTCCTTTTTATAAAAAAATTCCTCATAAATATAAGCTTAATCTCTCGGACTAGATATCATTTCTTCTGAAAGACTAATAAAGGGTTCACTAATTGTATATTCGTGTCTATTTATGTTTGGTGATGTGAAATTGGAAGGATAATGTACATTAAAAAAACAAAATTGTAAACATTTCTTAAATTTGTTTGGGTGTACACCAAAGTGTAAGCGATGTTTTTAGATTTGCTCACAGTCGCAAATGTTGTAGCTCATGATTTTCCCCTTGATCCGATTAATATATGGAAACTCATTGGTTTGTTGTCCTTACAACTGCCATGTATGAGGAATAAGGTGGTCACATAGTCAATAGACCTTTTGGATCAAAGATTAGAATCAAAATGCTTTCTCTAGAAGGTACTTACAGAGGAAAACTCTTCATTCATTGAAGTTGGGGGATATAGTGTCTGTACCAAATATAGAGGGAGTTGTGTTATATATGGTTGTACTCAAGGGAGGTGTCTATGCTGTGCCCTTATTTCTATAATACAATTTCCATTATGATTTTCCTTTATTTCTTTCTAAAGAGATCTCTTCAATTGGTCTCGATCAAATAGTGGCTTGTGCATGTGTGAAGTAGGTATTTCTTGGCCTGACTCATAATTGTTGTCAAGTAGTGCTTGAACATTTGAAAGGAGGTTTATGCGTACCAATAATTCAGCAGTACAGTTACAACTTGTTTCCCCCCATCCCATCCCCCCCCCCCCCCCCCCCCCCTTTCTCCCAGGAGAGGGGGGATAATTTTAGTGCATGTAATGGACAAGTGCAGTCGGGTAGAAAGTTCTTGCACTGTTTGTATTGAACGTTAGTGCTGTATGCTTTTCTTTATTAGTAAAGTGTTTAAAGTCCTGTACGTTTATAGTTTAAGGCAAGTCTGTGCAGGGCCTTAATTGAATAAGAAATTTAGTTGACTTGATAGTTGATATTACCACTTCATCACAGTTGCTGCAACACAGATTCTTTGGAGGCCCTGAGGTTTGTTGGTCGATCAATTTGACTCTAAATAAGATCTCATTAATGCAGTCATAACATCTTCCTTTATTCCAGGGTACACATTTTGTGTTTGTGTACTCATATATGCTGTTGTGCTAGCTTATTTGCTGAAGTTAAATTAAATGAATAACTTGGTGCAGATATCTTGCACCAAGGCCAGTAACAATGTTCCGGAATCGGCTTTGTTTAGACGGAGGTTTGGCATTGTTTATGCCACCAACATCTACTGCTAAGATGGTATTTGCTTGACTGACTTATTTGTGGAACTTGCAAATTTCTGTTGTGCGTGTTCTTTTTTCCCCATCTATTTTTATTTATTTCTTTTTTATTGTTTTATTTGTGGAACTTGCAACTTCTTTGTTGTTGCTGTTGTGCGTGTTTTCCTTTATAATCGGTTAGTTTATTGTTAGTTTCCATGCAGAGACATTATTAATTAATGCCTTTTATGAACATAAATTCATTATATTACTTTCTATATAAAAAAAAATTAACTTTGCTTCAGATGTGCATGTGCTTAGAGGAATTTTTTTAACTAACAAATGTGGAAAGGATTCTCATTTGGCTTCTCTTGATAATTTAAAACGTTATTAATTTTGCAAAGTTCTTTACTGCATAATCTGTGTTGTGCGTATCCCAAAACTTGTATATCTATACTACTAGTCTTCCTTACATGGCAGTGCTAACCCCTCTAATTATAAATGTCATTTAAGTTTGGTAATTTTATGAAAGAGCAGTTGTACAAAATGTCTACGGGGTATTCCCCTACTGTAGATACACCTCTACATCCCACGAGATAGTGTAACAGAATGTTTCCCTGCATACTGCAAGATCATCTAAGTTTCTTCTGGAGGAAGTTTATAACTGATAAATGTTGTTGCTTCACAGGTTCATGTTTGTGCTTTCCCTACCAGTAGCTTGGGATTGCAAGGAATTGGGATTAGCCCAGACTGCAACCTCGAAAATAGGGCTACTCCCAGACAGGTAATCTTGTAACCCAAACATTTAATACACCCTTCAATTAAGGATAAGTATTTAAGAGTTTCCTGGTGTGTTCAGCTTTTTAATTGGGCACTTGAGCCGGCAGAAGATTCTATTCTTGACAAACTTTTTGAGCTGGGACACCTTGATGCAGCTGCATTGGCTGAAGATAACCCAGTTGAGGAATTTGTTCAAGACTCTTGCATCGAAGATGGGGCTATATGATAGCATCTGAAGGATCAATTGTGATAGACAAGACAATCTCATGGTGGCATTGAAGTTGTTCCAAATAAGCCGGACATGCAGTTTAGACTGTCAATTATCTTCTCGAAGAGTAGTATGTTATATCAACGGAACACAAATTTGAAGTAGTTTTTAATACTTGTGTACAGTGAAGTTGTAAAAATTTGACACACCATGAGAGGTGATGCAACAGATGAAAATAAACTGAAAACTGAAGAAATATATAAGGAAAAGGAGGAGACACCTTGTGGGTGGGAAGAGCAGTAGTATTACAGTCTAATAGACATATTGAGATTTATATCATATCCATGTCATTTCTTTGTTGTTTGTCTCAATTCTTGTCCTGGTTGTGCAACATGTGCAAGTCAAAAATTGAAAGAAATAACCATTGTTACTAAATTTGTTTCCAAATATATGCAAAAAAAAATTCTAAATAGGGGATCCGGCTCCTCTAAAGAGTCTCGGATGCTTATCTAATAAACCACAACCTTCCATAAAAGGTCAATGGTCAAGTTGTTGCTGAATCTGCCAACTCACACCCTATCTTCCATGGTTATTTTCACTCTATTACCTTCCTTTTTCTATCCTTGGTCCTCGTTATACCATCTATGAGATACTTCACTGTTATACGCAATTCCCATACAATTGAGACGATGATTCTCTGAATTTATTTATTTTTCAATCTGGAAATGAGATAACATTGTATACATATCCGAGCCCGGAACCCTAGCCTATTCCCTGGAGCCAAGGAAAGGGTACTGGGCAGGCATTCATCACCTCACTTAACCTGGCCTAGTGCAACTGCAATCCTAGGTTGAGATTAAATCAGTTTTACTTAAGAAAACACATTATATACCTTTCCAACATCTACAAAGAATTTACCAACAAATCAAAATCTAGAATCTCTTATTTACATTAGACTGCCAAGGCTAAAAACTTAAACATTTGATTTTTGGTGTATGACCTGAAGCTTAAGTTTAATCACAGAGTATCAACTGCTGTAAGTCATCTAACTAATGGCAAGAACTTCTGACGCATAGCAAGAAGAGTCGTATCCGTTTCATTTGACGATAGTAGATTGACTAACATGGAGGTTGTAGATGCATCTGCAGAGAAGCCCCCGCCAACCATTTTTTCTATGAATGCATTTGCTTCATCATACTTCTTATTTTGAAAACATCCGCGGATAATGGTGTTGTAAGTGAAATCATTTGGCAAGCATTCATTAGCTTCCATTACCACAAATAACTCATTTGCTTCCTCCAATAGCCCTTCTTGACAAAGTGCTCGGATCATCATTGTGTATGTCTTTACATCTGGCTGCAACCCTTTTGAAGAAAGGCTATCAAAAAGGTTTCTTGCCATATCCAGCTTTCCATCTTTGCAAAGTCCATCAATGAGGATACTGTAAATACAAATATTAGGAATTAAACCCTTACATTCCATTTTGTGAAACAAGAACAACGCTTCATCAATATACTGGTTCCTGCAAAGGCCTTCTAACAAGATACTGCATGTCAAAATATTTAGTCTATAGCCTTGAGCTTGCATCTCATAAAAAAACATTTGTGCTGCAGCACATTTGCCCTTCTGAAGTAGCCCTTGCAAAATAGTGTTATAAGTTGCAATTGTGGGTTTCAAACCTTCACAGTGCATTTGTCGGAAGAGATTCATAGCTTTGTCTACTTCCAGCTTCTTGCAATATCCATTTATCAAAATGGTATAGCTATAACCATTGGGCACTATCCCCTTTTTCATCATGGTACTCAACACTGTCAATGCTCCATTCATTTCTCCTTGCAAACAGTAACCATCCATGAGCACATTGTAGGTGATGACGTCAGGATTCACACCTCTTTGAATCATTTTTTCAAACACATTTTTTGCATCTTTTACCTTCCCTTCCTTGCAATACGAATCTACCAATATAGTGAAGGTAATCACGTCTGGAGAAACATTCATACTGTCCATCTCACCTAATATTTGCTTAATCTCTCCCCATCGACCAAAGTTGCATAGACCCAGAAGTAATGAACTGTAAGTTATAACACACGGTAGTATGCCTTTCTTAATCATTTTAGAGAAAAGATCCAAAGCATGATCCACTAGTTTATCCTTGCATAAACTATCAATGACGGTGTTATAAACCACATTATTAGGTTCACAACTTTCTCGTTCCATTACTCTGAGGAACCTAATGGCCATGGAAGTGTTGCCTGTTTTGCAAAGCCCATTGATAATGGTCCCGTACATAACTGCATCAGATTCAATTTCTTTCGCCCTCGACAACTTCTTGAATAATTCCTCTGCCTCCAGAAACTTGTTTTCTGAAAGGAGCCCCCTTATCAGAGTAGTGTAGGTAATGACACTTGGAACAAAACCACGCTTGAAGATCCCACCCAACATAGAAAACCCATAATCGACACGATTCAAGTGACAACAACAGTTTATCACTGTGGTAATAGTGTATACATCAACTGGAATGCTAAAAGCGCACATATCTTTAAACAGAGAGACAACAGTTGAGTAAAGTTTCATTTTGACCATAGCAGCTAATAATTGACTGAAATCGATGACAGAAGGGAGGGGTCGCATTTGGAGCATTGAATCGTACAAAAGAAGAGCATCGTCAGGATTATCAAACCCAGATCTGCATTTCTGTAGGAGAAATTGTTGTAGTTGTCTACGAGGAGGAAGGGGTTTAGGATTAGGGTCAGGGCTTGTTGAGGATGGAGAAGTGTGAAATAGAACATTTTGGAATAACAAAAATGGAGGATTCAAGTACTGGCAATTGAGAGATGTACCTCCAGCTGATATGATTCGTAATCTGGAGCTCAAAAAACCTCCATAACTATGTACCTTTGCCATCTCTGATTTGATCCGATCCCTTTAAAATCGTCTCTCTCCTATCATCAAAAGGAAACCTTAAAAAGAATGAGATTGACGGAGATTTTGCCGGAGAGAAGTCGACCGTTATGGTACTGTAAGAGGTTTGATGGGTCTTGGACTAGCTCATTTAGGGTTCTTGCCGCAATGTGTGAAGTGGAAGAGAGAGATTAGATAGCAAAAAGTACTTGTATAATTGAAGAAGCCATTTGCAAGCAGAAAGATTAAGGGAAAATTTTAGAGTGAGAAAAACAGTGAGAGATTGTTGGATGAAATGGATGGGGAAGAAGTGGGTGGTATACTTACTACTATACTACTCTACGGATGGCAAAGGAGAATGAACAGAAATAGGCGGAAGATATGTGATATCATTTGGATAGTTTTGTTCATAATAAAAATAAAAATATTTTTAAATTTTGATAGTAATTATGTTAATATGAATAAATAATCTATTGAATATGCTGAATAATAATACACTCATAAGAGCATATGTTAAAACTATTTAATATATAAAAATATAAATATTAATATAAATATTAATTTAATTAATATATAACTATTCAGAGACGAAGATTGGGACAGAAAAAATAAATATCATCTCTTTTTTATTTTTATATATAACTATTCGCTGACCTCAATTTTCAGTCTCATTTTCATTTAACGTCAAAATTACCGTCTCATTCAAGAGAGAAAATGGGGATTCATCATGGGGCTGAAGAGATTGTCAACCCTAATCGAATTTCAGTGTGACAACTTTTGTTGAATAATCTACTTCAATTTGCTCTATCAATGACTTTATGATTTATTGCAAGATTAAAACTCTGGATTTGGCGTCTATTTGATTTCTTCACATAGCCATAACTTGTTTACACAAACCTCTTCATTAATATCTTTTCTGAGTGATGAGGCAGCAGAAAAGAAATTCAGCATTATAATTTGCAGCTTATGTTCTGGGAATAGGTAGCCTTTTTACAAATAAGCTCTAGTAATTGCACAAACCCCTTCTCGATCACACAAACATAAAAATAAAAAAGAATAAAAAAGTCTCAAAAGATGAAAACACATAATTTAAACGTTTTTATTTTTTTAACTCGTGTTAATCAGCCAAAAAATCGGTATCTAATATCGATATAAATTTATCGTCATAGGTAACAATTTGAGAATAAAAATTCTTTTTGCGCCCGAAACGAAAGCTTGGGAAACAAGGGTAGACAAAGAGGTTTTTATGTTAGCAACAGAAGTCCAATAATCTTAGAATATCTCGTGTACTCACATACTTAGGTACGATATAAATTTATGGTCATATATACATATACTCAAAATAACAATGTTATAAAAATAATTCAAAAGTGAAGTATAGAATTTCTCCTTGATGTGCTTTTTTGCGGTTTTACTAATCATATTAGACTAAACTTAGCCTTTTGGTCATTGCTGCATATAACAAAGTTTTACATGGACTTAAGCTGTTATATTCTGCAGCATACATACAAAACAAATCAAATTCTATTGGAAACAAGGACTTGACTTATCTAATTTTCAGGCTTTTGTTAAATTTCATGTCACTGTTTGCAGGATATCAAGGGGCAATGAGGGAAACTTGTTCATTTTGAAAATGGTGGATGTGGGATCCATACCACAGGATCCCTGTCTAAGTTTATCTCTTACCAATTTATTCTCAAGGTTGTGTTGGGAATTTTGAATGATTATATAATTTATATGTGCATGAACTATACGCAATTAATTCTGCATAAATGATAGGACGCACATAATGCATACTAATAGGATGTGTTAAAAATTCAGATGATAGGTCCCATTTTTTACTTTTATTATCTTTTTTTGTGTATTATTTTTTATGTATAATTTGTACACATATAACTACTCAATATATCTAAGTATTTATAACAAAATATATATTTAGTTTAGTACAAACAATTATAATTATTTTAACTAATTAAAAATACTTAACCATATTTATTGCTTTTACGACTTAAATGAATTTATATCAATTTTCAATTTTAGAATTTCACAAATTAATTTTAAAAAATAAAATTTTATCTCTACTTTTGGAATAAAAATAATAAAAATAAAGAGAATGGATATATACACAAGAGAATTTGATATTTTTTGCAAACTTCCTATCATATAAATAATAAATGAGATTTATGTTCATGTGAGTGAGATTCTATAATAAATAAAAAAAGTATCGAATTTATCTTGTATAATTAACAATTTCTAAAATAAATGATATTCACTTTGTTGTGCTTATGAATTTGAAAAGAAAAGGAAAGAAGAGAATTAAATTTATGAAAGAAAAAAAGAAGTAAATTTAATTTCTTTTTTTGCATTTGTAAGTTTCGGGGATATGCTAAGGATTTTTAAGTTTCAGGGATAGCATAAGAAATGACACAAAAATATTATTTTATTTGGTTGTGTTTGTTATTTTCACTATAGATGAATATTCAAATTTATTTTTCTATACTAATATTAAGGGCAATTAAGGAATAATTTTTTTTTACTAAACTCATTTCCAATATTTATAAAACTCACAAACAAACCATCTATAAGGAAATTTGTAATTTTTATTATGTTTTCTAACATTTTCACAAAAAATTTAAATTCACGAATAAGGTGTAAGAGTTTCGTGTTAGTTTCAATTTAACTCGGTCAAATATATGAATATATAAATTATTTTTTTAATAAATTGATTCTATTATATCTCTTAAAAGAATAAGTATAAATACAAAATATTTAAATGTTATATTTATTTTAATTATTAAAAAATATAATATAATATTAAAATTTATATTATGTTTAACTTTTTAATAATTAAAATAAATATAAATATAAATATAATATTTAATTTTATATTTAAATATTATATACGTAAATTTGTCGGCCTTTAAAATTTCATTTATTTCGTATGAAATTTATGAACATACAAATTTGTCTCATACGTGTACGTTTTTACCTCTTTAGAACCATATCTGTGAAGCCCCCAAATCTGAGCCCACACAGCCCAAACTTGAGTCGTCAAAAGACTACAACAAAATTATTACAATGAAATACAACGTACAACAATACAGTGGATAATACAACACAACTAAGTCTTCATTATTATTGCCACACTATTTTATAACACGTGAAGACTATGATAGCTATCCCCGCACTCTCACTCCATTCCCCGGCTAGACCCCGTTACGTTCTCATCTCCTGTTGAAAAACAATGGAACGAAAAGAAATGGTGAGCTCAAATAGCCCAGTAAGAAATATCATGACTAAGATAATGACGAATAATTTATCATTAGCCTTCAACAGTTGAGTTCTTGATAGAATACAATAGACTACAAGGTTTATATCAAAAACTGCAGTTAAATTCTTAAACAACGTTCATATCAATAATAGCAGCGAAATGAGCAATCTATTAGAAGAATAATGCAGACCATAATGTCCACTCGCTTCTCTTTTTAGTAAAAACATCATCAACTTTTATCATCTGAAATACCATTAGTCATGATAATAAAAATTCACAGTTCCTGGTCATAATCATGCAAATCAACAGTTCATCTTTGCACTACGGGCCAAAGATATTCAATAAAGCACCAACGGTCATGATTATACCAGATTCAGCCTTTGGTCATAATCATACCAACCAACAGTTCATCTTTGCACTACGGGCCAAAGAGAACATTCACCACGTGCCATAAAAGACACCGAACAGATGTATCGCCTTTAACCTAGTATATCGCCTTTAACCTATCATCTGTTCAACAATTATATCACATCTGTGCCCCCGGCCACAGATATTCACAACAGCTTGATTCTTGATGATTAATACAAATAACAGTGATACAAATGATGAACAGAAGAACAATAAGTATCAGAAGTTTACTTTGTGCAGATTCAAATAATGTCCAAATTGTCAACATGATGTGGAGTGAAATTTAAAAATGATATTCAAGATCCACAGTTCAGAATAACGGTTACAGTTCAATAGAAAGGTTCACGTAAATAGGAAGGTTCAGTTGAAATAATGAAGTTCAACTATTATGGAATATATAATATTTTCAGGAATTATAGAAGCAATAGTTCCATAATAAGTTTCGATTTAGGAGTATGAAAGAAAATAATATCCCTTATCGTAGCAGGTTTGATTAACAAAAGGTGAGGGAAATTAATATCCCTTACCATAGTAAGTTTGAATAATGGAAGATGAAAAAGATGGTATCCCTTATGAGTATAAAGGAAAATGATATCACTTACGAATATGGAATAAAAGTGTCATGTGATAATTCGTGTAGACAAATTATTTTCACAGGAGACAAATAAAAAGGGTTATTCACCAACAGGCGATAATCCGCACCGTAAGGTTATTCCCATCAATTTGAATACGAATAGTTATTCACCAAACAGGCTATAATCCGCGCCGTAAGGTTATTCCCATCAATTTGAATACGAAGAGTTATTCACCAAACAGGCGATAATCCGCACCGTAAGGTTATTCTCAAAGATTAATAAGGAATGAATACAAAAGGTTATTCACCAACAGGCGGTAAACCGCGCCGTAAGGTTATTCCCACAATTTAATACATGGAAATAAATGGCACAAGAAAGAAACGATATTATTTTCGAGAATCAAAGAATGATAATTCCTTCAAGTAAGAAAGAAAATAATATTCATTTATGATGATGAAAAGAGTGATACCCCTTACCTTAACACGTGACTGGATATTGATTTAAATGAGGTTGATCAACCTATATTTTTATAATAAAATTAGTAATTACCACATATAAATTTCAAAGTGTATGATAACTCGTATAATATGAATTATCAAAATTATATATATTTAACATAATTTTTGTAGTATAATATAACTACTTTTAAATAGTTTTAAAAATAATATTCCAAAATAAATCTTCCAAAGAAAGCTTTTAAAAATGAATCTTCTTAAAGAAGAGTCTTCTAAAGGAAGATTTGTGAATACCGTGAAAAATAGGAATTTATGAAATTACTACTCTTTAATAAAAGACTTACTTGAAAAATTTCTGCACTCCTTTTGGCTTTCAAACTCTCAAAATAACCTTACTATTCTCAAAGAAAACTCATAAAATTCTTATAGAAAAATTTTATGTTTTAGGTGTGATTTTTCTATTCAGCTGAGCAAGCTATTTATAGGAGAAAATTCCACTATGCGTGGTAGGTGGGTTGCTGGCGTGCTGCACGCCAGCATTCAATTTTCAATTTCCCTGCCTAACTCCTGCAGCACCAATTTCACATGTTAATTCACATGTGGCCCCCACATAGGGTCCACATGTTACTATTTAGAATAATAAATTTTTTTTTTTTTTTTTATTTTTATTTTTATTTTTTCTTCCTATAGGTCTTTCATATTAAATAATGTTATAACAATAATTCAATAATAATATAATAAACACGTTACAGATTATTATTAATTTAATAATATAAATTACAGTGTATTTGCTACAGTGACAATTATTAGGTTCAATAATTTTAAAAACAGTGTAGCAACAATTATTGACTCAATGATATAAAATACAGTGTAATGATAATTATCGAATCAATAATACAAAATACTGTGTAGCAACAATAATTGAATTGATAATATAAAATATTATGCAGTGACAATTATCGATGAAATGATGTGCAACAGTTACGGTGTCAATAATATGAGACACTGTGCAATACCGTGTGCTACTGTAGAGTACCGCATGCTACAGTAAAATACCATAAATTACCGTATGCTACTATTCTTTTATCACCGGTATTTTAACAGTTAACACCGTTGACTATTTTTATTTAAAAAGGTTACTTCTGTCGTTTTCTATATCCGACAATTATTCCGTTGTGGGCTCCACCAATAATTAGTTATTTTGGCGCCGTCGTACGGCCCGAATATTCCCCGACAAAACGAATATTCCCCGACAAAAAGAATATTGTCCGACAAAATAAAATTTGCACATAACATCCTTAACTTTCAATTTTGTCAATTTAACCATTTACTGTTTCAGGAAAAATATATATGAAGAAAAATTAAATTTTGTATTTCATAAATTCGGGGTCTTACAACCTCCCCTCCTTATGAAATTTCGTCCCCGAAATTGACGTACCTGACATTTCGAAGAGGTATGGATACCTAGACTTCATCTCAGATTCTAGCTCCCAGGTCATTTCCTCAATATCTTGGTTCCTCCATAAAACCTTAACTTGAGGTATAACCTTTGAGCGTAAGATCTGCTCCTTCTTATCTAGGATCTTAACAGGTACCTCCTCATACGTTAAATCTTCTGCTATAACGTCTAGTTCTAACTCAATGACGTGGTTTGGGTCCTTCACATATTTACGTAACATAGATATGTGGAAAACGTTATGGATGCGAGACATACTTGGTGGTAGGGCTAGTCTGTAGGCTACGGATCCTACTCGATCGAGGATTTCAAATGGGCCAATAAATCGAGGGTTGAGCTTTCCTCTCTTTCCGAATCTCGTAACCCCTTTCCATGGAGAAACACGTAAGAATACATGATCTCCGACGTTGAATCTCTCATCTCTCCGATGAAGATCGGCATAACTCTTTTGTCGTTCTTGTGCTGTCTGTATTCGTTGTCGGATCATTTGGATCTTTTCGGTCGTCAAGCGTACCAACTCGGGTCCCAACAGTTTTGCTTCTCCTACCTCATTCCAACATACTGGAGAGCGACACTTGCGTCCATATAAAGCCTCGAATGGAGCCATACCTATACTTGCTTGGTAACTGTTGTTGTAGAAAAATTCCACCAATGGCAAGTACTTATCCCAACTTCCTTTGAAATCTAGTACGCAAAGTCTCAAAAGATCTTCGAGGGTCTGAATCGTCCTTTCCGATTGTCCGTCCGTTTGAGGATGGTATGCAGAACTGAACCGTAGCTCAGTGCCCATAGCTTTTTGTAGACTGATCCAAAAGCGTGAAGTGAATCTAGGATCTCGATCAGAAACTATGGAAACTGGCATGCCATGCAATCTCACGATCTCATTTATGTACATACCGGCAAGACGTTCAAGTGAAAAGTTTTCTCGTATAGGCAAGAAATGAGCAGATTTGGTCAATCTATCTACGATCACCCAAATTGCATCTAAGCCTTGAGAAACTTTGGGAAGACCCGTCACGAAATCCATATTGATGTGTTCCCACTTCCATTCGGGAACCTCAAGTGGTTGTAATGGACCCTTAGGTACTTGATGCTCTGCCTTGACACGTTGACAAGTTAGGCACCTTGAGATAAACTCTGCAATCTCCCTTTTCATATTGTTCCACCAAAATGTATGTCGAAGATCTCGATACATCTTGGTACCTCCTGGGTGGATTGCAAACGGCGTGTTGTGTGCCTCCATCATGATTTTATGCTTTAATTCAAGATCGTTAGGAACACAGAGTCGAGAGTTGACTCGAATTATTCCTTTCTCGTCGATTCTTGCTTCGGGAATGGTACCTTCTTGTACTTTCTTTATCATGTTTATCAGTTCCGGATCGGTAGCTTGAGCAGCTTTAATTTTATCGATTAAAGCTGGTTCTACTCGCACGTGAGCAATCTTCGAGTGGGTCCCTGGTGTCTTTAGCTCTATCTCCATCTTTTGCAAGTCGTACAAAATACACTTTTGTGTTGTCAGCAGTGCACTTGTACTCGCATAAGATTTTCTGCTCAAAGCGTCAGCTACAACGTTCGCCTTTCCCGGGTGATACTGGATTGTGTGATCATAATCCTTCAACAACTCAAGCCAACGTCGTTGTCGCATGTTGAGTTCCTTCTGGGTGAAGAAATACTTGAGACTTTTATGATCCGTATAGATATCCACTTTCTCTCCGTACAAGTAGTGTCTCCAGATCTTCAACGCGAAAACGACTGCTGCCAACTCTAGATCATGAGTAGGGTAATTTTTCTCATAATCTTTGAGTTGTCGAGAGGCATAGGCTATAACTTTTCCATGTTGCATAAGGACACAGCCTAAACCTTTACCTGAAGCATCGCTGTATATGACAAATTCTCCCGATCCTGATGGAATGGTCAGAACAGGAGCTGAAACAAGTCTCCTCTTAAGCTCTTGAAAACTTTTCTCACATTGCTCGCTCCATATGAATTTTGTGCTTTTCCGAGTAAGCTGAGTTAATGGAGTGGCGATTCGAGAAAATCCTTCTACGAATCTCCGATAATAACCAGCTAGGCCCAGAAAACTTCGGACTTCGGTTACTGTCTTGGGTTGTTCCCAATTTAGTACCGTTTCAATCTTCGCATGATCGACTGATATTCCTTGACTAGAAATCACATGCCCAAGAAACGTGACCTCCTCAAGCCAGAACTCACATTTCTTCAACTTGGCATATAATTTGTTCTCACGGAGCTTCTGGAGTATCAATCTCAGGTGTTGTTCATGATCCTCACGACTTTTGGAGTATATGAGGATGTCATCAATAAAGACAACCACAAAATGATCCAAATATTCCTTGAATATTCGGTTCATCATGTCCATGAAAGCTGCAGGAGCATTGGTTAGTCCAAAAGGCATGACTAAAAACTCATAATGCCCATAACGAGTTCTGAAAGCAGTCTTTGGAATGTCCTCAGCTTTAACCTTTAACTGATGATATCCAGAACGGAGATCAATCTTTGAGAAATGTTGAGCACCTTGTAATTGATCAAACATGTCATCGATCCTAGGCAACGGGTACCTGTTTTTGATGGTGACATGGTTCAATTCTCGGTAGTCAATGCACAATCTCATACTCCCGTCTTTCTTCTTCACAAATAGAACAGGAGCACCCCAAGGTGATGCACTCGGACGAATGAAACCGGTATCCAACAATTCCTGTAGTTGGACTTTTAACTCTTGAAGTTCAATGGGAGCCATTCGGTATGGGGCTTTGGAAATGGGCTTGGTACCGGGTTCAAGATCAATACAAAATTCAATTTCACGGTTTGGGGGTAAGCCAGGAAGTTCTTCAGGAAAAACGTCAGGAAACTCATTAACAATGGGAATATCATTCAAGTTTGACGTATTTTTGTTCAAATCAGTGACATGAGCTAAAAAGGCTTGACATCCGTTTTTCAATAAACGAATGGCTTTATGGCTAGAAATAACAGTTATAGATTTCAATGGTTTAGTTGCTTGAATTTGCATGACAGGTTGATTAGGAATATGAAAACTAATAATCTTATGAAAACAATCAATTTTAGCATGATGGGTAGTCAACCAATCAATTCCTAAACTCACATCAAATTCATGCATTTCCAAAGAAATAAGGTCAACAGGTAATGTGAGGTTGTTGATTTGAACTAGGCAAGATTTATAGACAGTAGATGTAATGGTCATTTCTCCTAATGGGGTTTCAACTGATAAGTCAAAGTCCAAATTTTCAGGAGTTAAGTTTAAACGCTGAGCACATGCAGGTGAGATAAAAGAATGGGTAGAGCCAGTATCTAACAAAGCGTAGACTTCACGAGAATTTATGAATAGCTTACCGGTTATCACCTCGTTCGAGTTTCGTGCCATTTGGGATGTTACAACAAAAGCTCTCCCTTGAACTACAGATTTTCCCTTATCCGCGCTAGCTTTTGGTATCATCACTGCAGCTGGACTTGATTTTGTGGCAGGACAAAACCGCGCAAGATGACCCTCTTTCCCACAACTGTAGCACTTTTTGGATTGCAGTGTACAGTTTGGGCTGATGTGACCTTCCTGACCACACCTATAGCATCTCACTGGTGGTCGATCTTCTCCCCTTGAAACTGGGGTCGGTGCTGGTGCTGGTACTGGTGCCCTTCCATAATTATTATGGAATCTCTTTCTTTTGAAATTGTTTCCACTGGATTCTCCTCTTCTGTTATTTGATGTGGAATTACCACCGAAGTGTTGGTTACCTCCTCGATGGTTCTCGTTCCTGTGGTTGTTATCATTTCTCTGATCATTGACTCTTGGCTGTAATTTTTCATCTGTTTGCTCCACCCTTTGAGCCCTATCAACAACATCTGAATACAAACTAAATTTATGAGAGCTAAGTTGTTGACGGATTTCGAATCTTAGACCACGTAAGAACATCCGACTCATCCGTGCTTCGTCATCTACTAGATGAGTCGCAAAACGAGACAGTTCAGCAAACTTAGCTTCATATTGAGAAACTGACATGTTTCCCTGCTCCAGCTTAATGAATTCCACTTCCTTCATATGGCGGATGCTTTCTGGGAAGTACTTTTCATTAAATAGCTCTTGGAATTCTGTCCAAGACATCTCAAGTGCTGAAGGGTGGATACGTTTTACCGCTTCCCACCAGTGATCCGTCTCACCTCGAAACATAAAAGTAGCAAAGGGCACCTTCTGATCAACAGCGCATTGTAGGACATCAAGTATTTTTGTCGTCTGCTTCAGCCATGCCTCCGCTTTGAGTGGGTCAGGCTTCCCGTGGAATTCAGGTGGTCCCAATTCTTTAAATTGCTTGACAGTTACTATCCTCAAATTACCAGCGTTTCTACCGTTATTGTTAACTGGATTTCCTCTTGCCTGATTCTGCATGAACTGCATGAAATTCCTAAAGAATCCATCATTCATCATGTTATCAGGAATATTATTTCCTGAGTTGGTAGGAGGATTGTTTGTGGCTTCTTGATTTTCGGCTACATTCGCTTCGGGTATTTCATAGTTAACCTCTTGATTTCCAGATGCCATACTAAACTGTGGTCACAAAATAAATGTTAGTTCAAATAAACTGACTCATCACTTCATGTCCCTATATTCAAATCAACTCATTAGATAATAAAATCTAATTTAGGTAGGACATACTAGTGACTGATTCTATTCGTCTCTCCCCTCCTAGTTCTAACCCCAGATCTCCATTAAAGACCATATCCCTAAGCTCTGATGCCAACTGTGACGCCCCCAAATCTGAGCCCACACAGCCCAAACTTGAGTCGTCAAAAGACTACAACAAAATTATTACAATGAAATACAACGTACAACAATACAGTGGATAATACAACACAACTAAGTCTTCATTATTATTGCCACACTATTTTATAACACGTGAAGACTATGATAACTATCCCCGCACTCTCACTCCATTCCCCGGCTAGACCCCGTTACGTTCTCATCTCCTGTTGAAAAACAATGGAACGAAAAGAAAGGGTGAGCTCAAATAGCCCAGTAAGAAATATCATGACTAAGATAATGACGAATAATTTATCATTAGCCTTCAACAGTTGAGTTCTTGATAGAATACAATAGACTACAAGGTTTATATCAAAAACTGCAGTTAAATTCTTAAACAACGTTCATATCAATAATAGCAGCGAAATGAGCAATCTATTAGAAGAATAATGCAGACCATAATGTCCACTCGCTTCTCTTTTTAGTAAAAACATCATCAACTTTTATCATCTGAAATACCATTAGTCATGATAATAAAAATTCACAGTTCCTGGTCATAATCATGCAAATCAACAGTTCATCTTTGCACTACGGGCCAAAGATATTCAATAAAGCACCAACGGTCATGATTATACCAGATTCAGCCTTTGGTCATAATCATACCAACCAACAGTTCATCTTTGCACTACGGGCCAAAGAGAACATTCACCACGTGCCATAAAAGACACCGAACAGATGTATCGCCTTTAACCTAGTATATCGCCTTTAACCTATCATCTGTTCAACAATTATATCACATCTGTGCCCCCGGCCACAGATATTCACAACAGCTTGATTCTTGATGATTAATACAAATAACAGTGATACAAATGATGAACAGAAGAACAATAAGTATCAGAAGTTTACTTTGTGCAGATTCAAATAATGTCCAAATTGTCAACATGATGTGGAGTGAAATTTAAAAATGATATTCAAGATCCACAGTTCAGAATAACGGTTACAGTTCAATAGAAAGGTTCACGTAAATAGGAAGGTTCAGTTGAAATAATGAAGTTCAACTATTATGGAATATATAATATTTTCAGGAATTATAGAAGCAATAGTTCCATAATAAGTTTCGATTTAGGAGTATGAAAGAAAATAATATCCCTTATCGTAGCAGGTTTGATTAACAAAAGGTGAGGGAAATTAATATCCCTTACCATAGTAAGTTTGAATAATGGAAGATGAAAAAGATGGTATCCCTTATGAGTATAAAGGAAAATGATATCACTTACGAATATGGAATAAAAGTGTCATGTGATAATTCGTGTAGACAAATTATTTTCACAGGAGACAAATAAAAAGGGTTATTCACCAACAGGCGATAATCCGCACCGTAAGGTTATTCCCATCAATTTGAATACGAATAGTTATTCACCAAACAGGCTATAATCCGCGCCGTAAGGTTATTCCCATCAATTTGAATACGAAGAGTTATTCACCAAACAGGCGATAATCCGCACCGTAAGGTTATTCTCAAAGATTAATAAGGAATGAATACAAAAGGTTATTCACCAACAGGCGGTAAACCGCGCCGTAAGGTTATTCCCACAATTTAATACATGGAAATAAATGGCACAAGAAAGAAACGATATTATTTTCGAGAATCAAAGAATGATAATTCCTTCAAGTAAGAAAGAAAATAATATTCATTTATGATGATGAAAAGAGTGATACCCCTTACCTTAACACGTGACTGGATATTGATTTAAATGAGGTTGATCAACCTATATTTTTATAATAAAATTAGTAATTACCACATATAAATTTCAAAGTGTATGATAACTCGTATAATATGAATTATCAAAATTATATATATTTAACATAATTTTTGTAGTATAATATAACTACTTTTAAATAGTTTTAAAAATAATATTCCAAAATAAATCTTCCAAAGAAAGCTTTTAAAAATGAATCTTCTTAAAGAAGAGTCTTCTAAAGGAAGATTTGTGAATACCGTGAAAAATAGGAATTTATGAAATTACTACTCTTTAATAAAAGACTTACTTGAAAAATTTCTGCACTCCTTTTGGCTTTCAAACTCTCAAAATAACCTTACTATTCTCAAAGAAAACTCATAAAATTCTTATAGAAAAATTTTATGTTTTAGGTGTGATTTTTCTATTCAGCTGAGCAAGCTATTTATAGGAGAAAATTCCACTATGCGTGGTAGGTGGGTTGCTGGCGTGCTGCACGCCAGCATTCAATTTTCAATTTCCCTGCCTAACTCCTGCAGCACCAATTTCACATGTTAATTCACATGTGGCCCCCACATAGGGTCCACATGTTACTATTTAGAATAATAAATTTTTTTTTTTTTTTTTATTTTTATTTTTATTTTTTCTTCCTATAGGTCTTTCATATTAAATAATGTTATAACAATAATTCAATAATAATATAATAAACACGTTACAGATTATTATTAATTTAATAATATAAATTACAGTGTATTTGCTACAGTGACAATTATTAGGTTCAATAATTTTAAAAACAGTGTAGCAACAATTATTGACTCAATGATATAAAATACAGTGTAATGATAATTATCGAATCAATAATACAAAATACTGTGTAGCAACAATAATTGAATTGATAATATAAAATATTATGCAGTGACAATTATCGATGAAATGATGTGCAACAGTTACGGTGTCAATAATATGAGACACTGTGCAATACCGTGTGCTACTGTAGAGTACCGCATGCTACAGTAAAATACCATAAATTACCGTATGCTACTATTCTTTTATCACCGGTATTTTAACAGTTAACACCGTTGACTATTTTTATTTAAAAAGGTTACTTCTGTCGTTTTCTATATCCGACAATTATTCCGTTGTGGGCTCTACCAATAATTAGTTATTTTGGCGCCGTCGTACGGCCCGAATATTCCCCGACAAAACGAATATTCCCCGACAAAAAGAATATTGTCCGACAAAATAAAATTTGCACATAACATCCTTAACTTTCAATTTTGTCAATTTAACCATTTACTGTTTCAGGAAAAATATATATGAAGAAAAATTAAATTTTGTATTTCATAAATTCGGGGTCTTACAATATCTATTATATAAAACAGAGCAGATTCATCCAATGGCTTCAAATTTCTAATGGCTTCAACAAAGAAGGGTTGTGATTAACTTTGGTTCCCCTTCTTATCTATCTGTCTGGTTTTTGCTTTGTTTGAAATTTGCTTCCTCTCTTTCTTTTCTGTCGTCTGCCATCATCTTCTCTCTCCTTCCGTTCCATTCCATTTCTTTTCCCTCTCCTGCTTGTCATCGTCTTCTCTGTCCACCGCATAGTTCTCTCTCCTGGTTTTTTCTCTCCCTCTTCGAATCAATCGACAGCTCCGACGACGAGACTTTCGATGTGGAGGAGGCGGTGAAGCTGAAGAAGAATCAGTCTCCAGTACGTACCCCACCGGTAATTTTTTGCTTAATTTCCCCAACATAAGAAGATCGTTAGACCAATTTAAAGATGAACAGCGGCCCATCTGCTTTCAGTATGTTAAAATTTTCAATTTCCCAATAACTATTTTATTTATTGGTGATTTCTTTTAGTCCAATTTCCAGGAAGTTGCACTTGATTTCTACATCCAGTTGATTTGTCTTAAGCCTTGGTTTTGTAGGATTATTATTAATTTGTCTTCGATTGCCTACATAATCTTTTGCGTAAATCTCTCTTCACTGAAGTTCTTCATCTTTCTCTCCTGTCTTCTTTTTCTATTCTTCGTATTTGCACTTTCTTCTTTATTTTCTTTTACTGGGGTACATCAATCTGTCAATGTACGATACATAAAAGTTCACCTCTAATTTTTCTTTTATTTTGCTGAAAATTGTGCAATTGGTGATTTCTTATCAACTGTAGTTTTTTTGTTGACTAAATGGGTTCCTGGGTTACTGCATCCTTTTGCCATCTCTTTACTGCATCCTTTTACCGTGCACTTGTTTGTTTTGGTGCTCTAACTTCTATCATGTGGGCATAATAATAATTGTTTTCATTATATTATACACAACTCTCATATGTTTGTTTTGATTTTTGTTATAACGATGATATCTTAATGTTGTCAAAAATGTTCACATCACTTTCCAACTCAAATGTCTGAATGTTATCCCGTTACTGTGCACTTGTTTGTTTTGGTGCTCTAACTTCTATCATGTGGGCATAATAATAATTGTTTTCATTATATTAGTTTAATCATACACAGCTCTCATATGTTTGTTTTGATTTTTGTTATAACAATGATATCTTAATGTTGTCAAAAATGTTCACATCACTTTCCAAATATATGAATCTCTTTTAACATACTTGTTCCAAGCCTAAAAAAAAGGAATGTTCTAAGAATGAAACCTTTAGAATTGTTCTAGGATTGTTCTACCTTAATGACAGAGGTTTCAATTTTTGCCTGTTGGAATGTTTGAATCTTTGAATCGAAACTGTTGAACCTTTGAATCTTAACTGTTTGAATCGTTGGTCAATCTGCCATAAAGTTCAAACGCACTCATACTTTTTTGTTTGAACCTTGTATAAGAGGTCTTTATGATGATGTTGCCTTGAATTGTCTTGCTTGGGGTCGTGGAGAATTGGGTGTACATGGTTTGTGACCCGAGGGAGAAGGTAATTATTTTTTCCTGTTTTGTGTTCCCAGTTCATGGCAACTTATTATTGCAGAAAGAAGCATGAATTTTCCCCTTTGAGTAGCTTATAGAAATATAATTTCAGACAATGTTGTAACTTCAATCAATGGTGTAACTTCAATTCCAAATGTATAGTTATGAATCGTTGCATCACTACTTGTTGTTTGTTTGCAGTTATGAAATTGTTCTTTGCTCTTTGTGTTGCATCTCTTGGTTCATTTTTGAATATCCACAAGTATTATGGTTCTGTTTAGTTTCTGAGAAATTGTTGGGAAGGACAAAAAGTACATAAAAGAAAATGGAAAAAAGGATATCCTTAAATTTCTTGTTGTTTTTACTTGAACTAATTGTCTAACAAAATTTTTGTGCCATTTTTCTGGACTGGTGGAGTATTAAATGTAGTGTCTGCGATTACTTCTCACTCTCATGTATTGTTGTCAAAGGGGTTATGTTTAGTTTTAGTCTTTACTTGATGTGCCTATTATTATTATTATTACTACTACTACTACTACTATTATTACAATAATTATTATTATTATAATTATTACTATTATTATTATTATAATTATTACTATTATTATTATTATGATTATTAGTATTGTAATTATTATTATTATTACTATTACTATTATTATTACTATTACTATTATTATAATTATTATTACTATTATTATTATTATTATTATTATTATTATTATTATTAGTAGTAGTAGTAGTAGTAGTAGTAGTAGTAGTAAAAAGTACTACTTTTTATATTGTTTTTAATAATTATTATCATCATAATTATTAGTAAAAAGTACTACTTTTTATATTGTTTTTAATAAATATTCTTTTATTATATTGTTTATAATAATTATGATTGTATTATTACTATTAGTATTAAATTATAATTATTACTATTAGTACTATTACTATCATTCCGCAAATATCTGAAGTTTCTCCCTCTAATATTGTGAATTTAGTTTATGTTTATTTGTTGGACGTGATTATTTGATATTTGTTCAATGATAATACAAAATATTTGATTGCAATTACAAAATTGCAAAATCGTTTTTCCTTTTTTTTTTTATTCGTAGAGTTAGTGATCATGTTGTCTGTGTATTGGGTTACTTGATATTCCTTTTTTATGTTATTAATTGTCCTCCTGCTTGTGAAACTTTGTAACTGATGGAATAGTTATCAATGATCTTATCTTTATATCATCCAACGTAAGTCATATATGATTTTACTCATTATTTAAAAAATCAATAATAAAATTGATTATGTAATAATACTTCTTACAAAATTTGTCCTGTTGCTTTTCTTTAAACCTAGAGCTATTTTCCATTTCGCCGTTGTTACAGGTAGAATATCTGATAGACATTTGTATATTCATGTAAGCAAATGTTGCATAGTTTTCTTATTTTTATGTAATTGTTTGTCAAACCATCACCTACTAATTCTGTAATGTCTCTTAATCACGTATACAACAGTGACTTGAGTTACTTAAAGTGTGATCACATTGACCACGAATCTTAGAGGACCAAACAAACCACTTTTTATTCTTCAGCCGAAAACTGTTTGGCTGTAGCAATAGTGATAACATTTGTGGTGATTTATGTCAACGCCTTAGAGTTTCCCCATGTCAAATCCTCTTAGAGCTGTTTAGTATAAAAAAGAAGAAGTTGACCATACCTTCTCTTCAAATTATATATTTTTGAAATGCTAAACATGTCATGGAGTTGGAGTCTCCATAGAAGTCGGTACTGTTTTAGGGTATGATATTGGTTTAAACAAAATATTTTGTTATGTGTTGTATGTGTTTGTGATCCACGAGTCATAAACCTTCTAGGTGGGACCTTCGCTGCTTTATAATCTGATCTTAGTAGTGGAACCCTGTCCAAGATTGGTGTCAATTTATCCATAATTCATTCTGTTATGAGCAGCCTTTTTCCTCCTCTGTGGTCTAGGTTCCTGTCATATTTTTTTGGTCGCCATAGCAGTTTTCTGTCATATTTTTTTGTTGTTTTGATTTATTCTCATTTGTTACATGTTCTGCACTTATTGAGCGAGAAATAAATTATATGACGTCCAAAATGCCATACATTGACCAAAATGAATTATGGATAAATTGACAATAATGTCCGAAAACTTAGCTCAACATTGCAAATCAAAACCACATTATTAGAAGTTTAAATTAATGTGATGGACAAATTGCCATACAAGCCATGTTTAATTTATCACGCCTTCTTGATCCAATGAATTTTTCTCTAATTGAAAGTGAACCCAATTCAACGTCAATTGTCGATTTACAATTTCATAGAAAGTTTACCCAAGTCATGTTTAATTTATTACGGCATGTTTAACTCATGTTCAATTTATTAAGTTTGCTCTTGCAGGTTTGTATGGTAACGTGATTGGTATTGTTAAGGTACATGTTTAACGCAACTGGTATTACATATGGATAAGGTTTGTGGGTTATAGTATTGGTGGTACTGTTGACTCTAATCACTCAGATATTGGTTGCAGATCGCTTCAGAGGATCTTATAAAAGACTTAGTTGGACAAACATCTGGTTTTTTGCCAAGGGATATGTGTGCTTCGATTGCTGATGCGGGTGCGAATATGATACCCAGGGACAATACTCAGTTTGACAAAGGTGAGCCTGGAAACTTGCGCGAGAATAGTTCTTTTGGGTCCAAACCAGTGCAGGACGACAAGTCATATAATGATGAACCCCGGGTTTTGGGAAAATATGATATGATCAAAGCATTAGAGCGATCTAAGAAAAGGAATGCCTCTGCTCTGGGCATTCCCAAGGTGATCTAACAATTTATTGTACTTGAAAAGTACTTTCCTTTTGTGAAACGCTAAATTTTCTTCCAAGAGAATCTTCATTGCTGCATGTTCCACAGACTTAGTATACATGCTATTATGTTGTAGGTTCCTAATGTGAAATGGGAGGATGTTGGTGGGCTTGAGGAGGTGAAGAAATCAATTCTGGATACTATTCAAGTGAGTTTTGTCATCATCCTCCACAAGTTCGATATAATGTTAAACGATATAATTTTAGTTTAAGATCTTATTAGTGATACTAAAAATTCTTTTTGAGGATTCTTTTATAGTTTAAAGGTTTTCTTCTTCTAATTTGTGCTCACAATTTCTTAGGTTGTAGCTAATTCAAGCTTCTTTGCACCAGAAATTATTTCAATAAATTTAAAGTTTTATGACAAGTCATTCTTTTTCTTTACCATTTTTAATGTTTTTTCTACACACGTGATTTGAAGTACCTTTCCAGTGTGTATTACTACTATAATCCCTATATCCTTCCAATATGCATGATGTGGTTCCTGTAGGTTGATTTTGTGTTATACAGCTTGGATACCTCACCAACATACCCCATTTGACAAGTGCTTTTACAACCTGTTGAAGAACTTTTCCATTGCTTTTTTTGTCACAACAACTTGTAGTCAAACCAAGAGGGAAAATGAGGTTTACATTTACCAAGAGTGGGGGAGAGAAGTTGATCGAAAATTTACATAAGAATTTCATAGAAGCATTAGTATTTCGGTTATTGTGAAGTAAACAAGTAACTAACAAAAAATTCCTATAGTTTATTTTGATATTGATTTCAGTTTCTACGCCTGCTTAAATAAATATTATCCTTGGCATTTTATCCTTTGGTCAGTGAACCTAATATAGTAGTATAAACTTGAGATGGTTGATTGTTAGTATATCGTCTGCCTAACATTTTCTAAAACAAAAACTGTACAGAAAAAACAAATCTATAACACTTTGTAAATGAAAAAAACATATCTCTCATACTTACATATTAGATACTCTGCCGTTGCTATCTCTCAATTTAGAGGTGCAACAAGATTTTTATCTTGTGATTTAAATTCGTATTTATCTTTGGAAGAAAATTAATTGCTCCCACTTAAAGAACTAATATATTAAAGTTTTATTTTGTTTAGTCAAACAACATTATTCGCATTTAGTTCACTGTAGTTATGCTTAAATATTTATGTTGTTGTAACTTTTATTTTGGTTTTGAATATTTTTTCCTCCTAAAATGCTAATTTCAGTAGTCTTAACTACAATACATCATCTCATACAAGACATTACATTCCACAGTTAGCTGTTGCTCTTCTGGACCACAATGAACATTCAAATGGTTACAAGTTCAACATTAAAGGAGTTGCTATAAGAAAACAATTACCTGAAACTTCCGCAGTATGTAGTCTTTACCTTTGACCTATTAACCCTCCAATAATCGTCCAATGGCTTTAGCTAATTGTTTGTTATATGAAAAGCTAAGATTCACAGTCAAAAGCTTGTTATATCAAATTTTGAACTTTCAGCGAATTTGTTGCTAACAAATTTTAAACATTAAGTCATGGTTGTTTGAGGGAGCACCCCATTTCCAACTTCGAAATTTGTTTGAGAAAGAAATGTGATAATTTTCAACTATTTACTTTGTTGGAGCTTTTTCTCTAATAGTGCGTGAAATATATGTAATCCTTGTGCCTCATTATCTCCGTTTAATTAAATAAGTAATGGGTTTTAATGTTTCCACTATAAAGTTAAAATGGTTTCTGGACTTCAAAGTTTAATTCCACACGCAAGGACATTTTGTTTGTCATACAAGTGATCTTATTTCATAAATGATGCACAGTATTCTTGTTCATTACAGTGTTGTAGAGCTTGCTTGACAAATGGTTACTGCAACCACCACCAGCTATTTGGTGTGATACATGCTTCTAGGATAAAGCACCTTAGTTTCTAGGATTTTTTTTGTTACATGCTTATCCTCTTTGATGTGATAAAGGGTTCTGCTTTCTACAGAACTGTAGAACTTGATGTTAGATATTAACTTGTTGTGATACATGATCTCTATAGGAATTAGTTTTCCTTTGATTAGTCTAAAACTCTAACTTTGATCAGATAATGGAGACTTCAGTACTATAATCTTTCTTCTTACATTTTATATAATCTTGATTATTTTCTTCTGCAAGTTGCGAGGGTTTAATTCACTTCTCAAATTTTATAATTTTTGTTACTTCAACATATTTGCATTTTACTGCTGTTGGACACAACCTATAGGAGGCTCCTTTCCTATATACATGCAGTCACACTCACACTTGCAAATTATTAGCAACAAATGGGACTGTCCTTGGGTTATGTAAATGTTTTCTCATTGATGATTTTTGTTTATCTCAATTACTTTTCTGACTTATCCAAAAAGAAAAAGGAAAACTGATATTCTTTTAAGATAATTCAACCACTAGAATCTTTTGCAATTTCTCAAATATTAACTTTCTTCTTTGATTTAGGATTCGCCCACTTTTTGGGATTTTAATAGAATCATTTACTTCATTAAAAAAATCATTTCTTCTTTAGATCAGGCAACCAAGGAGCATTTGACTCAGCGAATTGAGAACTTGGATGGAAAACTGGATGTCCAAGTGGAGATTTCGAAGTTAATCGAGAATTCGAAGGTAATCAAGAATGAGGTACATACATTAAACCGGGTACTTTGCGACTTTTATGCACATCAAGAGTGGGATGGCAGCCGACTTTTATGTACATAAAGAGTGGGTATGGCATGGGGCAACTGAGGAATCTGATTATAATTTGAACTTGGATACAATACATGACATGGTTTCTGGTTTGGTGAGTTTTGTCTTGTGAACTTTTTCCTTTCCTTATTGACGAGTTCTTACACGATAAGATCTATTATGAACAGCCTTTTTATGAAGCAATTTTCGAATCAATTTTGTTATGACTTCAAAAATTACTTCAGAATTCTGGTATGGAATTATGGTTATTTTGGTGATTAGGATATTTATTGATGATTGTACGTTTTGTACACAGGTTTATATTTTTCTGGATATCTATTTTTAAAAGAAACTCTGCCGAATTTTTTTGAAATTAGTTGCAACTAGCTTGATGTTTTGGTGGTTGGATATGTGTTGATGATCGTGTATGTATTAATTATTGCAAAGAGTCCTTAGGTAATGCATTAGATTAAAATTCGAAAAGTAATACATGCTCAGAACCTAGTCCTGATAATGCTATTGGTAAGAATTATAATCCTACTTGTTCTTCTGATGATAATGATCTTCTATTGCTCTTCGAAAAGGGGTTAGGTCATGTACCCAATATCCTATCTCTAATTTCTGTGCTTATAATAAATTATCTATGTCCTATCATTCCTTTGTTTCTTCCTTGACTTCGATATCTATTCCTCAGGGGTGGAGAGAAACAATTAGCAATGAAAACTGGAACAATGCTATGATAGAAAAGATGAATGTCCTAAAAAAGAATGATACATGGGAACTTGTCACTCTTCCTTATGGGAAAAGACCAGTTGGATGCAAGTGGGTATATACAGTCAAATAGAACTCTAATGGAACAGTTGAGAGACTCAAAGCCAAACTTGTTGCAAAAAGGTATACTCAAACCCATGGGATTGATTACCAAGAGACATTTGCTACTGTGGCAAAAATGAACTCTGTTAGTACCATAATCTTATGTGCAGTAAACTTTGGACGGGATCTTTAGCAATTAGACGTCAAAAATGTCTTCCGTCATGGTAACTTAGAAGAGGAAGTGTATATGAAGATACCTCCTTGTTTTGCTTCATCTACAACCAAGTGTAAGGTTTGTAAACTGCGAAAGGCTCTGTATGGTCTAAAGCAATCTCCTAAAGCATGGTTTGGCAGACTGCACAAAGCAATGATAGGGTTTGGGTACAAGTAGAGTCGGGCAGATCACACTCTATTTGTGAAATAAATAAATGGCAAGACTACCATCCTTATTGTTTATGTTGATTACATTGTGGTGACAGGGGATAATAAAGACGAGATAGTTAATCTCAAAGCAAGACTGGCCAGAGAGTTTGAGATCAAAGATCTTGGTCCTTTGAAAATTGTCCTTGGAATTGAAGTTGCGAGATCTTCTAGTGGGATTTTTCTATCCCAAAAGAAATATATACTTGATCTTCTAACAGAAACTGGCATGTTGGGATATAAGTCTGTTGATTCTCCTATTGAAGCTAATCATAATTTAGTAGGTAACACAGGACCTACGGTTGATAGAGAAATTTATCAATGTCTGGTGGGCCGATTAATATATCTTTCTCATACTAGACCCGATATATCTTATGTTGTGGGAGTAGTAAGTCAGTATACGCACGATCCTCGACATTGTCATATGTAAATTGTCTATAGAATTTTGAGATATCTTAAGTCTGCTCACGGGAAAGGTATACTATTCGCACCACATGGTCATATGAAAATAGAAACATTCTCCGACGCGGATTGGGCTAGCTCTATAGATGATCGTCGTTCTACATCTGGTTACTGCTCATTTGTTGGTGGCAATCTTGTTTCTTGATGCAGTAAGAAACAATCTGTGGTAGCAAGATCTAGTGCTGAGGCAAAATATTGAGTTATCACCTTGGGTATATGTGAACTAATGTGGCTTAGAACCTTGCTAAAAGATTTGGGTGTTGCAACTAAAAGGCCTGTGCAGTTATTTTGTGATAATAAAGCAGCCATTAGTATTGCAAATGACCCGGTACAACATGCTAGGACGAAGAAACAGAGTACCAAAAATGGGGTTCTGCTACTGCTGCTTTAATTGCTTGCTTCTGGGCTGGTTTAGGTTTGCTTGGGTGAGGTTTTGTGATGGATTCCAACTGGTTTTGGGGCTGAATAAAAGTTTTCTGGGAGGTCTGATTTCTGGGTGATGAACATTGACGAAATGGGAGGAAGATGAGCTTTCCCAGTGAAGGGGAGTTCTGATACCAGGTTGTCAAGGACCTTGGGGGGGCCTGACCTGTAATTCTGTTAGTAACAGAAGAGGGAAAATAGAATTGAAGAAAGAGAATAAGAGAATTTCAGAATGGGGAAGAAAGAAGCAGAAGAAGAAGAATTTGTGAAGAAGAAGAAAAGAGGGAAGAACAAAATGAAGAGGGAGAAAGCTATGTAACTTCAATATTTCATTTAATATGCATGACTCAATAATCAATACCAAATATATATATATATATATATATATATATATATATATATATATATATATAATCTGAAGTGCTGAAATTACTAAACATGCTATTTGGTTATCCTACACCATTTCTTATCCTACTCTACCATTAACTAACTTGCCCATGTGCTGCTGATATTCCAGCATATTCTAATTTCTACAGTTATTCCTAAGTTGCCCCTTGGTATGTAATCCTGACATTGTATTTAAGAAAGCATGTTGGTTGCATATGGCAGCTACAAATAAAAAATTAGAAATCAACAATCTGGCTCTAAATCATGTTTCAGACTTCCACATATATACATTTCCAAATTAAATACATATTTTCAAACTTTAACAATCAGCATGAGTATCAATAGCTACCAGATAGCAAACCAAAGAACTAGAAAAACAAAGTTTACAATATCAACACCGAAAAGTAATAAAAAGTTCCAAAAGTTTTTTCCCCTTTTCGGTGGAAAACTGGACTATGAAGAAAGTAATTGATTAGCTTATCATACATAGGGTTTTATCTTCAAAATTACCTGTCAATGAATGCCCTAGACAATCCTTGAGGAAGCTTTCCAAAAATAATCCTAGCAATGGTTGGCCTCACATTCATTGCTAGATATTTTACCATTTGGGTTGAGCTGACCAAACCCTATAGGTAAATGCATCACAATCCAATTCCAACATCATTATGCACAATTAGATTACAGAAAGAAAACAATTTATCATTTCATAAGCCTGGCAAAGTCCAGCTGGCAAATCCATCATTGTCTTTTGCCACTCATTCAGTACTACATCAATAAATTTCCAATCAAATAGCTAACAAAAGATGCGCATACATTATTATCCAATGATAATGATATCGTATGAAAAATACTAGAAAGCAAGTAGTATTTTATTAATTAAAGAACTGCATTTGTCTAACCTCTTGAAGAACAATCCTTCTCCTAAATAGCCTACCCTCATCACCATCATCACCCTCATCGAAATCATCAAAGTAATCATCATCACCACTGCCGTCACCTCATCACCACCACCAAAATTAATACTTTTACCAATGTCGCCACTACCTCCACCGATTGCAGTCTGTGAAATTGCAGAAGTATTCACTTTACCATGAATCAAAAATACAAGGAAATTAAATTCAAATAACCAATTAATGAAAAGTTAAGCCATTGTACAACATAAAGGACCCTGAACCCGATTCTTCAAACGTCTATAATCACCGTAATAATTTTAGCAGAACATCGCAGGTTTCTCTTAAAACTGAATCACAGGTTTCTCTTAAAATTGATTGGATGTAAAATCCAGATTCTCAAGCGTAATATCTCCATAAAGTATGATTCTAACATCCAAAATGTCCCACATAAGCTTCTTCCTCAAGCACAATACAAACAGATCAAAAATCTTCAAATCAATAATTGTTTATGGTGAAATGAATTTAAGGGTGCAAACGATCAAAAGGGATATATCATATAAGTAAAGTTCGCTTGCTGTAGATTTAAATTTTGGCTATCTAGGACATCTTGATTTCCACATGTCACTTCTTGAAATAAATTACTTTAGAAATAATTTGCACGATTAATTATGCTTGTTTAGTTATCTTACATTAAGTGTCAATAACTTCTCCAACAGCTTTTCAAACTCGATCCAATTCAAAATGCAAAAGTTTCAATGACATATAAAGGGAAATTGACGAACTAAAGCTAAAAGAGTCTGAAGCTTATAAACCTAAACAGAACGTAAACTTACAACTAAGCATGGCCAAAATATTTAAATAGGAAATTGAGTAACCTAAATCCCGTTAAAGTTCCTCTTTTATTCGTATTTCTCACGCGCAGAAGACACTAAAATAAATAATTTTGCAAGAAATACTTTATAAATTTACTGCAATTTATATTATTGATACGGAACTCAAAACTGCTTAGCAAAAAGAATGGAAGGCACTCTCTCTCTCTCTCTCTCTCTCTCTCTCACACACACACACACACACACAAAAAAAACACAAACTCATAGATAAGTTGCCTCTAATACACTATACTTCTGAGTTTAAAATTTGAGAAAATCAGAGAAAAGAAAAGTCAGTCTGAAGTTATCTTCATTTTGTTTACCTTTTAGTTTTAATGAAGAAAGAAAGGAAGTGAAAAAGGAGAGATAATAACTCCCACAATCTTCCTTTTTCTTTCTTTTCTATATTAATTATATAATAGTAGAATACTACTAATATTCTTCCTCACTTTTCTTGTCTTACCAACTTCCACGCACCAAGAAATAAGCAATCTTTTTTCTATTGAACTCCCAAGTTACGTGATATAAAAACAAATGTTTCTCTCTTATCTACTACGCTTTTTTCTTTTCCATCTAAAATACTCACAAGGTTGAAAGTATTGTCTAGATTTTAACTTCAAAGAAAACAAAAAGAGAAATGAGAAAAAGTGCCCCCCTTTCTCTCCAAAAACCATTAAAGGAGCTAACTTTCTTCTCTTCTCTAACCCTAAAATTTCTATTCTTTTCCCTTTGGAAAAACTCACTAGCAAACTAGGTTACAGATAATCACCAAGAATCATAAGCATTCATCAAACCTGTATCAAGCTAATTCACCAAAAGTAATCAAACAATGAACTTATTTCCCTATAAAAGAAGCAAATAAAAGTGAACTGGAATTCTTCCGAGCCACATATGATAGCTGAAAATTCCAAAAGAAAGCACAAAATTTTCAAGATAATTTAACTCAGAAAGAAATCAAAAACTTTAAAAAAAAAAATTAACTCCCAAATTTTGTGTCTATTGGTCATTTCCAAAATGATAGAACAGACCCACAATTCAGCTACAGCAAATTATCTTCAATTTTCATTCATAAACAATACGAGGGGGGAAAACAAACCTCAGGACTAGACTTAGTTTGCTTCTGTGCCAAATCGAGCTTCGATATCGCCAAAGTAGTTGACCCAAAAAGCACCATACTGCCCTCCTGTAAAACCCGGTCTTCTTAAAAGTCCCACGTCGCCCAACTTTAAAATTTAGTTTCCTTCCTTAAGTTATTTATATAATTTTATCCCTTTGATTTTTTTTTCACTAAACATTAAGTATCTCTTATTTATATAAAGAATTTTTTGTATGAGAGCCTTTTTAGTAAGAATCTTTCTAATTAAAATTTTTGGTGTCAAATACGTGAACGGACTGCAGACCTCATAATTTCGGATATGTTTTTTTTTATTTTTTGTGTAATTATTTAATTTTCTTTATTAATTTTAATTTTGTAGTTTTAATTTTTGTATGCTATTTAATTTTTTAGTTTATATATTTTAGTATATCTCTGTTAATAATTAGCATTTTGAAATATTAAATTATTATTTTTTTAACTTTAGAGTTTTAACATAATAATAATAATAATAATAATAATAATAATAATAACATTTATTTGTAACATAATTAAAAATGAAAAGAATATTTTTGTAAATATACTTATATGTATTTCAGAAGGAACAGCAATACTATTATTTATTAATATATACGTTACCATGATTAAAATATTTATGCTTGTATACCTTTAGATAGCATTTTGTTTAGAACAGAACAATCTCAGATTCGTCTAAGAGAAAGAAAATGTGTAAAACTTAATCAATTGGTTAACTATTTATTTATCAATTCCTTTATTTTGTTTAATTAGTTCTGACGGAGGGAATTTAACAAGTCAGTTTTGAAGTATAATTTTGGGTATTACATTGCTTATTCCAGGTACGAATTTCGTACTCTTTCAGCGATACTCATTTGATTTTGATTTGTTTGTTTTGTTCCTTATTAGAATTTGGATATTATCTCGATATATTGTTCATAGTCAAATGCATATAATAGTTTTGTTTGATTTTAGATATTCGCAATTTATTTTGTACTCTTTAGACTTATTAAGCATGTCTAGTATTTATTTTAATTCTGTAGAAACGTATATGCTAGTATATTTTGGAGACTTTGTGTCGATTTGTTTCGGTTTAGCATGTGCATATTAGAACCCCTTTTGTGATATTATATCGCATTCGTTGTGACATAATATTTTTGTTAGAAAGTATCGTAGGGTATACCTGAGCTATAACTACCTGTGAGGGTACCACAGGCATGTCTCTGGGCACTAAGGCATGACACCTTCCGTGACAGTGTGATCAGTCCACGGCGTCTCCATTTTGTGTTTCAATGAACATTTGGTGTTTTGTTGTGGGAGGCGTATGGGTCGGTCCTAGCATTTTGTTCTGTTCTGCGACATGGTGTTGTTCGTAGTGTCAAGCACGCGTTTTCGATTTTGTATGCATTTGGATCTGCAGTCCAATGTGTGCCTGCCTGTGTGGCAGTATTTTGACTTGTCTTTGTGACAATGTATATTTTTGTTTTGTTCTAAGCTCGATATGAAATAAACACAACCATTTAATTCAGCCTTTTATGTTGTTCAATAAATCAGTTAAGTGAATCAGTTTTAGTTCAGTTCAGTAGATTATTTTAGTTTAGTAGATTATGTTATTCAATTCGGTAAGATTATGTAATTCAGTTTAGTTGATTTTGTTAATCTCAGTTTAGTTCGGTTGATTTTGTTATTCAATTTCAGTTCTTATTTCTGCACTCTTTATTCGTACTGGACATTTTGTTCTGTTCTGTTCTGCGATCTGGTGTTGTTCGTAACGCCAAGCACACCTTTTCGATTTTGTATGCATTTAGATCTACAGTCCAATGTGTGCCTGCGTGTATGATAGTATTTTGACTTGTCTTCGTGACAAGGTATATTTCTGTTTTGTTCTGAGCTCGGTATAAAATAAATACAACCATTCAATTCAGTCTTTCATGTTGTGCAGTAAATCAGTTCAGTAGATCAGTTCAGTACAGTAGATTAGTTCAGTTTAGTAGATTATGTTGTTCAGTTCAGTAAGATTATGTAATTCAGTTCAGTTAATTTTGTTAATCTTAGTTTAGTTTAGTTAAGTTGATTTTGTTATTCAATTTCAGTTCTTATTTCTGCACTCTTTATTCGTACTGGGCATTTGACTCATGCTGTGTTTTTCTTCCGGCAAGGTTTGCAAAGGGATTCAAGGGCAAGTGTGAAGAGAGTTTCTTTTTGTTTTGACATTCTGTTTAGAGTTCCTTTGTGCGTAGCCTCCTTTTCCACTAGTTGGGAAAGGGGTGTTACACCTCCCTTCATAACAGGACCATACACCTCCTTAGAAGACGACGAAGTCGCCGGCAAATCAGACGACGACGATGCTCTAAAACACCGTTCCAATCCCGCTACAGCGTTGTCGTCCACAACTGACAACAAAGTTATCACAACGAAACCTTTACTGAAGAGCTTAAACGGAATCGCCAGAAGCGACCGATGAATGGCAGCGCGCGGAGGAGGCAATAAGGGTTTGGACGATAAGGATTTGTGGTTGGAATTGACATAATTTGGGCTGCTTAGAAAATTGTGTGAGACATTTTATTTTTTTTGCAGTTTTCTTGTGTTTGGATAAGGGAGCTTCAGCTGCTAGTTTAGTTATGAAGGTCTTTCACTTTCTTTTTTTCTCTCTGAATTTTTAGAGAGGGAAAGTAGAGAGGGAATGAAATTAGGGGTGGGGATTTGGGGTTTTGATGGGGATGGAGGATGTACCGAGTTAGGCGATAAACTTCTCGAAGTGGTAATATTGAGTGAGTTTACTCGTTTTTTCAACGAAGCTCTCACGATGAGACCTTTATTGAGGAGCTTGCACAGAACCGTCGAAAGCGACCGATAAACCGCGGGGCGTGGAGTAGGTAATAAGGGTTTCGACGATAAGGATTTGATGGTTGGAATTGGCATGCTTGGAAAATTGTGTGAGACATTTTAATTTTTTCTCAGTTTTGTGGTGTTTTGGATAAGGGAGTTTCAGTTGTTGGTTATGGAGGTTTTTCACTGTTATGGTTGCAGATATATTCAGCAATTTTAATGGTAATCAAAGTTTAAAGAAAACAGACAGACAGATAAAAAAAAAAGGAAAAAATAGGAAAATAGAACAAAAATTATAGAAATTGGTATTAAGAACAAGAGAACGGCTTAGTTGTTACACATCAATGATCTCATATCCTCTTTTCTCTCTAGAGCTTATAAACTAAGCTACTAACTGATTTTCCCTCCTAGCCTTTCCCGCTCCAATCACAAGTTGAATTCTGCTAACATCACTCTAATACTCAATGCCAACTGGAATCAATTCTCCAAGCTGTCTCCAAGCTGCAAGCACAATCTGTGATTTATTTGTAACATTCTAACTATAGGCAGTGACTTCTTATGTGTATTTGAATTCTGCAGATTACATATCAGCATGTTATTCCAATTAGCAATAGTAATACTCCTAGGCTATGTTTGTTTACAAAACACATACTTAGGATTGGACTATTTTTATTAATTTAACATTATTTCGAACTTTTTAATCCCATGATGGAGAATTAAATAGTATGAACTATTTTTATTTTTTTATCATTCTTAAGGCTATTTATGTGGGATTATATAATCCTATGAAAAGTTTGGGATTAATAGTCCCCATCATTTTAAGCTATTAAATGACTTTATGAGACTAATAGTCCAACATTAAAGGATTAATAATCTCTCATCAAATGATTAAATAGTGCAAAGTACTATTAAATTAAGGTAAATAGTCCAATCCCAAGTATGTTTTTTGCAAACAAACATAACACTAACACATAACATTCCACCCTTCTTAAAATATCCTTGTCCTTAAGGATACCAACTGAAATTCTCTGGGTGGTATATGTTCTACCAAAGTCCTCTTGGATCAAATATGAAGGTTGCCACATTTGAAACTGAGAGTCATTATACGGAAATACAAATTATTCCCATTACAAGTCACTTGTTGTAGCAACCCCATTTCCATATGCGGAGAATTGTACAATCCTGAAAACACTTATTTTTGTCCAAATAACATCTTAATAGGATTCCCCATTATTGTAACATGAACTCCAACCTCACTCGCATCATAAGATTCAATATTTCCAACCCTTTTAAAATTTGTCCAATTTAGATTCCTACCATTTTTGGAGTTGTTGCTACCCCACACCTCTTTCATCTTATCTTCAGATTCCATAAGAGTATTAAGTTTCTTAGCACCCATGTTAGCAGTATAATTAGTCTTTTGAATTTTGCTCCCATTAGTAACCCTGGTCTGAATAACCTTTCTTCCAACAACTGTTTTACTTGAAACCAATGGAGATATCACAGATTTATTCCCAGAAATTTTACTTACCATAAGAGGAGACCTAACCCCATTTTAAAAGGAATTGTTTACAGGATTTGATGAAATTAAATGAGGCTTAGTCCTTTTAAAACTAGCATCAGTAGCAGATTCTTTCACTCTTGCAATTGAAATTACTTTAGATAGTTTCTTGGGTTTAAGCAATTTAACAAATTCCCCAATCTCTTCCTTCAATCCATCAATGAAACATTGAACAAAATATTCTTCAGTCAATCCTGGATTTTCAGCTTCTACTAAGGAACTCAAGAATTCAAACCTTTTTTGATAATGTGGAATAGTAGTTGTTTGTTGTAATATATTAAATTCAACCAAATCATTATTAAAATAGGACTCACCAAACCTGTTCTAATTATTACCCAAATTGAAAACCCTATTCAGGTGGCCCTTATCTTGTCTAGGGGAATCCTGTATTGTTTCTGGGGAAATTTCAGTAAAAATTACAGGAGTTTTACCTTTCACTGTTCTCTGAAACTCAGTCATCATGAATTCCATGGTATTCTGTAGGTGTCCTAACTTATCCCCAAACTCCTCTATAGTCTTTTCTAAGTAATAAAGACTGTTTATAAGTTCTTGCACCCTTGAATCCGTGTTGCGAATACTCTATTTAATGGATTCCTTAAACCTGGTACTAGTTGTCATCGTTTGTTTTAATCTTCAGAAAAATTGATTTCTGCTACAGTTTGTAATCAATTAATGTAGAATTTAGAGGTATATGAAGACGAATTACTAAAATTAGGGCCAAGATACCATTTGTTATGATTCACAGCTCAATTAATGAAATTACAAAACCAAGAAAGAAAAATATATAAAAAATGAATTGAGAATCAAAGAAAGCAAAAAATGGAAGATCCGAGAAATGGCAGAATATTATATTAAAAAATAGAGCCAAACTTTGTAGTTATAAGTCTGGAAGAAAGAAAGAATTACACTGTGAATGATATGATTGAGCAAGTGTGTAATTGCTAAATGTTTAATTTAAAGAAGTTGCAGTTGAATTTCAGAAATTAGGGCCAAGGAAAGAAATACAATTAAGGAAATGAATAGGAATTAACAGAAAAAGAAAAACATATCAGATTATAAAGAAAACAAAAATGGAGAAGAAAAGAAATGGAAGAATTTGAAAGTAGAAGAGAGTTACTCAGTTATACGACTATGAGATAATAGAAAGTTTACAGCAATTCATCAGATTTGCAAATAAAATCCTCAGAAATTGGGTGAATTTCTTGCTGAGTTATGGCCAATGATGGATAGCTCTAATACCAAATGTTATGGTTGCAGATATATTCAGCAATTTTAGTGGTAACCAAAGACTAAAGAAAATAGACAGACAAATAAGGAAAAGGAAAAAATGGGGAAGTAAAACAGAAATGATAGAAATTGGTATTAAAAACAAGAGAACAGCTCAGTTATTACACTGGAAGAAGAAGAATTATACATCAATGATCTCATATCCTCTCTTCTCTCTACAGCTTATAAACTAAGCTACTAACTGATTTTCCCTCCAAGCCTTTCCCGCTCCAATTACAAGTTGAATTATGCTGATATCACTTTTAGTATAGATCAAATATCTAGTATCCGGTATAATTTTTGATCTCATATCATAAGCTTCATCGTCGAGTGAGAAATAGTCCAGGACGGTCATAATAAAGGTTATAAAATCATTTTTATTTATAGGTACCAAGAGGTTATTTACTACTTTTAATCGTGTTTGCATAAGCTCGTGCACAAATTTACTTTCAATAAAATCATGTATTTTTACTTCGACACGTCTTTGCTTGAGATTGCTTTAGAGCCAGCCCCTCTTCCATCAATAGGTACTCCCAACGCGTCGACCACACGCCCTTGCATAGCCTTTCCCATAATCATTTTCTTGCATAGCCACCACCACAAGCTTTAATTTAATTTATAATGGAATTATCTGAATATATGCAATCTGGGAATTGGAACTGGGGTTCGTTCCCAAATAAGAAGTCTCTCTCCTTTAAATTATAATTTAAATAAATGCTCCCTTTGTTATATATTCTTTTTAATCTGTTATTTTTTGTTAAACATTATTTGGTATAATTTTTAATTTTATATTTAGGTAATATACAATATTAAGTTACTTTTTTTTAAATAAGTGGACATTGTATGAAATTAGGTAGTTTATGTAACGAATATGTAAGTCCCACTACTTTAATTAGGGTTAAATGTTGAACTTTAGGAATTAAGGTTAAATGCTGAACTTTAGGTTGTGTTGACTTGCCTCTGAAAATTTTGTTGTCCCGAGGATTTGATCCCTGGACCTTAGGTTTGAAACTTTGAGTATGAGATCATCCAAGCACCACGGGCCTAGATGGTTAGCTTTCCTAACAAATAAATTATATACTAAAAATTCACATAGATAATTTCTTATTTCATTATGGGGTTCATCCAAAGACAACTGGACCTCACTTTGACTATCATTGTAATTATTTTTCGACGATTTCATGCTCTCTACCATGTTTTCAGGTTCATCATCCTTATTTATATCCTTTAAACATTGAGCCTTCAAATCTGATAAGACGAAGGTTAAATCGAAAAACGGTCAACAGCAACAAATCTCTCCTAGTTAGAATCAACTCAAACAAGATAAAAAGAAGAACAATGTTAAAGGAATCAAAGTGAGTAGTAGTAGTAGTAAAATTGAAACAAATCCAACTCCAAATCCAACTCCAATTAAGCTCAACTATCGGTGGTGGTTAAGCCGAAAAAAGGGGCGAAAGTTATGGTCGTTGTTTCTCCAATTTTAGCATCTTCATTAGGGTTAAATCGGATTAAGACTGGATCGGGGCCATTGTCACAGGAGAGTTTTTTTGGATTTGGTAGTAGTAGTAGTAGAGATAGAGATGATAGTAGTTATGATTAATGTTTTTAGAACTAGACCAGTCATCGAACCGAAAATGGTACTGGGTGGATGGATCATTGGTTCAACCAGTGGTTGAACCATTATTGAACCAGTAACGTCATAAATATATAAAAATATATATTATTAATATTAATAAAATTTTAAAACATCTAATTTTTTGTAAACTAAAATATAGTAAAATTATGTTATATTATTGCTAAAAATATTTTTTTAAAAAAATATTTCAAAACCGGTTCAACCGGGCCAACTAACCGGTTTTACCAATTGAACCACAGGTCAAACCAGTGGTCAACCGATTATTGACCAAATAAGGTGAACCGATCCGACCGCCGATTCCTAACCGATTTTTAAAACATTGGTTATGATAAAAGGGACTGCAATTGGTGCTATTTCATGTTCCTCATTGAAATTGTCAATGACTTTGTTTGATAAATCTGAATAATTAAGATCTGAATGATTAGTATATCTTAATAAATTAAATTATATGAGTGAAATAACATCTGAATCTAAAAAATTGTTTGATAACTAAAAAGCGAGTTGTCTCTTAATGACATTATTTTACCATTTTAAACAGTAAAATTTTATTTAATAATTTTAAATATTCAATTTAATAAAAATGAGTTGATAATATTGTTGAATGTATTTGTATAAAAAAAATTAGCAAAAAAAATTTATTAAGAGACGCCTCTTAACGATTTGGATTAAATTTTATGTCTTACCGATTAATAGGGAAGAAAATTTTTAACAAACAACTTTTGTCTCTTTCTGATTCAGACGTGGATTCATTAAGAGACATTAAGACCGAAACAAACACAACCTTAGAGTAAACTAGTTTTGCAAGACAATAATAAATTGCTCTGTATTTCTGAGTGTATACAATACATGTTCCTTTTTATACTAGCAGCTATTCTAAATGCATCTCCATTTTTATGCTCGATTTTGTCATATTGCAGAGGAATCTGAAACAGACAGTGAAGAGTCTGATGTCAGTGGTTCTGATGGGGACGAAACATCTAGGATTTCATGGTTTTGTAATTTGAGAGGAAATGAGTTTTTCTGTGAAGTAGATGACGAATATATTCAAAATGACTTTAAACCTTTGTGAGCAGTCAAGTTCCATACTATGATTATGCACTTGATCTAATTCTGGATGTTGAATCTTTGTTATCCAGTAGTGCTGTTTATTGAATACACTTTGATTTGCGAACCAAATTTCACTGGTTGTAAAATCTGTTTAGTAAAAGACTAAATAATTTGTATATTTTGCCGGAGAAATCAGTTAATTTAGTATATGATTTATTTCTTAGGTAAATTATCCGGTTAGGCCCATGGGGTTCAGGTGATCTCATAGTCAAAAATTCAAATTTGAGATTTTGGGGTCGAATCATGGGTCTCACTTGCTCTTCATGTAAGAAGACTGTTGTAGATCTATTAAATTTTCATGCGAAAATATCAATTTCTTTATTTTTGTATTTGTTTTATTCCATTCCTTCAATCTAAAAGTAATAATATAAAAATAAGTTATATTTGTATTGTTAAAAATTGTAATCCTAACTATTTTATTGAATGAGAGCGCAATTAATACATACTAACGGCAATTTAGTAATCTTAACACTACTATTAACAGTGTTAATTAAAAAAGAAAAATTAACATACATTGCAACTTTTAGAAAACAAAACGTGGTAATTGATAGTTTTTAAATCACATGTGGTAATAACTTATAAACCATAGAAGATAAATTGTATTTTACCATAATATCATTATTATATAATATCTACAAAGTACTGCTAATTATAAAATTTATTATTTTATAATTTTAAACAAATTTTCTCCTAAAGTAAGAAGATTTACAAGAATTTGTTTTGCGAACTTAGATGACAAATTAGAATAACAAAAATATCATTTTTAAATATAACCTCGTAAAAATAAAATAATAATATATTCTTTTATGTTAAAATTTCATTCCAAAACAAATAAACACAAGGAAATAATTTCTTTTATGTCGCTCTAATCAACCAAAAGCTAAAAATATCTAAAGACAACCATTCATTAGTATCGTATTTTAAAAAATGTCTTCAAATATATGGATTTGTTTTTCTCATTGAACTGTAAAAAGCACCACAACACATGCACACACATGATATAGACAACGCAAATCGGTAAAAAAATCTCCAAAAATATACTGATTTTGTGTTCAAGCAGATCAAAGTTATACTCGCTCGGTCCCATAAAGGTTGACGCATGCTAAAAAAGAGTTGTCCCTTAAAAGATGACTTAGGTACACTAAAAGATTATAAAGATGTTATTTTATTTTCACAAAAACTTAAGGGAAGTCCACTAAATTAAAGAGAGAAAAGGCTCCTAGTGTACTATATGTTGGATCCTCCACCAATGGAAAAAATAAAATGTATTTGATAATCTCTCCTCTACTTTCTGTTTTTAATTTGCGTAAAAATTATATTTAAATCATCTTTTATGAAAGAGAGGGAATAACACGGTATCGTCATCCTATTGTCTAAGGACTAAGCCCTCATATCCTCCCTTACCCGGCACAGCCCATTAGCATAGCTTGACAGAGATGCAACCGATAAAACTAAAAAGACAACACATTAGTTACCATTCCAATTAAAAATCTACTGTCAATAACCAAAATATGAAAAGCTAGCAGCTCTTAACAGAACTTACAAAGAATATTATGAAAACCATTGAGATCTGGTATATGCCCCGGAGCTAGCATAGTAATCTATAGACCTAATGATGCAAGTCAACCACCTAATGGCAAGAACTTCTGACGCATAGCAAGGAGAGTCGGATCCTGTTCTTTTGTTGAGAGTAGATCCAATAACACGGAGGTGGTAGATGCATCTGCCAAGAAGCCCCTGCCAACCATTTTTCCAACGAATGCACTTGCTTCATCATACTTCTTATTTTGAAAACATCCGCGGATAATAGTGTTGTAAGTGACATCATCTGGAAAACAATCATTAGCTTCCATTTCCACAAGTAGCTCATTTGCTTTCTCCAAAAATCCTTCTTGACAAAGTGCTTGGATCATCATTGTGTATGTCTTTACATCTGGCTGCAGCCCTTTTGAAGAAAGGCTATCAAAAAGGTTTCTTGCCATATCTAGCTTTCCATCTTTGCAAAGTCCGTCAATGAGAATATTGTAAATACAAATATCAGGACTTAAACCATTACATTCCATTTCCTGAAACAAGGACAACGCTTCATCAATATACCGGTTCTTGCAAAGGCCTTCTAACAAGATACGGCGTGTCACAATATTTGGTCTATAGCCTTGAGCTTGCATCTCATAAAAAAAATATTGTGCTGCAGCACATTTGCCCTTCTTGAATAGCCCTTGCAAAATAGTGTTATAAGTTACAATTGTGGGTTTCAAACCTTCACGGTGCATTTGTCGGAAGAGATCCATAGCTTTGTCTACTTCCAGCTTCTTGCAATATCCGTTTATCAAAATGGTATAGCTATAATCATTGGGCACTATCCCCTCGTTCATCATGGTACTCAACACTATCAATGCTCCATCCATTTCTCCTCGCAAACAGTACCCATCCATGAGCGCGCTGTAGGTGACGACATTAGGATTCACACCTCTTTGAATCATTTTTTCAAACACATGTTGTGCATCCTTTACCTTCCCTTCCTTGCAATACGAATCAACCAATATATTGAATGTAATCACGCTTGGCGAAACTTTTATACTGTCCATCTCACTTAATATTTGCTTAGTCTCACCCCATCGACCCAAGTTGCATAGACCCTGAATTAATGAATTGTAAGTTATAACACTCGGTGGTATGCTTTTCTTAATCATTTCAGAGAAAAGATCCAAAGCATCATCTACTAGTTTATCCTTGCATAAACTATCAATGATGGTGCTATAAACCACATTATTAGGTTCACAACCTCGTCGTTCCATTACTCTGAGCAAACTAATGGCAATGGAAGTGTTGCCTGTTTTGCAAAGCCCATTTATAATGGTCCCGTACGTAACTGCGTCAAATTCAATTTCTTTCGCCCTTAACAACTTCTTGAACAATTCCACTGCCTCCAGAAACTTGTTTTCTGAAAGGAGCCCCCTTATCAGAGTATTGAAGGTAACGACACTTGGAACAAAACCACGCTTGAAGATCCCACCCAACAAAGAAAACCCATAATCCACTCGATTCAAGTGACAACAACAGTTTATCACCGTGCTAATAGTGTATACATTAACTGGAATGCCAAAAGCGCACATATCTTTAAACATAGAGACAACAGTTGAGTAAAGATTCATTTTGACCATAGCAGCTAATAATTGACTGAAATCGATGACAGAAGGGAGGGGTCGCATTTGGAGCATTGAATCGTACAAAAGAAGAGCATCGTCAGGCGTATCAAACCCAGATCGGCATTTCTGTAGGAGAAATTGCTGTAGTTGTCTACGAGGAGGAAGGGGTTTAGGATTAGGGTTAGGGGTTGTTGAGTATGGAGAAGTATGAAATAGAACATGTTGGAATAACAAAAATGGAGGATTCAAATTGAGAGATGTACCTCCTCCAGCTGATATGATTCGTAATAATCTGGAACTAAAAAAAACTCCATAATTATATACCTTTGCCATCTCTGATTTGATCCGATCCTTTAAAATCGTCTCTCTCTCCTCCTGTTTACCATTACGGACGGCAAAGGAAAATGAAAAGAAATAGGTAGAAGATAGAAAAATGAATGTAAGGAGGATAATCGCGTGGCGGATATTCTGGCAAAGAATACTTCCGACTGTGAGGATATTTTTGTGTCTCTCTTTCTTTGCGTCTCTTTGAACACAATCTTATTGTGTTCCTAGATGCCAAACTATATCTGTGACTTTTGGTTTAATCCTCTTTCTTTTTGCAAATTCACTATATCAATTATATAATTAAAAACACAAATTTAATTTGCTATTTATATTGACATAACTTTGTATCAATTAAATACTATCTAAATTTAAAAATATTTTTGTTTTTAATAAGAATAGAAAAAAATAATATTTTTTTATTCATATTCAAAATAGTATAACTAATATACAAAATTATAATAATTAAATATATAATATCTAAATTTATGAAAATTAAAATATATCAACAAATCTTATGTGGGATAATTTTATTATTACAAATTTGTTAATATATTAAGATATCAAAAATATCTTTTAACGTATTACGCGTTTAATTATATTATTACTAGTCATAAGTTTCATTATTAAATTAATGTACTAACTATCTTAAATACAAAATTTGGAATTTTATCAAATTATTGTATTAATAATGTATGTGATTTTTTTAAATGCATAATAACTATAAAATTAATTAAAAAATTATAGTGGAAACTCAAAGAAACTCCATAAGTATATATACCTTCCCCATCTCCAAAAAAATAAAAAAATAAAAAAAAATGAACGTGTTTACAGTTGAGCAATTTTTTTTCCTTTTCTTTGTTTTTTTCTTTTTTCTAATTTTTTTTCTCCAAAATCAAAAAGATTTGAGTTAAAAGAAAACAAAGGACTCGCATGAAATTTTCGTATTCAAAAGATGGTAAAAACTAATGTTTTTGACTTTTAGGCTAGATCGAATGTATCATATTCGGTATAATTTCTTATTTCATATCATAAGCTTCGTCATCGAGTAGGAAACAAATCAAGACGGTCGTAATAAAATTTACAAGTCATTTTTCCCTATAGGTATCTGCTTTTAACCATGTTTACATAGACTCGTGCACAAATTTACGTTCAATAATTTCAGAGATTTAAATTCATTTAGAACCCCTCTTCCATCAATGGAGGTACTCTCAATGCGTCGAACACACGAATATAACTTTTTCTGCAAGAATATCCACAATAAATCCAATGCGCGGGCTGTCTCATAAGCTTCATCGTCGAGTAGGAAACAAACTAGGACGGTCATAATAAAATTTACAAGTCATTTTTGTCTATAAATATCAAATTATTTACTGCTTTTAACCATGTTTATATAGGCTCGTGCACAAATTTACGTTCAATAATTTTAGAGATTTTCATTTGAACACGTCTTCGCTCAAAATTCATTTAGAACCCCTCTTCCATCAATAGAGGTCTCAACGCGTCAAACACACGAATATAACCTTTACCGCAGGAACATCCACAATAAATTCACTGCGCGCCCTTTAAGTACAACACTTATTTATTGATGTTCAATATGTAATCATTTTGTTTGAATAATCCTATAATACAAGAGTTTATGTGAAGTTAAATATAATAATGTAACACATATTGTCATAGTGATACTTAAATTTTAAAATAAATAAAAAATTCAATGGTCACTAGACTTGGCAAACGGGCTGGGCTGAAAAGGCCCGAATTTTGTCGGGCTAAAATTATGCGGCCCGTGGCCCGCCCGCGGGCTTTTGAAGTTTTTTTTTTTTATATATATATTTAAAAAATAATAATTTTTTAAAATATATATATATTTACAACTATAATACATAATTTAAAATAAATATTAACTCTAATTATTTACAATTATAATACATAATTTATACATAATCATTTAATAGTATTAGCAAATAAAATAATCAATAATTTTATAGTCATATATATTAAAATATAACTAATCTTGTGATTAATTAATTGATAAATGTATATAATATTAATATTAAAGATAAGATAGTAAAAGAAAGACTAAAAGTAATATATATATATATAATATTCATAATTTTTTTTTGTATTATTATTCAATATC